>QAOC01050947.1:0-53960 GCA_003255005.1 Begonia fuchsioides | reverse complement strand
AAAAACCAAAATAAATAAAAACCGACAATCTTCCTTTCTGGGCCAATGCTTTCCTTCATCTTTTCACGTGTAAGGCCGCTCCTTAGAGGCTCCAAATTGGACTCCATCCTTCATCTCTTCATTGGACTCCATTAGGCCGTGGCTATTGGTTGCATGATGGAAGGTGTGTGGGCTGTTCTCGGATAGCCACCCCTTCTGAATGCCTCTGTAATGGAGATGGTTGACCGGGTAATCTTTGTCCAAAATTGATGATCTGCCCCATGATGGAAACCTTAGGATGTTGGCCACAATTTTGTAGAAGCATGCTTGGCCAAATCAGGTCTGGAAGGTGTTCGAAACAGCCGCACAACCCCCGGAGGTCATCCTGGGCCGAAACCAAAAATGGTGCTATCATCACCTAGGATGGTTGGATCATCCTTTTCATGTTGGAACCTACAAAATTAGCACATTTGTTAGACAAAATATTCACTCGGCCTTGGCTTAGAAACCCGAGACCAAGTCCATGGTGCTAGAGCCTTCCGCTTCTAGATGTGCTAATCCGTGGCACATCAACAAGTGTCTTATTTGGGTCATCTGGTGTCCGCTTTCGGGTGTATCAGTTGACCCAGACAAGATTCGCAGTATCTCGCCTGGGCCTACCCCGACTTCTGTTACTGCTCTTAGGGGATTTCTCGGTCTTGCAGAGTATTATCGGAAATTTATTTGTGAGTTCGGTTCTACGGCAGCCCCATTGACCTCTTTGCTCCGACGCAACAACTTTCATCGGACGACCGAGTCTCAATCGGCATTTGAGTCCCTTAAGGCCGCTCTTGCCATTGCCCCTATTCTCCACATGGCGGATTTCTCCACTGACTTTATTATCGAGTGCGATGCTTCTGGATCAGGCATAGGGGTCGTACTATAGCAGGCGGGACATCTGATAGCGTATTTTAGCCGACAACTTGCGGCCCGTCATGGTTCCTTAGCAGCTTATGGCGGGAACTCAGTGGTTTGGCTCAAGCCGTACGACATTGGCATCCATATTTTTGGGGAAGGCGATTTATTATTCGCACTGATCCTTAAAGCCTCAAATTCCTTCTCGAGCAAAAGATTTCGACTTCTCCACAACAGCACTGGATCAGTAAATTATTAGGGTACAATTTTTCGGTCGAATACAATCCAGGAAGGCTAAACACCGTCGCCGGTGCTCTTTCTCGCCGCGAAGAGTCCTCTACGCATCTCTTAGCTATATCTCGACCACTGTCCTCCTTCTTGGACGAGATTCATCGTGACATGGTATCTTCCACCGAGACAAGTCTTTTACTTCGTAGAGTTTCTACAGGCGAATTATCTTCAGCTTGGGCAGTTTCGGACGGGTTACTCCTTTACAAATGATGTCTTTGTATCCGCCCGGATTCGCCTCTCATCCAATCTATTCTGACCAATATACATGATCAAGTCATGAGGCCATTCAGAAGACACTCTTGCGCGTACATGCTGATTTTTATTGGCCGAATCTGCGCGCCTCTGTTGCTGCTTATGTTTCTGCTTGTTTGGTATGTCAACGCCATAAGTCTGAACACTTACAGCCGGCCGGACTACTTCAGCCATTATGTCTTCCCGATATTGTCTGGTCTGATACATCTATGGATTTTGTTGATGTTTTGCCCCACACAGAAGACAAATCGGTTATTTTAGTAGTGGTGGACCGGTTCTCTAAGTATGCACATTTCGTGGCTATGGCACATCCGTACTCAGCTCAATCCGTGACTCAGGTTTTCTTTAAGCATATTGTCTGTCTTCACGGTATTCCTGAGTCTATTGTGAGTGATCGTGATCCGGTTTTCACCAGTCGTTTTTGGACTAAGCTCTTCACCCTTGCCGGATCCAAATTGGCCCTTTCATCGGCTTTTCACCCGCAGAGCAACGATCAGACGTAAGTGATAAATCGCACTATGGAGATGTATCTCCGTTGTTTGGTTGGGGAGTGACCCAAGTCGTGGCTCCGCTGGTTACCATGGGCGGAATACTGTTATAATACGTCCTTCCACTCAGCCCTTCAGTCTTCTCCATTCCAGGTGGTTTATGGCCGACCTCCACCCTCGATGCTTACATATGAACCAGGTTTAGCACGCGTTGGTGTGGTTGATGACGCCTTACAAGACTGAGATAATGCCTTGGAGCACATTCTGAAGAAGCTCACTCAAGCTCAACATCGGATGAAGACTCAGTACGACAAGACTCACCGCGAGGTGGTCTTCATGGTACAGGATTGGGTATGGCTTCGTTTACATCCCTTTCGCCGCCGCACATTAGCAAAGTCGGCACTTCACAAGCTCCTGCCAAAATATTATGGACGATTTCAGATCATAGAGCGCATCAGAGAGGTTGCTTACCACCTCCAGCTACCCGCAGATTGCCGCCTTCATAATGTGTTTCATGTTAGCCTTCTGAAACCATTCAAAGGTGTGCTTCCTACCACTTCTACCGCGTTACCCCCTGTTCGGGAGGGCCGTTCGGTTCTTGAACTTGTCGTTGTTCTCCGTACCCATCTCAACCGCGGTAATTGGGAGTTATTGGTCCAGTGGGAATGCCTACCTTCAGATGAAGCTTCTTGGGAAGATCTGCATACCTTCCGAGAAACCTTTCATTCCTTTGCGCTTGAGGACAAACTGTTTTCTGAGGAGCAGAGTGATGCTATAGACGCGTTCGTAAGAAAGAAATATGTTAGACGAGTCTAATTATATTTAGCATTAGTTGTTTAATTCTATTAGTATATTTACTTTAGGTCGGTTGGGCCTTTTGGCCCTTACAATTAATTAGGTCAATGTAAAGTCTATTTAAAGAACCTTAACCCTTAGGGTTAGAGGCAATCAATTATTCATTTTTCTTAATTATTTCCTCTTCTCCTAATCTTATTTCCCTATGGCCGGAAAATGGATGGTTACCCGATCTCAGGGTAAACTCTCTGAGTCCGATCCTAACAATGCGGGTACTAGGGTTTATGCTCCGTGATCGTAAATTTCAATTCTACGGCTCGTAAATTTCAATTCTACGGCTTTAGAGGTTGAATTTTTTTATCACGTTCTTGGTAGTTGAATCTACAATAATTACCATAATCTCAAAGTTGATTATTACTGTTAAATGTCGTCTTATGGTAGACCCTACTGGAAATGTCCGGCTCATATCAAGCTGTAGTTGGACAGAATACAAGTAGAATAAATAATAAGTACTTGGTCTGAAATGAATGAAGAGGCTTTATGATTATCATTAAAATGAGGCTTGAAATCAAAGTTTTAGCTTTCTGATTTGACTGGCTTTTATGTGGTTCTTGGCTAGTGACTTTTACTACTAAAACTGCCGTAGTTACTAACTTTTTCTTCATATCATTGCATTAGATTTGAGATTATTCATGGTTTCTGCTGGGGTAAAGCGAATATTTTATTCCATTTTATACAGATAATGGCCAGCTTATGCCACATGAGTTGAAATTGGTTCGTGAATATTATGTAAATGACCTGATATACTGCTACTCTTGGTTTGAGCTGGAAAGAGTATTAACTAACCTACTTCACACGGAAGCATATTATTCTTTTGTTTTGAATAAAAACTGCTCTATTGAAAATTATTGATATAGTAGTTTTACTATTTCTTTTGTTTAGAGTTGAGTGAAGTTGATTCGAAAAAAAAACCTTTTCATCTTAACTCCTCAAAATTATTATTACGACTCTTTCTTGATAAATCAACCATTTGTATGTACTTATTGTCTAAGATGTTATGTCATTGCCTTTTTTCTTTTCTATCTATCACGAAAACGACTTTGTGTCTTCCCTTCTTCTGTTTTATTAGTGTTTCTGTTCTATCACTAATACATTATGCTCCCCAATCTTTTTGTTCCTAGTGTGATTGAACATTATGTGCACATTCATATCAAGTTCACTTGACTTGATGCATGTTTGACAGAGCTTTATTTTTTATCTCATGGATGCATTCATCCGTAACAAGATAGTGTGAAAAGTAATTTTTGTAGAGTGACGAACTTTTTGTATATGTATTTTTCTTCAAGGGACAGCCAAATGAAACAGAGTTGAACGATGCAGCTCAACCAAATCGTTTTAGTGCTGTTATTGAGAAGATTGAACGTCTTTATATGGTATGCACTTTGTAATGCAGATTGAGTTGTTTCATTCAGTTCGTTTTTTCTTTTCATAAGTTTTGATTATTTTTGTGGAAATTAAAGAAAAAAATCAGTAGTGATTTTAGATCTCATTTTTAGGGATTGGCTCAGCTCTAATTTTCACATGATGTTGAATTTCTTTTAGGGGAATGATAGCAGTGATGATGAAGAAATACTTCCTGATGACGATCAATATGATACCGAGGACTCTTTTATTGATGATGCTGAGCTGGTCGGTGCTTTAATTATCCTTCATCTATTTATTTCTTTGTCGATTCTCGTAATTGGTAGTTGCTGCCATGTAATAGCTATACCAATTATATATTATTTGATTTTGACTTCATGTACGGCAGGATGAATATTTTGAAGTGGATAACTCTGCAATAAGGCATGAAGGATTCTTTGTTAATAGGGGGAAGTTGGAGCGATTGTGAGTTTACTTATTCTTCCATTGATAGGATAATAGTTATTGAAATTTTTGTGTGTAATATCAATCAACATGCTAAAAAAACAATCAGATGCATGGAAAATCACCTTTGTTCCATATACATGGACTCTCCACTTGTATCTTGGACACATTCAATATCATTAACATTAGAGCTTCACTGCTTTACTTGTCTAACTATGATTTTGTGTCTAATTGGCTCTAATGACTTATGGAAGTTCAATATGATTCAGCTTTGATTTGCTTTTGCACTAGAGTTTCACTCAATATTAGAATCTATTGAAGTTGCTAACATTGGTTTAATCATAGGCACTTTTGTCTTTACAGATGCTTCTTAAAGATAACATGAATAGTGAGGGCAGGAGGAAATAGCTATATCCTTGGATCATTAAATCTACTTAAAGAAAAATGCTATCTCTCTTTTTAGGGAATCATCTGTTCAAACATATAATAGATAGTTAAAAAGAAAATTTTCTTCATGTCATTGTTATGGAAGTAAATTCAATGGACTCCTTCGTAAGAAAATAATACTCTAGGAAAAAAAAATTTAATAGTTTCTTTTAGTATTATTTCCTTAATTATCAAGTTTGTTAATTTAGTTTAATTTTATAAAATAATTTAGGTTTTTCTATTTTGGATATTACCTAAAGTAAATTAGGTTATTATGTAATTTATTTAATAGACATCAGCCATAAAGAGGAGCACCGATCAATCAATCAAGTTTATTAGTTATTATTTTTATTTTTTTTCTTTGTTTCTTTATGACAGGACGAGATGTTGTCACTCGATCTAGGGATAAACTCCCTGAATCTGATCATAACAGTCATCCTCGGCGATCTCTTTGCGATTCAATTTCCAAGCTAAAAATGTTAAGAAAACTTGCCACAATATTAATTTCATTCTAGTATTTAAGCATATTGGTTTTTTTATCTCTTGTGAGTTAGTGTTGAACTCTGTGTTGAGGTTGTTCAAATGTTCAAATCTGTATTGAGGCTTTTTTGGCGTGTTGACTGAATTAAGAAATTTATTTCCAGACAAGGTCTGTGCTTAATTTTTTTCTTTCTTCCCTTTTTTGTGTAGAAATGAACCTTCTACATTCTCCAATCAACAACCAAAGAAAAGGCGCAGAAAAGATTTGGGTAAGAATAATGCTGAAAATGATAATGTTGGTCCATCGATTAAGCATGTAAAAGTAGGGAAAACACCTTGTGGAAAAACAGAAAAAACAGAAAAAATGGTCGGAAAAAACTTTGCAAGTACCTCACAAATTATGGGTGCTTCACATGAGCGTTGTGAAGATCGAAAATTGCAGAGTCAGAAGAATCCATTTGGACTCCCTCCCAGCAAGAAATCTGCTGATGCAAAAAATGTGGTGGATCCTTCTTCTTCTGTAAAAACTTATAACGACACTTGTTCTACATCCTCAGCTGGGATGAATCATATGGATCAGCAGCAAGCAGGAATCATCCTCCCTAAGAACTTGAACAGCAAGCCAAAAGAATCAACTTGACCATCTGATTCACACAATAAATTCCATGTTAGAAGTGGTTATGTTTCCTCAAAACTCCAATCCGGCAGATCTCTTAATAGTTCTGAAGTGTTGGAATCATCCAAGATGGAAGCATCCATTCAACCAAAACATAAGAATGGCATCCATGAATTCCATGGCATGAATGTAACCGAGGTTAATTACCACTGGTCAACAAAAGTAAGTTTTCGTATGATTTTTCCCTTTTCTTTTCAATACTAATCTTTTTGATTTATTTCTATAAAATGAAAACAATTTCAATTCAATGGTTTGGTTGAATAATGTCTCTTTTTTATTTTCTTTTTTTTGTTTCTCACATAATTTCTTATGGTGCTTATTATACTAAAAAAATGTTGCCTGTTCTATTTTTGGTTTCTTACTGATTTTCATGCTTAATTGCATCAGGTGAAGTCTTAAATATACTTTTGGCTTGTATGTATTATTAACTATTTCTTAGAAACATTTTAGATGAGAAAGTAGAGGAAGTTAGCATAGCATTGAAGGGTCTTTGAACATTTAAAATGGAATGAAAATATTTCCTTATTGGATCTCCATCTATATGGTTGGTTCAGGAGATATAGTTTTCTTTGGCTTTTTGTTGAAGATATATTAAGAGGGTAATTCAAAATTTAGTATTAAAATTAATTTATTATAAAATTGAGAAGAAGATGAGCTATTTTCGAGTGAGTTGCTCATGTATTTTATGGGAAGATTTGTGGCTTTTCTATTTTCATTTATGTTATTTTGGTTCTTTTATTTCAACGAATCTGCTTTATGCCCAACAATGATATCAAAGTCATATGGAGTTAAGTCAACTTGATGTCCTCTATAGATGATGCTTCAACATGCTCATATAAAATTCCTTCACTATAAGCTGAAAGGTGAAGGAGAATTGAGTGTTCTGACGTAATTGAAGACAAAGATAGGCAGGGACGATTGTCAATTGGCCGAAAACCACACAATTGTCCCTGCCTATCTTTGTCTTAAAATAGATGTCTTGTAAAGGGTCCCATGATAAAAATAAGAGAGACAAAAGAGAAAATTACTTAGATTTTCAACAATCTTGAAGATAAAGGGGTCATTAGAATCGGAGTCTTTTGGGAATTTTTTCCTTAATGTAGCTTTTGAGCAATGTAAAAACATTTCTGCCAACAATGAACAAAAAGAAACATTAAGCAGAACTTGTTCATTTGTTAAAGAAAACACTGATTTTGTGCCTTTTGTGAGTACCAATAATTTCACCATTGAAGAATTTGAGCATATACCTTTACCTTAGATGGGGTAGAGATCTTTTAAAAAAGTTTGTCATGAAAACATTGATGTTCTGCTCATTGTGAGTACCAATAATTTCACCATTGAGAAATTTGAACATACACCTCTACCTTGGATGGGGTAGAGGTCCTTTAACCATGGTCAAAACTCAGTAGTTGGATGAGGAATCTACTCATCCATGTTAGGATTGACCGGTTGAGGGTTATGACTTAGGGATAGTGCTGATCGAAAAAAACAGTTGACTGAAGTGCCCCGATTAAAGTGCGGGGTTTGAAGTTGTAACAAGTGGATAAATATCTTCAAACAGAGAGGGATAGTCTCTTTTTTTGCTGGCCAGCATCAATTGGGATGGAAAACGAGTTGTTTTTTCTGCGATGGACCATACTTGTGATCATGTAGGATGATCATTGAGGAAGAGCCAATTCCTATGAGAAACAAATTAGGAATTACGTGAGCATATTTTGATCCCAAGGAGGGCGGATTCCTCCAACAGAACTTGGTGAAAAACATTTACTTTTTACTTTGATTATGGAAGTGGTAAGCAGGCGACGTGGCAATGGATTCTGAAGACTACAATAGGTGGTGTTGCTTGTGCTTGTAGTGATTAACGAACCATGTTTGGCACTCACTATGGTTCTTTTCCTGCTATTTTTGGTCAAAGCCAAACCGCAGACTGAGATATTCCAATCATTGTCTGTTAAACATTGAATTTCAACGGAGACTTTGCTGGTGAAAGTTATCAAAGTTAGTCTTCAATTAATTATTGTATGCTAGGCATACCCCTGTAAATGAGGGGCACACCTGCACAAGCAGCACGTCATGTGTAATTTGGGCCTTCATATCAATGTTTAGTGATGCGGATTTGGGTGTAACAACTTGCCACTTGCTAGTAGGTTGGATAGCTACGACACCAGATTGTCTTTCAATACGTATAAAGACTGGATGGGGACTCGACCACCATTCACATAACTGTAATTGTTAGAACAAGGAATATGGAAGTTGTATTATAAGATACGTAGATGTTTTCTACGGCAATTATGAGGGTGGTTAAAGATGATCGCGAGTGGGTTGAAGTGGACTAACAACAAGTCACGAGTTGATAGAATATGGCTATGGGGTTTTCCTTGTCCGGTCAAGCATTGCTCGAGAACGGGAGAAGCGACCAACAAACTTTCAGCAAGGGGAAGGAAAACTGTTGCCGCCAGCTGGAGTTCTTTCACAATTTCCTGGGGAGTTTCTTTAGGACTCAAATAAATGGGTGGGCTGGGCTGAAAGAGTTGTGAAGGATAATTGTTATTTTAAATCGAGTTAGTCTGAAACTTTGAAGAAAACGAAGAGTGAGTTGCAAATAAAGTCAGCAATCGATCAGTAAGATGGGTGAGAAATAGTTTTCCATGGGTTTTGAAGAACCCAAAGTACTCGCAATCGAGAGGAAACAATCAATTTCTAGGAAAGAAGTGATGTTGAGAAGATATTAAGAGGGTAATTTAGATGTTAATGTTATGATTAGTTTATTATCAATAGAGGGGAAGAGAGAAAGAGTTAGAGTATTGAATATTGCTTAACAACATAGGTCAATAGATACTTTATAGGTAGCTATTTTCATGGGTGGCTGCCTGTGGTATTTTGCCTTACCTGTGGCTTTCTATTTCCATTTGTGTTATTTTGGTCATTTTACTTCAATGAATCTGTTTTATGCGCATCATTTTTTTAATTTTTAAGTTACTATCATGCTCTATTATTGTAAAATAAGGAAAATTTGGATATCTTACTCAATACTCCAATTTAATATTAATTTTTACTTTGTTTCAAGTGGTTTTCACCTTTTTCACTCTGGAAAGTAGCTGCCTTTGAATTGTTGCTTTTGCTTGATGTTTGCTCTAGTGATCTTGGGGTTTTTGTTATACTCTCTTTATGGTATTCTGCTGTTAAGTTAGTTTGGGTTATGTAATGCAGAAATTGTCGAAAATGAACAAAACGGATGGCTCTAATGTGAAGCCTAGAAGTTCCATGTTAGAAAAAGGCTATAAGGGAGCTTGAGAAAATGGTTGCTGAGTGAATGACTCAAACTCTTCGATAATCATTCTTTTGGTTTGATAATTTGGAAATAAATATTTATGCTTATATTATAATTACAGCCAGACCACCAACATTGGAAAATCAAGAGGCCGAGGCCATCAAAAGGAGATTGCCCAGAGAAATTAAGTTAAAGCTTGCTAAAATTGCCAGACTAGCGGTAATGGAGCATTACCCACGAGTTTCTTGGAATTTTTTGTAGGACAAAATCTAATTTCTTAAATTGTTATTCAGCAGGCAAGCCATGAGAAGATTTCAAAAGAGTTGATTAGTCGTCTTATGAGCATTCTTGGTCATTTAATGCATCTTAGAACTCTAAAGGTAAGCCTTATCTGCCATGTATAAATGCGTGATACATAATCAAAACGCGAATGTTACGCCAGAAACTGCTGTGCTTGCATGGATATATTGTGTAAAGCATGTGGCCACTCATTTTTTATGACTACACTCGTACAATATTAACTTGAAAATTTTATACTGTGCTTTTCTTTTAGAGAAATTTGAAAGTCATGATAAGTACAAGTCAATCACCAAAGCAGGAGCACAAAGATAGGTTTCAACAAATGAAAAAGGAAGTTGTTGAAATGAAGCTTATGTCGACCCAACTAAATTACTTGTGTCGACCTTTACGTTCATATTTTGTCGACCCATCTATACAAATTGTGTCGACCCAAAAAAGGCAGTGCAGCGTGCAAATCGTGTCGACTCATCCAAACTGTCTGTGTCGACCCTAGAAAAGACATTGTGTCGACCTTACAATATTCCATGTGTCAACCCCTCAAAGCTGAGTCACTCGTCCGTTCAAGGCAAAAGTGTCGACCCAACTTCAGTTATGTCGACCGCTCCAAGAACAGAAAGATTTGAAGTGTCGGAAAAACAAAACTTGTGTCGACCGCTGAACATTTGTGTCGACCCCAAAGATTCCAGAGAAGAATTTATGTCGACCGCACAAAAGTTATGTCGATCGATCAAGGACCAACGACAGAAAATCTCCAACGGCTATATCTTTGTTGTGTCTAACGGATAGTGCATGTGTCGACCCAATTCGACAGCAAACTATAAAAGGATGAAGCAAGCTCATCTTGAGTAGCGATTTTTTTAGCAAAATTTCAGAGCCGATTTTTTTTAGAGAGAAAAACACGTCCAAACTCTGCCAAATTTATTTTCAAATATCTCTCTTACTCTCTCATCCTTGTATTCATCTTTGATCATCATTCTTGTGATCGAGAGAGTCGGTTTAGAAACCGCAAACTTCTTAAATATTTTTGTTGAGAAATTCGTGTAAAGGGGTGACACCTATGATAAAGAAGAGTCAACTTGTAGAGGTTTGATTAAGACTCATAAGATCAATCAAGTGAAGGATCTCCAAGGAGAAACCTTGAAGTGCGGACGTAAGCAGGTGTTGGCCGACCGCGAGAACAAATCGGTGTTAATATCTCTCTCTCTCAACTTTTATAATTGTTGATTGTGCTTGTATATTGAACAGATGAGTCAGTTGTAGTTAATTTGGATTTGTTTGCTCCTCTGCCACAGCATGTGCAAGAACGATTGCCCTCCGAATCAGGCATCCTTTCTTGGTTGGCCCCAACAAAACCAGTTCCCATCCAGACCAGCACAAGTTCTCGAACATCGAACCCATCTATGGACGCGTCAAATGGCCTGGAGAGACCAAAATCAGAGAAAGTAAAGGGAACTTCAAGCAGCTACATGGAAGATGCAAGAGCAGAGAGTACACTGATGAAGAAGAAAGTGAAAAGGAAGCCTGAGGCCGGGGAGGAAAGAAACAAGCCATTGAAGCAGAGTTCAGTCTATCCCCAGAAACTTAACCTTCAATCTACAGTTGCTCGGAGTCTCCGACAGTTCACCTAGACAGGACGTCCCCCCGTTATAAATGTGTTAGTCTACCTCTCCTCCCCCTTCCTACGCCCATTGGAGGTCTCATTTATTTTGATATAAACAATATAAATATATATTTTATTTTTAGTAGAACGCATACATTGATTTCCTCCCATTGCATAATTCAGTTCTTTTCTCTCTCTTCCCTTAATTTGAAATAGACCATTCCCATTTTCCACTAACCCCAACTTTCTGTTTTCAAATACATTTTCTAATCATCTTATTTATTTTCATAATGGGTAGTAACTAAAGAGACTCTACTGTACTTTCAAATGATATAGTAAAATTTTCAGCTGAAAATATTTTTTACATAATCGTGACACATTAAAAGCTTACCATACCTTGCTTTGTAAGAAGAGAATGGTGTCGTGTAGTTTTGTCTCGAAGGCAGAACACTTGGTGATCTCACAAATAAAAAAACAAGCACATGGATGTAGTCTAAATTTTGAGGATCGATCGTGATTCTCTGGTCACGATGAAGAGGCAGACAATTTGAGGGAAACTATAAGTTCTTTATTGTTCTACAGCTGTAGCGAATGCAACATTTTGTGCTTCATTATCAAATGAAGATCTAACCAATGAGGGCTTGCAAGTGAAATGACATAAATGAGCTAAGTAAAAGTGTACTCTTAAATGGTCAAAGCACTACTTAAATACATTTGATGAGCATTGTGTTTTCGAAAATGTAATAGGGTCATATTCACTATAACTACTCACAAATGAAAGAAACATTGATCACATCCATTTCGATCGGAAAGGACAATCACCGACATCGCCTCATGGAGAGATATTGCAAGTTCGATGTAACCATATCATCGATATCGTCACAAAACTTTAATAGAGCAAGTTCGATGTGTGTTCTCATGGTCAGATTTACCTAAATCATTTTGGGTTGAAACTGTTTATACTACCTATAATGAATCGCTCTTCATTCTACTCTTAATACAAAAAAACAAAAACTAAAGATGTAAATACTACTACTAATTACTCTGTTTATAAGGTATTTGGGTGTAACACATATTTTCATTTGCCAAGTGATAAGTTAGAACCCATATTGGTAAGTGTATATTTATCAGTTCAAGTCTAGTGATAAGGTGGTGTTAATCAATAGAAATGTCATATTTGATAAAACTATGATGATTGAAAATTCAACTTCTTGTCAAATAAGAGCAATAACGTTTCAAATATGAGTTTGAGTTGAGCACAACAGGCACCAATGTTGGCTTTTGCACACCATTTTATCGCCAAGAACTGACAAAGAAGGAACATTAGACCTTCCCATCATACGTTGAAGTGGGTTTACTTATCCTTTTAATGTAACTAAAATCATTGACTTGTGTAAAAAAATGTCCTCATATTTGGAGAACTCTCGAAAATAAATTATTGCCACGTAGGAATAAGTGTAGTCTCTTTATAGAAATAAAATATGCGACTTAGTTATTTCCTAAGGATAAAGAAAAAGTGTATCTAGAACTCAATCATTTTTAGCAATGAGTTTTCATGCGACACTACAAGATCTCTATATCTTTTTACATGACAACAGCATCACGAGACGTCATGAGTTACTTTTCTTTTTCAACAACTCTTTTAACATTATACAATTCTCAGTACTCATATTCAATGTGTGTTTCTTCTTGCAAACAAGTAAATTCTATCATGATTCCTTGACTTTTCTCTTCCCTTCAAATTCGTAATTGCATATGTTGTTTCAATCTTTTTTTCTACTACTGACGACGTTCTTCGCTCAAGACTCGGATTCCAAAACAATCTTCTTTGTTTTCTCTTATGCCAAAAAAAAGTTATAAACCTCGTTCAAATATCGACTCTTTTATAATAAAGAATCATATCTCTTAAAGTGTCATGAAGCGGGGAAATAGAACACTAGAATTATCTCATATCCTCTGCATCGTAGTTTCATCCATACTCAAAATTTAAAACTAAACAATTTAATACGATCAAATTTTATTTAAGTGGATCAATTTCTAATTGCCCCTAAGAATATAACACCTGCTTCAAAAGTAACTTATTTATCAAAATTATCTTTGAAAAAAATTGCTCAATTCAAAAGGTCTTAAATTGATTTGATAAATACAAACGCATAATAGATATGACTTTTCCATCAAATTAAATTTTTTTTTCTCTTAACACAATAATTTTATATGGCTCTAATTTTGTATCATTCACATCTATACACGCAACCACATCTGGCATGTTCGCTTTTCACACTTTAAAGCTCATGTTTCAATCCAATAGTAAGACATCAAATTTGAACGAACTCACTGATAAAAAAACTAACAACTCCAACAAAATATTTTACTATGAAATATTCATATAAATTTTGAAGTCTAATAGAATATCTCAATCCCGCAAATCAACTCAACGACAACATAATGCAATCCGCCAAATTCATAGAATATTACAATGAACTAAAATAAGAATCTAAATATTTTTGATTCAATAGACATTGCCTCATGAGAATTTGAATAACAAATTCTCTCCAATCAAAGCAATTTGATAAACTCAATTTTTTATTCAATTTTTTAAAACCTTCGTCCCTATTTTGCCTGTAGAACACTCTGTTCTAAAACTTAAATACATGAGTAGTAGTCAGCGTTCTATGAAACAACGTACATCATTGGTCTGTTCCACGAAGTGTAAAGCTGAAGGACCTAGTGGTGTCAAACGAGCCGGCTCCTGCCGAGCCAAATGAGTCGAGCCTATTCGAGCCGGCTCGTTCGAGTTTTTTTTTAAAAAAATTTGACTCGAGCCTAAACGAGCGAGCCGGACCGAGCCAGTCGAGCCTAAACGAGCCAAGCAAGACAAGCCCAACATAGAAAATTTGTTTTCGTATATTGAAATTTTATAGCTTTTCGAATTGTGTAATTTTAAATTTTGATGAAAAATTATGGCTATTGTTTTCTGTAGAGCCGGCAAACGAGCAAGCTGGCTCGATAGCTCGCTCGGCCGGCTCGGTTAGATGTCGAGTCGAGCCAGGCTCGGACCGGAACAGTGCCGAGCCTGGCTCGCTCGAGCCTGTAGGTCGAGCCTCAGCCGAGCTTGACGGATGAGGCTAGCGAGCCTAACAAGCCAGGCTCGTCAGGCTCCAATCGCCGGTCGTCGTGCCTCGCCGTCTGTCCCCTTGCCTCGTCGGTCGTTTGCGTCGTCTCCTCGCCGGATCTCATCGCCAAGTCGGTCGTTCGCGTCGTCGCCTCGCCAGATCTCGTCGCCTCGCCGTCTGTCGCCTCGCCTTCTGTCGCCTCGCCTCCCCGGATCTCATCGCCAAGTCGGTCTTTCTCGTGTGTTGACGATTTATTCAAGCATTAACAAATTACTCATCGAGGTATGTTTTATCGGTAATATATAGTTAATTAATCGTCAAAATTACGATTAACGTCGAACTAATTTCTTTCTAATATTTTTCCAGGACTCATATTTGTGGAATGAAAGATTTATTGCCACGTACAAGTCAACATCGACCTGAGTAATTGGTGAACGGTATCAATTTATTTGTTATTGTTTATCGAGATGGATCCGAGAAACATAGAATATATTACTAATTCAGATAATGATATTCAAAAAATTGACACAAATAATCCGGCATTTTCAATTGGACAAACATCTGCACAAGCATCCACATCATCACTTCCTCGTCCCAAAAAAATAAAAACGTCTGATATTTGGAATCATTTTAAAATTGTCGAAATGAATGTCGAGGGAAAATTAGAAAATCGGACACAATGTAAGTATTGTGCAAAAAATTATGCTTACGAATCGACGACTAGTACGATTCGTAGACATTATCAACATTGTCACGCACACGAGCAAACGCCGATCAAAGACAATTACAATTATCGGTTAGCGGTAACACTAATTTTTTATATTCGCATGAAAGATTGCGAGAAGGTGCTGCAAGATTTGTGGCTCAACACGAGGTCCCGCTATCGATGTTTGATAGTGAAATACACGAAAATTTTATTAGGGAATATATTAACTCTAATTATCGACGAATTCCTCGTAATACACTACGAGGTGACATAATTAAATTGTATACGAAAATGAAAAATGAATTATTTTGTCTTTTTGCACAAGCACAACATATGTCGATTTGTATCACTTCCGATTTATGGAGTGCACCGAATGCACTCGGTTATATAGTTGTAACGTCGCATTTTATTGATAATAATTGGCAACTTCATAAACGAATTTTAATATTTCATAGTTGCGAATATCCGCATAGTGGTATTACAATTTATCGATACATTTTAGCTATTTTACAAGAATATAATGTAAGAGATATAATTTTTAGTATTACTTTAGATAATCCGTCTGCTAACGACGTATGCATTTCTCAATTTAAACGATTATTTCAAGTTGATAATTCTCAATCTTCTCTTTTACATATGTGATGTGTTTGTCATATTTTGAATTTAATAGTTAGAGATGATATGAGTTTTATTTCTCCACATATTGATAATATTAGAAGTGAAATTTCTTTTATTACAACATCTAACTCCAGACAACAAGAGTGCAAGGAATTTTGTAAAGCGGCTAATCTCCGTCCGAAAAAATTAAAAACGGATGTATCGACTAGGTGGAATTCGACTTATTTAATGTTAGAAAATGCAAAACTGTATTGAAATGTTATTTGTGATCATATTAGTCAAAAATCACAAAGTATTATTTTAGATAGAAGTAGTTGCGATATGACTAATTTATTTCTTGATTTTTTGAAACCATTTTTTGAAGCAACAAAAGAATGTTCGGGAATTTATTATCCGACCACACATCTTGTGCTTCTTTGGTTTGTGAAATTAACCGGTGTTTTTTTTATATATAAACAAATTAATGAATTTTTAGAAATAGTCAACAAAATGGAAACAAAATTTAAAAAATATTAGCTTGAAGTTCCGTTTATTTTTTCATGCTTTAATTATGCATCCCAGATATAAAATAAAGGGTTGTAAATTAATGCTTGATAAAATTGCGCATAGCTTAGTTCTTATTTCGGTTGCTACTCAACAATCATTAAAAACTGAACTTGCTAATTTATTTGCATCTTACCAATTAAAATATTGTGATACCTGATCATTTTCATCATCTCAAGTCGGTTGTAGTTATAGTGGTGGATCCGGGTTTGGAGATCCACTAAATGATTATTTGAAATCAATAAACGAGGAAGTTGATGGTGACGTCCATCGGCTAGGTTCCGATCAAACAGAACTAGATACGTATTTAGAGACGCGTTTCGAAATTCCTCGTGATACTACCTTCGATATCTTGAGTTGGTGGAAAAATAATTCGGGATTGTATCCGATACTTTCAAAAATGGCCCGTGATTTACTAAAACCTCACGTTTCAACTCTAGCTTCCGAGTCGGCTTTTAGTGCAGGTGGACGTGTTTACGACGATCGACGAGGGAGTCTTGCACCGGATCACGTGGAAGCACTCATATGCATGAAGGATTTGAGCGACGTCATTGTGAGAGAGCAACAACGAGATGATGAACTCGAGGAAGAATTCAAAAATTTGTAATTTGACGACTAGAATTTTTTGTACAACTATTTAAGTTATTTGTGCATTTTTTTAAAGTTTACATATGTATTTGAAATTTTTTTTAAAGTTTAAATTTGGAATCGAAGTCCCCGTTGAAGTTCAATAAGGGGTCGACCGTTTCGTAAAGGGTGACCCCTTCTATCGGTCGACCCTTTAAGAAGCGGTCGCCTTTGTTTTGCTATTGTCGTTGGACTTGGTGCTGCGTTTTGCACCATACAAGGGGTCAACCGCTTCTTAAAGGGTCGACCCCTTGAAGGTGTCGACCGCTTATTGAAAAATTGACAAACGGGGATTTCAAACCCCAATTCGAGGACCCTTCGGATTAGAACGGGGACCCCGAATCGGGGTTGGAAGTCCCCGTTTGTCAATTTTCCATGAAACGAGGACTTCGGACCCCGATTCGGGGACCCTTCGGATTAGAACGGGGACCCGAATTGGGGTTGGAAGTCCCTGTTCGCGATTTTTCATGAAACAGGGATTTCGAACCCCGATTCGGGTACCTTCGGATTCAAACGGGGTTAATGAATATTTTTTAAACTTCCTGTTACAACATAATATATCAAATTTTAGACAATTTATAATGATTATTTTTTAGGCTCATTTTCGGCTCGATCAGGCTCGGGAGTTGGGCTCGCTCGGCTCGAGGCTCAGCTCGAATAGGCTTGATGCTCGATAACTCGCTCGAGCCAAAAAGTTTTGGAAAAAAGCTCGACAGGCTCGGCTCGAATAGGCTCGGCTTGCTTGAGTCGGCTCGTTTGCCGGCTCTAGTTTTCTGCAATCCAAATTTTTTTTGCATGATAACGTTTGTATGTAGCGCCTCCATTATGCCAAAAAAAACACGAAAACAATATCATTGAATCAAAATGTCAAAGAAACTCGAAAACAATAGCATTGAAACATTAAATCAATAGCATTCAACATATATAGCATCTGATTTTAAATCAATTCGTGAAAGAGGTAGCAATTAATAATCATGCATTGTACGATTTGAAATATAAACACCGAAATCATTCATTGTGCCAAAGAAAAAGTAAAATAAGTTACAAAAAACTCTATTAATTGTTCGAAAATATTACAGAAGAACGAATCTACTCCACAGAGGGATCGTCCGATGCAGGTGGAGCAGCGGTGGGTATGGCCTCCGGCGAGTTGGTAAAAATCCCAGCCCAATGTCCGTTTTGTGCCTAAGGTTGAGATGCGGGCATCCATCGTGTCAAGGCATCGGTGGATTCTCTCAAATGAATTCTCCAAAAATTCTTGGTGGTCGTGCAAAAATGCCTCGATCCGGTGGGTTGTTGATTGACGAGGACGAATAGTTGCTTCAGCTACTTGTTCTTGGTCTTGCATGCCATCTTTAACAATCAAATTTAAAATATGACAAACACACCGCATATGAAAAAGGGAAGACTGAGTACTATCAAAATGATAATATTTTTTAAATTGATTAACACAAACATCATTAGCGGAAGCATTATCTAACGTAATACTAAAAATTCGATCTCTTATGTTGTATTCTTGTTGAATACTAACAATGTATCGATAAATTTTGATACCACTATGAGGGTATTCACAACTCCGAAAACCAAAAATGCGTTTATTAAGTTGCCAATTCGCATCAATGAAATGCGAAGTCACAACAATATAGCCGAGTGCATTGGGTGCACTCCACAAATCAAAAGTAATACATATTGACATCATGAGAGCATGCGAAAATAAAAGAAGCAAGTCATTTTTCATTTTCTCATACAATTTTATTATGTCGCCTCGCAATGTACTACGAGAAATTCGCTTAAAGCTTGAATTAATGTATTGTTGTATAAATGTTACGGTTCCCTCTTGATCAAACATTGAGAGAGGTAACTCTCGTTGTGCCACATATTTTGCAGCACCTTCTCGCATTCTATCATGCGAATAAAAAAAAGATTTGGTACCAAGAGTGTTTAATTGCAATTGCATACGATCTTTCGAGTGCAAGTGCTCATGATATTTTTTGTAATGTCGATTCATTGTGCTAGTGGTGGATTCATAAGCATAATGATTGGCACAATAATTACATTGTGCCATATTTTCTATTTTCGTGCCTACGTTAATTTCTACGATTTGAAAATGTTTCCAAATTTCTGACGTTTTTGATTTCTTGGCCCAAGGGGCTGACATGGATGCTTGTGCAGATGTGTGTGTCAATCCGACGGAAAATGACGGATTCATAGGTGCAACTTCTTTCACCTCATCGTTGGAAGACGAAAACGTTTTGAATTCTAATTATTTAGGCGGTGAATCCATAACAAACAATGAACTATTTTTAAAAAAATTACTACTTTGATACCGTTCACCGAGTTGTTGATGATTGTAAAGAGAATCGTAGAACGATCAACAGCTATAAGACTTTCGAGTGCAAAGACTTGACAGAGATTTGCACAGAGAGTTTCGGGTAAGAAATTCTCGGCTAACTCCCACAATTTATAGAATTCCATCATAACAGCTACCTCCGGTCAACCTGCAGTATTTCAAGAGTCGACCAGATGTTTCCGTTGAGCATGCAAATTCTAGCCGTTACATTTGACCGGTCGACTCTTTTTACAACGTCGGTCGACACTTTGTGTGTACCGGTCGACCCTTTTATAATTGCGGTCGACACTTTCACTAACGATAAATACTTTGTAGTCGACATATATGAACGTAGTCGACACCTAAAACATTCTGTAACATATGTTGGTCGACACTTTCTTAGGCGGTCGACCTACAAAATTTATAATGTAGATTAAGTGTCGACTGCGGTTATACTATGGGTCGACTGCACAACAGGTACTCCGAGCCTACCGAGCCTGCTCGAGCGAGCCCAGCTCTAGAAGGACCTGAGTTCTATCAAATGGTATGAGCATCGTTCTTCTCTTCCTCAGCAACTCAGTAATTGTCTTCTTCCTCAGACAACAATGTAAAGTCTTATTCTGCAAGCTTCCTTCTTCAATAAAGACAGATGGCAGAGGTAATGGTACGCTTGCAAACCGTAGGCATGATATGATATTTTCTTCTCTGTGAAGAAAACAACACGAGATCCTTGCTTTTCTTCATTTTCTCTTTTTTTCTTTTCCTTTCTCAATTTGCTGATTCAGCTCCTCAAATGGGCAAATTTGAAAAGCTTCGTTGGTTCCGAATACATAAGTCCCTATATTGCCGTGATATCAATTTTCTAAGTCGAACTATAATAATCAAAAAAAGAATTACGAGAATAGATGATAAACGTCGTATTTATATTTTTTTAATCTTCATGCAAATAATTGAGTAGAAAACTAAAAATGAGAGAATTAGTTGGATTGTAGTGGGTCGAAAAAGAGCATAAGAACCCAGCCTCGTAGAGTATAACTACTAGTTGGTGATTTGGGGTCTAAATTCTATTAAATTAGTAGCTTGTGCTGAACTGTTTGTAGGTTTTTAGGTCAAGAACAACTCCAATTATTGATTCTGTAGCTGTTGCCACCGAAATTGTGAGACAAGTCATGCTTAAAATCTGGAGCCTCACCCATTTCGGACTCATTTTTCAATCTCCTTGTGGGCAATGTACATTTCCACTGGGAAATAAGCAGTCAGAGACCAGAATCCGAGCACTCCTAGCAGACCCACAACGTCGTTGAAGAACGAAAGAAGCATGAAGATCATAGAGGTGATGATCACAAAAATTGCTTCGGAGAGGTTCAGTTCGTAAGGGTTGAAGCCTCGAATTAAAACTTGGATTTCTCGACTGATTAGTTATTTGCTTAAATGTTAGTGCATAGTTTCAATGTTAGTAGATGGTTTAATTCTTATTTGTTGGTTTCCAAGTTAGTGACTTAGTGGAGTAGTTATTTGCTTGATGCAAGAGGTTTATAAATAAAATTCATTATGATGGAAAAATTCATAGCAATTTCAGTTTCTCTTTCTCTCTTTTCAAAAGTTTTGCTGTGAAAATATTATCTCCAACAAAAACAAATTAGTACCAGAGCAAGGTTGCTAATTCCAAAGGAGAAAGTTAACTCGTAGCAATCGACACATCTCTACGGTGAACATATCACAACCATGCATTCCAATTTTCAAAAGTGAAAAATAATATTAAAGCATCAAAATGAAGACGTTATTCGAGTCTCAAGAGTTATTGGATTTGTGGCGAATTAGTATTCCGACAATGATGAGGAAGCTAGAATACCAGAGAATATGATGAAGGATTCCAAGACATTGTTCTTTATTCAGCAAGCACTGCACGAGTCGATATTCCCCAAAATTGCAGCAGCAAAAACTACAAAGAAGCTTGGAAGATTAAAAAAATATTGTTCCAAGGTTCATCAACAGTAATTTTAGTAAAGCTTCGATCGTTATGCCGAGAATATGAACCTATGGAAATGAAACATTGTGAATCTGTACAAGATTTTACGACGATAGTAGCTACTATTGTCAACCAAATGCCTTCCTTTTTGAAAACTATCTCTCATCAGATAGTTGTTTCCAAAGTGTTACGAAGCCTGATACCAACGTTCGTTCATGTTGTCCTTGCGATCGAAGAATCAAAAGATTTATCAATACATTTTTTTATGAATTAATGGGTAATGTAATCTTATGAAGGAGGCTGAAACGATCAGAAGAGAAACATCAAGAAAAGATATTGTGATGCCAAGGAGGATGTAACATAGATAAATAGTGAACAAAGTACTAGAGGGAATAGACAAAATATAGACCGTAATAGAGGAAGAGGAAGAAGGCAAAGCGATTCGTAAAATCATGGAGCTAATGGCGCTATTGTTCAATGCTTTCATTGTGATAAATACGATCATGTCAAAGCAGATTGCTTGAAAAGAAAAAGAAAAGAGCAAACATGTTTTGCATAGCAGAAAAAGGAAGAGTTACAACTTTTTATAGCCTTCATTAATGAGAGAATGTTGATATCATTTAGTATTTTGACAGCATGCGTTCAATGACTCGAATTAAAAGTATTTTTTAGATGCTCAACATAACTTTTCGACAACAAGTAATGTTGGAAGGTAACAATAAATTGCAAGTGAAAGAAAAAGGAAAGGTGGTCATCGCATATGGATAGGATAACACCATAAGACTCTCTAATGTACTATATATTAATAATCTCTTACAAAACCTGTTGAGTGTTGCGTATCTCATGACTTCAAAATATACCATTTCATTTTATGAGATGAGGCGCTCAATGAGAGACAAAAAAATCAACATGTCATTTCAATACCGATGGCACAAAACAAATCGTTTCCGATTAGAATCACTAATATGAGAGCACACACATTAGTTGTCAAAGTGGTAAATTCATTTGAATTATGGCATTCCATATACGGGCATTTAAACATAAGGGAGCTGCAACTCCTGCATGAAAAGAATATGGTAAGAGGCTTATCAAAAATCAAAGATTATCATGTAAGCATGGACTGTACTTAGAAAGCAAAACAAAGAGCCCTTTCCCACAATGAACATACAAAGAGCAACAAGATGCTTAGATATTATTCACGCTGATGCAGTTAGACCCATGTAAACTATGTTAAATTGTAGAAGCATGTATTTTTTGCTCTTTACATATGACTTTAGCCGCATTAGCTAGGTAGAGGTGTCATTCGAGCCAGCTCAAGCGAGCCGAGCCCGAAATCGTCCAGCTCGTCGAGTCTGTTGAGCTTTTCCAGCCGAGCCTGTCCGAGCCGAGCCTGTCGAGTTTTTTTCCAAAAATTTTGCCTCAAGCCGGCTCGCGAGCCTCGAGCCTATTCAAGTTGAGCCCAAGCCAAGTCGGTCGAGCTTAAACGAGCCGAGCCAAACGAGCATAATATTTTCTAATACATATAACTTGTATATATTTTTTAATAAGTTGTTTTCGTCATTATAAGATTAAAAATGCGATAAATATTTGTAAGCACATGAACAAAAGTTGATAATATAAAAAGTAATAAATTCTTTTATATTTGTAAATATAAATTAATACATAAATTATTTTTTAAGGGTATGTATTATAAATAAAAGATTTGATAAAGTTAATTTAAAAATATTTTTTTTTCTCTTTCCCCCGCTCTTTTCCCTCTCCTTTTCTTTCACCTATCTTTTTCCCCAAGCCGTCACTAACCCACCCTCCCCCTTCTCTCACTTTCCCTTCTCTTTCCCTTCGCTTTCCCTTGTTTTTTTCCCCTATTTTTGTAGCTGGCCCTAATCTTCTCTCTCTCTCTTCCTCTCCCTCTTCGTTTCTCCATGGACTCACGAACTCTTTCATTTCAATCCACTCTTAAAGGAGACGACGGGCTCCGAGTTAGGGAGAGTCGGCCCTTGAAGGAGACGACGGGCTCCGAGCTCGGGAGAGTCGGCGGCGGAGAAAATCGACCTGGGCTCTCTAGCTCGGGAGATCCTAACATAACAAGCCAGCTCGCGAGCCCGACACTGTAACGCTCAAATGCCAACACTAGAGCCTGGTGTATCTTTTGCAGAGCGAAGCATAAACCTTTCAATACTTCACGAAATTCAAACTGCTAGTTGAAAATAGTATAAAAAGTATTAAATATTAAGAACCGACAAAGGAGGAGAGTTCACTTCTTGATAATTCAATGAATTTTTTGAACATCAAGAATAAAACAGGAGCTGACATCACTGTCTACACTTTAACAAAATGGTGTAGCATAAAAGAAAAATAGAACCGTGGTAGAAATGCAATGATTGAGATGAGTGATCCGTGTATAGAGAGATTAGTCCGACTCTTCTAGTCAATTTCAGTATATATATCATCTCATTTTTTCTATTATTTTCCAAGTCACAAATTTGCAAAAATCTACCAAAATTTCCAATTTTCCCTATGCATCCTACCATTGGGAGAAAATGACGGTGATTTCCACAACTTATGAGACCTGACCCTAGAGAGGACACTTGTATATTAGTAAAGGGATCATCTGAGACTGGGACATCTAGACTTCCCCAACCACGTCGAGTTCTGCCCAGGTCGCATGTTCCTGCTCATTCATAGGAGTTCAGGACGAAGAAATAAGAGCAATTACTATGCGATGTATATAGGGGTGGGCATCGGATTGGATCGGATCAGATTGTTATCGATCCAATCCAATCCGACAAACATCGGATTGTAAATTGTAATCCAATCGGATTGGCGCAAATATCTAATCTGATCCGATCCGACGCCCATCCAAACGTTATTGGATCGGATCGGATCTGCCCGATTCATTTTCCAGAGAAGTTCATCTCATGTTTTTCCAAAATTTTCCCCGCAATCCGAACTTCAAACCAAACCAATCCATAATCCAAAACTATCCATAATCTATCTAAATGTTTGAGCGCTCGACATAATTCTGAAGAATCCGTCTCTGGAAAATCTGGGGTCGACACATGTAGGTTGGGGTCAACACAAATGTGAAGGATCCCTCTCAGGAAAACCAAGGGTCGACACAAACAGGTTGGGTCGACACATTTTGAAGGGTCGACACAAGGAATATGGTAAGGTCGACACAATGTCTTTTCTAAGGTCGACACAAGCAGTTTGGATGGGTCGACACAATGTGCATGCTGCACTGCCTTTTTGGGTCGACACAAGTTACATAGGTGGGTCGACACAATTTGAACGTAGAGGTCGACACAAGTAATTTGATTGGGTCGACACAAATTATGAAAGGCTAAGCTTCTGTTTTGAACAGGGGTTGACACAAAGCAACTAGGGTCGACACAAATTATGAAAGGCTAAGCTTCTGTTTTGAACAGGGGTCGACACAAAGCAACTAGAGTCGACACAAATTATGAAAGACTAAGCTTCTGTTTTGAACAAGGGTCGACACAAAGCAACTAGGGTCGACACAAATTATAGGGGGCGAAGCTTCTGGATTTTACAAGGGTCGACACAAAGTATTTTGGGTCGACACAAGACAGTTTTGGGTCAACACAAAACACTGCATATACTTTCCAATCCGAATACAAAAACTTTCCAGTCCGATTCAAAGCATTAAAAACTTAAAAAACTTAAAAACTTTCCAATCAAGAATACAAAAACAATTCATAATGTCAACATAATACATAATCTAAAACATTAAACACTTTCCAATCCGATTCAAAGCGTCGGATTACATTTCAATAATCGGGTCTACGTCTCCCCCGATCGCATTTTCTTTAATTTCTACAAAACAAAAACACATAAAACAGGCTTATTAATATAACACTAATAAATAGTAATCTTAACAAATAAGTGGAATAACTCATAGTTGAAATATACCTTCGTCAATCGTCGTGTAGTCTTCCAATACCTCTGACAAAAATGGAGTTTCTGATTCAGAACGGAGCCAACTCTGAGTGCATATAAGAGCCTCCACTATTTTCGGTAACAGCGAAGTACGGAATGAGTCGATAACAAGACCACCACAGCTAAAAGCTGACTCCGACGGCACAGTAGAAATCGGAACGATTAATACATCCTTCGATATCCTACTCAAAATTGGAAATTTATGAGAATTCAATTTCCACCATAGCAAAAGGTCTAGATTCTCGGAAAATTCTTCAACAGCATCGTGTAGGTAGACGTCAAGTTCCGACCTACTAATTCTAGACTCGGTAAAAGATGTCCCGGATTATAATCTAGAAAATAAAGGATCCTTCAGTAGTGGTGCGCTAACATTGGACGAACTCGATGGTGCGTCACTTGAACCCTTATACTCACTGTAAAATCGGCGCAAAAGAACTTTAACTTCGTCATAATATTCAAGCCCACGATCGTCCCCTATCAGAATGGTCAAACAAAGTTTTAACATATTTGCTTTGCACCGAGGATCCAAAACAACTGCAATCCACATAAGTTTATTCATTTTTTCGACGTCCCCCCATTACTTGTCAAATTTTGCAATCATGCAATTAGCCATTGTTCTCAATAATGGATTAGGACAGTCCACGTGCATTTGAATGTTAAGCTTCATTCGACACATCTCACTAACATACATGTTGGAGGTCACATACAGGGAACCCGATACTGCAACCGTCGAATCATAGAAAATTTCCAAGAATTTGGTAAATTGACTAATATCCACCCAATCTTCATCTGTTAGAGGTCCTTCTTCTCCCATATATGCTAAGAACTGAGTGTCAGATTCTGCAAGTTTGTCAAATTCAACTGCATACTTCTCAGCTCTTTCCAACATAAGGTATGTCGAGTTCCATCGAGTAGGCACATCAGAAGTCACATTGCCCTTAAATGTTATTTTCATCATGTCCATGCAACTTTTGAACTTCACTAAACGTGCTGCTGAGGATTTAACGTACTTCACGGCCCTCCGTACTCGACTAATAGAAGCTTGATGCTCTTTAAGCCCATCATTCACAATTAAATTGGTGATATGAGCAAAGCATCGCACGTGAATGAAGTCTCCATCCAAAACCAATCCATTCCAATGTCGCAAACTCCTAACCATATGTGAAATGGCCACATCATTTGAGGAAGCTTTGTCTACCGTAATTGTGAACACCTTCTCAATCCCTCAATCACGCAAACATTTCTCAATTAATTTTCTGATGGTTTCTCCTCTGTGGTCGTCAATCTGCCAAAAATTTAGAATTTTCTTGTGCAATTTCCAATCTCCATCGACAAAGTGGTCTGTCAAAACAATATAGTTTATATTCTGTGCCGGCGTCCAACAATCTATAGTAAGGAAAACTATCTGGTTACTTTTACTAAAATATTTCTTCAACTGTTTTTTTTTTCTCTTTTAAATCGCCTCGATATCCCTCGATAGTGATCTGCGCGAAGGTAGAACTAACTCGGGACGGAGATATGCACACCACTTTCTGAATCCTTCTTTTTCTACCATTCTTATCGGTAACAAATACTTTGAGCAACTCTTTAAATGCTTTGTCATATTCGAACTTCCCGCTTTCTTCGTATGACATGCATATTTTTTTCCACAATGGTTGCAGCTAGCTCTCGGATCCTCCGGATCACATCCTTCAACCAATGTAAAATGATCCCAACATGCAGCCTTCAACGCTCTTTTTCTTGGATTAGGGGCAGGCTCAAAAGGATTCATAATTCTCGCAAGAGTTGTAGATGTTGATTCTATCGTTGTGTCTATAGTTGTCAGAAGCCGTACTTTCCATTCTGAAAAAAAAACAACCAATTGACTTAAATCAAATTAACATCAAATTAGCATTGAAACAACAAAATTAAGCTCTCATCCGAAAAATCATCCATTGATTCCATTCTCAGCCAACAAGCCGACGCAAAATAATTATACTTCCGCATTCAAATTTCAAACAACATTAACAAACTGAAAGCACAATACCAAATTACCAAAGAATACTGTTACGGATCGATCGGGATCGAAAACCAAAAGGAGAAGAACTCTACTTATAACCGAACACGGGTCGATCGAGATCGCTCGTTGCGGGGTTCGGAATCGCTCGTCGTTGGGGTTACGGATTTTGGGATTTAGCCTTTAGATATTTCGAATTTTCGATTTGGAGACGCCGACTTGGATTTCAAGTTAAGATCCGACGTTCGGATCGGATCGGATCGTCGTCAATCCGATAACGATCCGAACGTCGGATCTTAACTTCATTTTCCCACCAAAGGCCATTGTGTTTACGACATTTGACACAACGGGCCCTAGTGATATGTTTGACAGAATTAGCCTTCGATGCTGGGTTGAGATGGTGATCTATGTATAGAGAGATTAGTTCGACTCTTCTAGGTCAATTTCAATATGCACGGCCTTTGGCCATCTATGTCGATCAGTGCGGCATTTATAAGCATTCACCCCCAACAGTCACTAAGCAATCCAACGATCGTATACCCTTGACTAAAGGGTATCCTATGACCTAGCTTTCGCATGCCTAGACTTACAAGTCTAATGGCCAAAGTCCCTTAGCCATGCATCACGAACGGTAGGTGTCATCGCGCATTCGACGGTCGTGACCATTCACCCATGCTTCCCAATCTAATTGTATGACGGTTGGAGCGCATCAACAAAGTAGTGAGAATGTAAAATAAAATTTTCTTTGTAAATGTTTTCTAAATTCTTTGAATAAATTTTTCTGAAATCAAATTACCACAGGGGGCGCTAAATGTTATTACTATAATAAGCCTAATAATCACATTGTCTTCATTATTTATGTTGACATGTGTGGCTGCTAACCTAATAAATCTTTTTTGCTTTTTATCTCTTACATCTACCATACACATTCTCAGTAATTTTATATCTTGAAACTTATAAATGTTGATATTTTTCACTTTCTATCCCAACACTTTCTTCTCGCAGATCAGTCTTGTAGTTTTTTCTTTTGCATTTTCTTCACTTATATCTTGAATGTTTGCGTTATCCATCTTCACATAGGTTACATTGTTTTTGTTATATCCTTTTGAAAATTTTCCATGTGCAACTTTTGAGTGTGTCATGATCAAATTACCATCGTGGTTCTGAAATTGTATTGTCGAATAAGCTTAATAACTGTGTTGCCTTCATTATCTCTGTGGATCTTTATGGATCATAACCTAATAAATTCTCGTCTTTGTTCTTTCTTACGTGCACTACACACCTTCTCGCTAATGGTATTTTTTAAAATTTTTAAAGGTGCATTTGTTTCACTTTCTATCCCAACAAAATGTTCTTGCGAATTGATCTTATTTGCAGTTTTTTCTTTTGCATTTCCTACACTTATATCTAGAATTTTCAAGTTTTGCTTTGCGATATTCAACTTCACTATCGGTTAACTTTTTCTGTTATATTCTTCTGAAAATTTTCTCACCATGACTTTCGACTTCTCTTGGATTTTCTTCAGCATGTTTTTGTAAATTCCTTAAATGAATTTTGCCTAACCAAATTATCATCCATGACCGAAACTAGTCCAATAAGATTAGAAGTGATGTTGCTGTCAGTATCCATGTGGACCTTTATGGCTCCTAACCCAATATACTTCCTGTGCCATTCTTCTGTCTGAAGTTCACTATACTCATTCTTACTAATGATATTTCTTTGAAACTTGTTAATGATGATTTGCTTTGCTTTCTGTCCCGACAATTTCTTCTTGTGAATTGGGCATGCTTTGTGTTAATGCTACTTTACTATGGGTTAAACTTTTTCTGTTATATTCTTCAGAAATTTTTCTCTGTGGAAATTTTGACTATCGTCTTTCTTCTCGTTTGTTTTGTTCCGCATGTATTACTTAAATTCTTTGATTGAATTTCGCCTTAATGATATTATCACTGAAGGTTTAAAATGGTTTTAGTCCAATAAACTTTATTTGTTTCATTATCTATGTTGATCTTTGTTGCTTGTAACCAAAGAAACTTCTTTTGATAGTGATATTCATCTTTATGTTTCTTGACGTGTCACTTGACAGAATTTGGACTGAATGATCGTCCCTTGATCGGGATTCTTACATTATATTAGAAATTCAACATAATACATAATATACAGCTACAAAAATTACATTATTGAAATATGGAATAGAATATTTACAATTAATATAATAATAATAGTAATCCCTTTAGTTTGGCAGTTAGTGCTGATATTACGTTGTCATGATCAAGAAGCATCAATTTGCTTACAAGAAATTGATGACGTTTTTACATCATTGTTTTGGTGAATATATTAGCTATCTGCAGTGTGTGAAAATGTTAGAAAAAGATATATTTGGTGCGTTCATGGAAAACTAGATTAGCTGCAATTTTAATGGCTCAAGTATTATCAGCGTGTAGTGACGGAAAGGTAATTCATGAAAAACGAAGCTCATATAAGAGTCCATGAAGCCATATTAACTCTTAGCAAGTAGCTCACAGGGCACAATACTAAGACTCGATTGATGATTTTGAGACTTCATCTTGTTTCTTGCTTTACCAAGAAATTAAAGATCATCGGAAAAACATGCACCAGCCAATAATTGAGCATCAAGTATTAAGACAACCTGCCAGATTTGTGTCATTTTATGCAGCAGTATGTGGTGGAGACCCAATTGAATAAAATAGGTGTTACTGGATGTACCGAGAATATATCAAATAATATGTCTAACGACAACGATATGAATATGTCTAAGACTTTCCATAAATTGACTCACTTGCTGAACTGCAAAACAAATATCGAGACGCGTAATAGTTAAGTAGTTTAAACTATCCACTAACTGTCAATAATATGCAAGATCTGAAAGAAGAGTTCCCTTGTCTCCTAATACTTCATGTTGACTTCCATTGGTGTTTCAATTGATGAAGCATCTTGTAGACTAGCCAATGTGATGAAATCTTGTGCATATTTATGTTGATTTTACCGGTGGAATTTCTTAATTACTTCAAAAATATCCTCGGAGTGGCCCATCCAGTGGCTCGGCTAAATGAAATCTATTTGAGCTCGGGGCATAAAATCTCTTATGATTCTAGTGTCGCCCTTGTAAAAGAGATTTCAACTAAGGAAATTAAGGATGCCTTACTCAGCATAGCAAACGATAAGGCCCCAGGACCCGACGACTATTCTTCCATCCCAGGAGTAGATTTTGTTTTGGCTGTAAAAGACTTCTTTTGCTCGGGCTGCCTCTAAAAGCAATTCAACCACGGGATCATTACCCTAATCCCCAAATCTAATAATGCTCAAGAGCCAAAGGATTTTAGGCCGATTACTTGCTGTAATGTCATCTACAAAGTAATCTCGAAGGTTTTGGAAAATAGGCTGTCAGAAACTTTAGGCCCAATCATTGATCAAGCTCAGTCGGATTTGTCAAAGGAAGATCTATGATTGAAAATATCCACATTATGCAGGAGCTAGTCCGTAATAATAACACCAAAAAAGCCTCTCCTAGATGTTTCCTAAAGATCGACCTTTGGAAGGCTTTCGATACAATATCGTGGTCTTTTCTAAATTCTATTCTCTGAAAGCTGGATTACCCGCCAAAGTTTGTTAGCTAGATTATGGAATGCATCTCCTCAACTTCGTTCTTCATCTCTCTAAATGGGAAAATGCACGGTTTTTTTAAGGGTGAAAGAGGGCTCAAGCAAGGGGATCCCCTATCCCCTATTTGTTTGCTATCTGCCTGGAATACCTTTCTAGAGTTATCCGATCAAAGCTCCCTACTTCTGGTTACAATTTCCACCCGTCTTGTAAACCCTTGGGTATCACGCATCTCGCTTTTGCTGACGACTTGATTCTTCTATCCAGAGGCGATCTTATCTCCATCAAAGAAATCCTCTCATGCATCTATGAATTCAGTGAAGCCTCTGGCCTCTCCCTAAACGCCCTAAAATCTAGCTTCTATCTAGCAGGTATTTCAGACGATATTCGATGTGAAATTAAAAACCTATGAGGGCTTGAGGAAGGAACCATGCCATTTTGCTATCTCGGTATCCCTCTATCTCCCTATAAATTAAATAAAAACGATTATGATAGCCTTTTCAACAAACTCAAACTATACTTGGACATTTGGAGTGCAAAATCTCTAACCTATGCAGGAAGAGCTGAGCTCATTAAAGTCGTCATCCAAGGTGTCGAATGTTTTTGGATGTCGATTTTTTATCTACCGGCTGTAGTCCGAAATAAAATTACTCAAATGTGTAGATCCTTCTTCTGGGGTGAGAGTTTTTCAAATATTGCTTGAGATTTGTGTTGCCTCCCTAAAAATGAAGGGGGCTTAGGGTTTAAAAACCTTGAAACTTGGAACTGTGTCCTCCTTGCTAAAACCCTATGGAATGCGCACCAAAAGGACTCACGATGGCTTCGGCACTATTATATGAAGCAAGGAAAATTTTGGGATTGGTCTCCGGGATATAGAGCCTCTCCTTTGATAAAAAAGCTGCTTCAAATTAGAAATTTAATTTTAATTAAAGTATGATCAAAAGACCAAGCTGACTCCCTTCTGGTCTCCTGGTGTAATGCAGCCCATTCAAAAAGTCACTCATCAGTGTATGATTTTTTTCGCCCAGTGGATACTATTAAGCCTTCTCTCATAGAAGCTGAGGGGAATTGCCTCCTCTGTAACTCCCAGCCTGAATCTTCAAAGCATCTTTTCTTTGAGTGTTGTCTCTCTCAAGAAATGTGGAGCATTGTTGACATGCCACGGGATACTTTGCCTCAAGGAACCATCACCCGAGCCATAGCCAAATTTTTATCTAACAAGTTTGCTCATTTTGTAGGAAAATTTTTTCGAGGAGTTGCCTTGACGGAACCTTCTTCCAAGGACCGAGAGTAGCCTAAGAATCTCATCCTATGGCTAGATCATGAAGGAGACACAAAGCTTTGCAGCCGAGAAGACTCAATGGCCCAATTTGAAGGATTTGAGCCACCCGCACTTAAACGCACGGCACATGCAAGTTCATTTTTTTTTTTACAAACTTTACTCAAGGTTTAGCTTTATTTCATAGCTGAATAATTCTCACATGAGTTTGGATGGGTGTGACATGGGTATTGCATGGGTACATGGGTTTCATGGGTCTCATGCAAGGGCAGATTTCTTCCCTCTCTCTCCCACTAAAAGTGGTCCCAACCCTCTCACTCCCACGTAAAGTGGTCCCATTTTCCTTGAAGATTTCGTGGGTTAGCTGAAGGATATCTAGAATTAATTTTCATTTAAATTTTAGAGTCATGCATATGCCATTTTGTTTAGGGTTTGATGACTCAGCCAATTTAGCATCTTTTCTCTTCTTTTTGCGAGGTGTTATAAACCCTCTCCTAGCACTTTTTTAAGCAGCTTTCGTTAATAGAAACTTTGAGTTTTCTTGAATTCTCCTCATATCTCCAAATCTCCTTCGACATCTGTGAGTTATATCCGGCCAACCAAGAAGGGTTTTTCCTTAGTTGTTTGCTTCTCTTCCGAGCTAGAGAAGCTAGGTCATGCTTCAACGCTACGCTCCAGCCACTCCTTGTGGTCATTAGGGTGAGTTTGCAATTCATTAGCTCTTCATCCATATCGTTTTCCCCTCCATTTTTTTGACCATTCCTCCGATCTACAGTTTTTCGGCAGATTTGAGTCATCTCCACTTCCTTCATCATATCCCCCTCATCTGTGATCCAAATCCTCTCAAATTTGAGGTTATCTTCTTCATTCATCCACCAAAAATTCCTCCAAATTCCAGCCCCTGCTTCCATTTCTCCAATCCAAAGCCACCTCCACAAAATAGACTCCAAACCCTCCTTCTCGGTTTCCTTTTTTTCCGAGAACACCCTCCCTTATTTTCTTCCTTCTTCCTATTTTCCCCTACTTGAATCGTGTCATTTGGTATTAGAGCCTTAAATCCCTTCCCACACTTCAATTTCTACTTTGATTATCTAATTTTCGTGCATTTAGAGTGATGAATACTAGAAGTGGAGCTTCACACCACAACAACCGGGAATTGGTGCTCCAAAATGCACCCCCGGGCACCCCATATCGTGATCAAGCTGAGTCTAGTGTTCAAGGCCAAATTGATGAGATTAATAAGAAGCTTGAGTTATTGCTGCAAAGGTTGGATGCTAATCCACCTCCTATGAAAGTTCCTCCAACCCTGTTTCCAAAGAAAAACTCGGAGGTGGCTTATTTGCTTCAAAACGTCCAGCTATAGATGAATCTGAGGGAGATTATGATGTGCGTGAGCATTTTAACCGTGATGATGACGACATGAGAAACATTAAGGTATCAATCCCTTCTTTCAATGGTTCATGCAATGGACATTTATTTCTGGATTGGGTTGAAAAAGTAGATAAGATTTTTGATTGCTATAACTATTCGGAGAAGTTGAAATTAAGCTTAGTTTATCTAGAATTAACCGGGTATGCCAGTTTATGGTGGGATAGTATAAAGACTCAAAGAAGACATTATGATGATGATGAAATTCTCTCTTGGAGAGCTATGAAGTTATTGATGATGAAAAGTGTAACGACCCGATTCCCGAGCCGCCGCTCGCTTACTGCTTTTCTTACTCACTCACTTTATTTTCTTACTCGCTGGCGACCGAGAACCGGTCCGTTACTGGGTTCTTACTTACTTACTTACTTACGTTGGTGGCGGAAAACTTGTTACTTTAATTTCAAAAAAAACTATCTTTAGTTTATAAAATAGTTTACAAGGAAAACCGTCGAATAATAAAAACATACATTTGAATTCCATCTTTAAATAAAATACATAAGCATTTAATAACTTAAATCTGCAGCGGAAGAAAAATAGTTCAACTTAAGATACATTCATTTTCAAAACCTTTGTAATCCATCACTCCAAAATAAGGTATACATTTTAATTACATCTTCAAAACATTCAAAACATTTTATATTATGACTCTCGGTGTGTCATGCGTCACTCCCCGTCGGTCATCACTCAATAAACTATATCGTTTGGACACTCCTCTGCTCTAACTCCTTGGTCAGTCACTTGCACTAATTCTTCCATTACATTCCCTACATTGCAAAGCCTAAACTATGAGCCTAAAGCTCAGTAAGTAGCATAACTATAAAATGCAATGCATGAGTATGTTATGTTTTTGATAAAACAATGCACAATTTCATTCACGTTTCTTAGGTTTCATATCTTCTTTATCTTTAGAAATATTACAGGATCTCAAGAACACCGCCCTCCACCTACTTCAACTTCTACTGTGCGTGGCCCACTTACTACTTGGAGTGTTCAGGCCTGTAATAACCATTTACTTTACTGTTCTGATATTCAAGTTCTTAATTCATCGGAGACAAAACATAATTAGCATCTCATACCACCAATAATATCTCGTTTACCTCCAACTACGTTGTAAAACAATGCATCAAATCATTTCGTTGACATTTTTGTAAAACTATGATGCATCACTATGTGACTATGAAACATTACTTAAATCACATCAAACATAACATGAAAATAAGTATATCTTCAAACATGTCATGAAAACAAACATACAATGCACATCAAACATACATCCTAATCTTTGCAATGTAGTCCCACTTAAGGGCCAAAGCATCTTAATGCTAACTTACCTTAGCAGCTATCTTGAATTAGTCCACTTGAGTCCCGTTTTAATCCAATTGATGACCTAAACATATAGATCATTCAAGGATGAGAAATCGTGTAACATGACTTGTTTTATGACATAAAGTCACAACTTACTATATCAACTTTGAACAATTATAACTTCCTCTATATTGATCCATTCGTGATGCTACGGGTGTCAAGTTATTCCTTAAAGAGTCTACTATAACTTCTTAGAAGACACCAAATTCACAAAACTAATGTAGCATAAAGTGTCGATCAATGTTGACATAATAGTGAGCATGCATCTCTGGAAACCAAGGACCGGTCGACCCAACCTATAAGGGGTCGACTCATGCTGACAAAACAGAGAGCATGCATTTTTAAATCGAGAATCAGTTGACCGCTTAAATCAAGGTGTCGACCGCTGTTCATAAATAGAGAGCAGAAATTGGGAACCGGTCGACCGTTACCGGTCGACCTCACTTACAAAACGGACGACCTAACTTACAAAACGGTCGTCTGAATTCATCTCCCAGTTTTCGTCTGCAAACTTGCAATATCCATAACTTTGTCTACATAGCTCCGAATTGAGTGATTCAAATGGCTATAGATCACTCAAAGAGTTTACTTTAACTCTTATAAAATAAATAAACTCAAATTCGTACTACAATTTGATAGAATCTCAAAAACCCTAACCTTGCACACAATCAACTGATTTTCTAACAATCTACATGAAATCCTTCATTTTTATCCATCAATTCAACTAATACCATCATATTATCCTTACTGAACCTAAAAGAAACTCAGAGGATAGAATAATACCTTGAACTTCAGCTTCCACAAAAACTTCAGAGTTTTCCACTTAACCTTTCTCGAGATAATTCACTTTCTCACACATCTCTTTTCTTTCTCAATCTCACTCTCCCCTTGATCAAGACGTGAGAACTTAAAGTAAAATAGGGAGAAGGAGTCGTGCTGGTAGGGAAATGGCAGACCATGCCTTCTTATCTCCTTAATTAAACAAAAATCAATGTTTCTCTCACGTCCATCCATCAGGATTCTCCACGTTTTGGCTGACTTTTCAACTCAAATCAGGAAAGTGTCGACCGCTCGTCCATGGTGTCGACCGAATCTATTCCCGAGAATTATTTGTGTCGACCCCTCCTTGATTCTGGGGTCGACCAAAAGTATACAATTGTGTCGACTCGTCCTCGATTCTGGGGTCGACCGTTAGTACTTTGGATGGTTATATTGTGTCGACCCTTCCTTGATCCTGGGGTCGACCGAAAGGGTTATATTGTGTCGACCCCTCTTCGATCCTGGGGTCGACCGAAAGGGTTATATTGTGTCGACCCCTCTTTGATCCTGGGGTCGACCAAAAGGGTTATATTGTGTCGACCCCTCTTCGATCCTGAGGTCGACCGAAAGTATTCCTAAACACTTAGAATATTTTCTAACCTTTCTAAATAACATCATTACTTATACCCCCTTAAACCTTATTTTCTTCATCACCTTCAACCTACTAAATTGCTAACATCGACAATACTTTAATTCTTCAATATTTACCCAACATTCGCAAAACAAATCTTAAACACTTCCATCTTAAAGTCACAAAATTCTAAAATAAAAATTAGGGTTGTTAGAAAAAGGTTAGTCGTGCTATCCAAAAGGCAAATGATTCTTATGCTAAGTATGCAAATCGTGGAAGAAAGGAAGTGAATTTAAAGGTAGGACACTTGGTTTGGTTACACCTTCGAAAGGAAAGATTTCCTAAGCAAAGGGATTCTAAACTTGCACCTAGAGCTGACGGTCCTTTCAAAATTTTGGAGAAAGTAAATCAAAATGCTTACAAGCTTGAATTACCTAGAGATTATGGAGTGTCGGCTACCTTCAATGTTCAAGATCTATCTTCTCACTGTGGGGACGAATGGGAGGCTAATGAGGAAGTTCCGCCACATGATTTAAGGTCAAATCCTCAAAAAAACAGGGAGGATGACATGCCATGGGATACTTTGCCTCAAGGAGTCATCACCTGACCCCGAGCCAAATTTTTATCTAATAAGTTTGCTCGTTTTGCAGGAAAAAATTTTCGAGGAGTTGCATTGACGGAACCTTCTTCCAAGGATCGGGAGCAGCCTAAGAATCTCATCCTATGGCTAGATCATGAAGGAGACACAAAGCTTTGCAGCCGAGAAGACTCAATGGCCCAATTTGAAGGATTTGAGCCACCCGCACTTAAACGCACGGCACATGCAAGTTCATTTTTTTTTTTACAAACTTTACTCAAGGTTTAGCTTTATTTCATAGCTGAATAATTCTCACATGAGTTTGGATGGGTGTGACATGGGTATTGCATGGGTACATGGGTTTCATGGGTCTCATGCAAGGGCAGATTTCTTCCCTCTCTCTCCCACTAAAAGTGGTCCCAACCCTCTCACTCCCACGTAAAGTGGTCCCGTTTTCCTTGAAGATTTCGTGGGTTAGCTGAAGGATATCTAGAATTAATTTTCATTTAAATTTTAGAGTCATGCATATGCCATTTTGTTTAGGGTTTGATGACTCAGCCAATTTGACATCTTTTCTCTTCTTTTTGCGAGGTGTTATAAACCCTCTCCTAGCACTTTTGTAAGCAGCTTTGGTTAATAGAAACTTTGAGTTTTCTTGAATTCTCCTCATATCTGCAAATCTCCTTCGGCATCTGTGAGTTATATCCAGCCAACCGAGAAGGGTTTTTCCTTAGTTGTTTGCTTCTCTTCCGAGCTAGAGAAGCTAGGTCATGCTTCAAAGCTCCAGCCACTCCTTGTGGTCATTAGGGTGAGTTTGCAATTCATTAGCTCTTCATCCATATCGTTTTCCCCTCCATGTTTTTGACCATTCCTCCGATCTACAGTTTTTCGGCAGATTTGAGTCATCTCCACTTCCTTCATCATATCTCCCTCATCTGTGATCCAAATCCTCTCAAATTTGAGGTTATCTTCTTCATTCATCCACCAAAAATTCCTCCAAATTCCAGCCCCTGCTTCCATTTCTCCAATCCAAAGCCACCTCCACAAAATAGACTCCAAACCCTCCTTCTCGGTTTCCTTTTTTTCCGAGAACACCCTCCCTTATTTTCTTCCTTCTTCCTATTTTCCCCTACTTGAATCGTGTCATTTGGTATTAGAGCCTTAAATCCCTTCCCACACTTCAATTTCTACTTTGATTATCTAATTTTCGTGCATTTAGAGTGATGAATACTAGAAGTGGAGCTTCACACCACAACAACCGGGAATTGGTGCTCCAAAATGCACCCCCGGGCACCCCATATCGTGATCAAGCTGAGTCTAGTGTTCAAGGCCAAATTGATGAGATTAATAAGAAGCTTGAGTTATTGCTGCAAAGGTTGGATGCTAATCCACCTCCTATGAAAGTTCCTCCAACCCTGTTTCCAAAGAAAAACTCGGAGGTGGCTTATTTGCTTCAAAACGTCCAGCTATAGATGAATCTGAGGGAGATTATGATGTGCGTGAGCATTTTAACCGTGATGATGACGACATGAGAAACATTAAGGTATCAATCCCTTCTTTCAATGGTTCATGCAATGGACATTTATTTCTGGATTGGGTTGAAAAAGTAGATAAGATTTTTGATTGCTATAACTATTCGGAGAAGTTGAAATTAAGCTTAGTTTATCTAGAATTAACCGGGTATGCCAGTTTATGGTGGGATAGTATAAAGGCTCAAAGAAGACATTATGATGATGATGAAATTCTCTCTTGGAGAGCTATGAAGTTATTGATGAGAAAACGGTTTGTTCCAATCCATTAGGGCAAGTTTATAATTCATTAGCTATTCATCCATATCGTTTTCCCTTCCATTTTTCCGACCATTCCTCCGATCTCCAGTTTTCCATCAAATTTGAGTCACCTCCACTTCCTTCATCATATCTCCCTCATCCGTGATCCAAATCCTCTCAAATTTGGAGGTTATCTTCTTCATTCATCCACGAAAAATTCCTCCAAATTTCAGCCCCTGCTTCCATTTCTCCAATCCAAAGCCACCTCCACAAAATAGACTCCAAACCCTCCTTCTCGGTTTCCCTTTTTTTCCAAGAACACCCTCCCTTATTTTCTTCCTTCTTCCTATTTTCCCCTACTTGAATCGTGTCAATTGTAAAGCAAAGATTTGGCTACCCAAAAAGAATGTCGACCTTAGCGAGTGCCCTCAAGTGGTCGATAAAGGAAGGAAAGAAAAGACGTAAAAAAAGAGGTTCCATCCTTAAAAACCTCCTTGTTGCCTCAGTTTATCACATTTGGGCAGTAAGAAACGCCAGAAATTTTGAGAACATCCACGCTCAAAATTCGTAAATGGGCTTCTTACAAACAATAGTTCTGATGCTGGGCCATTACAAACAAGAGCTAATGAATTGGAACTTGATGGAAACCTTCAAATGGGCTTCTTACTAGCCCAAATTCGTAAATGGTTGGTTGGGCCGGCCTGGGCCTCTTGAGTTTATGTTGGATGAGTTTCCATCATGTGGATCCCTCCCTTTTTTGCTCCTTGAGTCTCGGGATTACCCCAGTAAGTGTCAAATGGGCTTCTTGCTTGCCCATATTTGTAATTGTATGGATGGGCCAGTTCTGGCCTTCTCGAGTTTATGCTGGATGAGTTTACAACATGTGGATCCCTCCCCATAGAGCTCGTGTCAAATTTGTTCGCATGTTTGTTTTTATAAACACTTAATCATCAAAAAAAAGAAAAAGAAAATCCTGGACAAAATAGTATGAACTTCCAAATTTAAAAAAAAAAAAAGAGAGCCAATATTTCCATATGAAATGATATTTGTAGATATTGCTTCAATTGCCCACTAATTCAATGTCTGTGCTAGTGATGACGATATCATCAACATGAATGAGAAGAAGAACAACCCCATTAGTGGTTTTGTAGAGGAACAAAGATGAGTCATGGTCACTTTACTTGAGAGAGAAATCAATTAGTGTCGTCCCAAAATTTTTCAAACCAAGCTCCAGTGTTTGTTTCAAGCCATATAAAGTTTTTTTTTCAATTTACATACCTAGAAGATGTTGAAGATAATTCAAGTGGCATCTTCATATAAACATCTACTTTTAGCTCTCCATGAAGAAACACATTCTTGATATCCATTCAATAAAGAGGCCAACTTTGAGATGGAGCAATAGAAACGATAGTTCTGACGGTAGTCATTTTAGCAACATGAGCAAAGTTTCTTCATAGCTTATTTCATATTCTCGTATATTACCAAGAATAACTAACCTTGCTTTAAATCAATCTAGAGAAGTGTGTGAACAAAGTTGCATTGAGTAAATCCATTTACATTCAATGGGCCTAATGTTTGGAGGACAAGAAACAAGATCCCATGTATTTTTTATTTGAAGTACTTGATGTTCGTCATTCATTGCTTTTTGTTAGCATTCATGTTTTATAGCGTTAGAATCATTACATTTCTTACTTCTAGGCAACTCTAATATGAAATCCATAGAAATATCTATCCAATGGGCTCTAGGACTGCAGTAGCATGTACAAACCATGAGGTTGAATTCTCGCTTTAGATTGTCGACATGAAATACATTTGTTGGAAATTCTTTCGCCGTCACTTTTTATCTATGACCAATAAAAATATTCTTGAATAACACCTAATGTCTTCTTAATTTTAAAATGACTCAATAGACCTCCTCCATGTGCTTCTCTTGTTAAAAAAGAACCACTAGAAACACTCAATTTAACTATTTTAAACAAAAAATCATTTTGCTTATAGTACTCTCCAAAATCATATTTATCACAACACTTGTATAACTCTCCAAAATCAATATCACCTAAGTATAACTCGATAAGTTCGAAGCCAAGTAATTTAGTTACAAGAGTTGAAATGAGAGCATACTTGTAAAAAATGCATCAAATACCGCATTCTCTTTACATTTCTTGTAGTTGATGACATATGAGAATGATTCTAAGAACTGCATCCATCTAGCATGATGCTAGTTGGGCTTGTGCTAGCCTTTGATAAACTTTAGGGACTCATGATCTTTGCAAATAATGAATTTGTGTGCCAACAAATATTGTTGTCATGTTTTCAACACCCCAACTACTACTTATAATTCTTTGTCATACGTGGGGTAGTTGAGTGTTGTTCCTCCTAACTTTTTACTGAAATAAGCAATCGGTCAATGATCTTGCATTAAAACAGCACCAATTTCTAATCTTGAAGCATCACACTCAATTTCAAATGATTTCTCAAAGTTAGATAACGCTAATAGCAATGAATTGGTGAGCTTCCGTTTAATGTTTTGAAATGTCGCTTCTTTGGCTTCTATCCACGTAAAATACATGTTCTTTTTAATCACTTTAGTAAGTGTTGCTGCAATATTGCTGAAATATTTGACAAAACGGCAGTAGAAACTTACAAGTCCATAAAAGATTTAAACTTGATTTTCATTGGTTGGAGTTGGTCACTCTTAAATTGCTGCAACTTTCTCTTTATCAACTTGTACTTCCTGCTTACTAACGATAAAACCCAAAAATACAATATGATTCATGCAAAAAGTAGACTTGTTAAGGTTATCATACAAGGTTTCTATCTTACGTACCAAAAATACATCATTTAGATAAAGTATATGATCTCAAGGTTTTTACTTTCAATCAAAATATGTAATAACATTTTTTCTTAAGAATGGGCATAAAACGTGATTCATCAACCTCATAAACGTACTAGGAAAATTTGTCAAGTCAAATAGCATAATTAACCACTCTTACAATTCGTGTTTTTATTAACACCGTTTTTCACTCATTGCCTTCTTTCATGCAAATTTGATGATATCCACATTTCAAATCGATTTTTAAAAAGAGACATGCACCATGCACTTCATCTAAGATTTAATCCAAACGAGGAATGAGATACGATACTTTAATGTGATATTGTTGATAGCTCAGTTATCAATGCACATCCTCGATGACTATCTTTCTTCGAAACTAGTAAAACTGGAACTGCCTAGGACTTAGGTTCTCTCTAATATAACTTTTTGTCATTGGCTTATTAACTTATCGTTGTAATTCTTTGGTCTCCTCCAGGCTGCTACGATAAGTTGGGCGATTTTGTTAATGTAGCCCTAGTACTAAGTCAATTTGGTCTTCAACACCTCATATTGGTATTAGTTCGCCCAATATTTCTTTTATCACAACGTTGGGAAAATCCTGCAAAAGAGACTACACAACACTTGAGACAACATGGTTAGGAGTGTTAGTCAAAATATTTTGTTGCTTGTGCAACAAAAGCATCATGGAAATCTATTTGAGTGGGCTTTACTCACCTCACTCGTTTTCACAAAGAAGTTTTTTCCCTCTTCCTTTCTTTTTAGTCTTCTCTATTGTTCTTTTTTCTTCTTTTCTTCTCTCTCTCTCCTTCTCATTATTTCTTTCTCACTCTCATTTTCTCTTTTTTATACTCTCTCACTTGATTTCTTTCTGCAAAATTTTCTTACAGTCTTAGTTGATCTTCGTATACTTTCCTTGGTGACATATGAACCAAGCTAACAGATCTTTTATTGAATACAAATGAGTAGTTATTAGTGAAACCATCATGCGTTACTCGTCGGTCGTATTGGAAATATTCTTACACGGTCTTTGTATCTTGCTTGAGTTTATATAATTTTTGCCATAAATCTTGATAGTATGGACAAGGTAAAAACCTTTTTCTAATTGTGGATTTCATCTCATCCCATGTATCAATAGGTATTTCTCCATTTCTTCTCCTACTCGAGATTAGTTGATCCCGCCAAGTAATAGCATAATCAAAAAACTCAACAGTGGCGAGTTTTACCTTTTTGCCTTCAGAATACTTGTGGCATTTGAAGATCAATTCAACCTTCTTTTTACATTCAAAGTATGCATCTGGATTATTCTTCCATTGGAAAGAAGGAATTTGCATTTCAATGTGCTCAACCTTTCGTCCATCCGATTTCCAGGATTTCTTCCATTCCTCTAATATCGTCTTCTGATTTGTCATTTTCTCTATTTCCAACCTTAGTTCTTCCTCTTCGTTGCAGGTTCTGGTTGTTTCTATTTTTGTTGATATTTAAGTGTTATCATTGTTGTCGAGCATTTTCTTCAACAGTATTCAATTATCTATTGATACAGCCAAGTTTATCTCTCAACATCCTTCTCATTTCACCTATCAATATTTGAAGTTGAAGGTTGTCGATGTCGTGTGGTAGCGTACAGTGGTTTGAATTCAACATGACTAAGAGTTGAATAACATACAAGAAAACATTATATAAAATAATATGAAGGACCTCACTTCACTCTCTCACTTGTTTTGCTTAGATAAATGTTGTTCAAGTATGTCTCTTCTGTTTAATACTTTTTAATTGGCTTATATTCTCTAATATTTTCATATCTCTTGCCTTTTTTCACTCACTTGTTCTCAAATATTACAAAAGTTGTATGGCCCAACAAAAAATCCTTTCGCGTTGAAACTGAGTTACCAATAGAAAAAGAAATGGCTGAAGGAAAACTGCAAACAAAAATAGGTAACAAGAACAAGGACTAAGAAACAACACAAACAAAAACAATAAGGCACAATTACTACTTGATTAGAAAAGCAAATAAGCATAGCAAAACTATCCCAAGACAATTTAAGTTTTTTTAAGGAAGAAGTTGATCTTTTGATGGATTGATTAAACTTCGGCTATAGCAAATAATAATTCCAGTTCAACCAAAAGATAGGTTAAAGCAAGAATATTTATATCACAAGCGCAAGATATATTGCAAATATGAGAAGATAAATCACTTCTTTTATTTTGAAACTACAACTCTTTGGACCACATTTTTTTTAAACTTCAACTTTTGCAAACTAGGCACATAAGATGTTTTTTAATTAATATAACATAACTCTTATATCATATGATTTGATCTTTCCGGAAAAGGAAATATCAGTGATATATGTTTGAAAAGAAAAGAGTACGATAATTATGGAACTTTGATCCAAAGCTGACGGTAATTTGAACCTAAGCTTAGGAAAGCTAAAAACCCAAGCAACAACGCGATTAAGAACTTTGGTTAAGAATTATGCCAAAAACAAAAATATTCTGCTTGATAAGTCAAAAACAATATTGTTAGACTTGTCAATGAAATAGTGAACAACATATTGTTAGTATGAGAAGCTCTCTCACAATCTAAACTCCAATTCAGTTCACACAAATGTGTAAGTGCACCTCTTTTTTTATTACTATCCACCTACTAAAAGTGTGTGTTGCTCAAATCATCACATCTTATTCTACCTACCAAAAGAAGGTGATGTGTATAAGTTTTCTATCTAGTAAACTCTCACCTACCCTACTTACCAAATATGAGTGAGGAGTTCAATTTTACAACATCAACTCCTACCTACTTTTACTAGTAGAACATGTAGTGTAATTTACATGTAAATATCAATACAAATAAATTAATCGTGCACTTCAATAAACGTGACAAACTTCATCTTAATGATGGGTGAATCTATGATAAAGTGACGACTAAGAAATTTTATAATGTACAAACTTATTTGGTCTTTGAATTTCTTCACTGAGTTCTAGGCATTGTTTCCGTAACAGTTTGCCTTTTTTGTCTTCTTTGTCAAATCTTGCATGATGTCTGCACCATTACTTCAATTCTCTAATACAAAAAATAATCAATGAAATATTTCTTAAAAGTACATCACACATCAATCATTTATGCTGGGAAGAAACTCTCCTCCGTTCACTATTCCTTACATCCACCAAATACGAGAATGTAGGAGATACCTTGGAGGAATATTGGTAAGCTTTTCTGCATCACCTCTGCCCAAGAAGTAGGCTATTTTATCAGAAGAGTGTTCAAAGGCTTGTTTGGCCAGTGCGATAGCTCTTCTCATCGCTTCCATCACTATCCTCACGACCATCCGTGCTCGTTCAAGTACCTTTCGGCAATGGCGGCATGAGTTGCAGCCCCAACAGGAAGGGCGTCTTCGTCAATCATAAAGTAGGGAGAGTGTCCTGTGTGAATAGATCCCAGAGTTTCATTCCTCACACCTATGTAGAAGAAGGCTGCTGGAACAGATTCTGAGTAAAAAGAGAAGTCCTCAGCACCCATCATGGGCGGAACCACTCTGAAATTCGTCGGACCCACTAGTTCAATAGCCACCTTTTTGACATGTTCATACATTTTCTCGTCGTTGACTGTCGGAGGATATATGGTGTATTCTTTTTCAAAAAAGTCCACCATTGCTGAGCATCTGTAAACAGCGGCCTGCTCCACTATGACCTGGGTATTGGATCCATTTCTTTTGTAAGTTAGATCATCATTTCTTTGCAAAAGTGTCAGTTTTGATTGTGTTTTGAGCATGGAATTGGACCAACCTCTTCTATTCTTTGGAGGAGTTGGTAGAAGCTGGCGTTGGAGAAGGCTCTGAAGGTACCACCAAGTTCGACGACATCTGGGATCAAGTCGAGCTTATTTCCGCCGTTGAAGGATGTTACAGACACAACCTGCAGGAAAAAGTTTCAGGATTCAGCAATAGGTATGATTGAACCAATTCATGCATTGCCCCACAGCCCTGTGCATCTTATAATCATGCTCGTCCATATTGCCGTACGTAAACCAAGGCCAATGGCTTGAATCATTGCAGGGATATGGAGAATCCAGCAAGAATATTATAAGAGCTTTTATCTGAAAATGGTCCACCTGTGAGTCCAATGGGTTGGCCTCTCTGGACACGATGGCTTGTAAGCTGATCACTGCGGCTGAGGCTGCCAAAACAGGGTCCAGAGCGCGGTGTGGAAGCCCTGCTCTTCCTCTTCTGCCAGTAATGACGGCCTTGAAGAAGCCACAGCCGGCCAAGAGAGGCCCTGGCCTCGACCCTACAACGCCCGTGGGATGCTCGTGGGAGACGTGAGCCGCAAAAATGGCTTCCACGTCCTCCAACGCCCCATCTTCCATCATTCTCTTTGCACCGTTTCCGGCCTCCTCCGCCGGCTGAAAGAGTAAAACCACCGTCCCCTGCCCACCATAAATCGGAGTGAAACCAAGTATTGACAGAGATTCATCTGTTTTTATCTAATTTGTCTGTTGAACAATCACGAGAATTACAAACCCTCAAACGGCTTTCACGGGCCTTCAAGATCTTTGCCGCCCCAAGAAGCATGGCTACATGAGCATCATGCCCACAAGCATGCATTTTGCCTGCAACTTTACTTTTGTGCTCCCATTCTACTGCCTCCTACAAAAAAAAAAAATTATTTTTCCTTGTTAGTTTTTACTCGACAAATCTGAATCTTTGAGCGTTTTGTCCTTATTTGGCCAGCAAGATTCTTGAATGCAGAACTTCTGAATTGATCTTAGCATTGTTCACGTGTGTTTTCGTAAAGCATAATCGTATCTGCTAAGACTTAGGTCAAGTACTTTTGTGGCAGTACTGTAACAAGTTATTTAATATAAAAGAAAATATATATTTTAGTTCCATCCATCTCCCCTATCCATAAAATAAATAAATAATAAAAAATGAAACAAACCTGGATTGGAAGGGCATCCATATCAGCCCTGAGAGCCACAAAGGGTGAACCGCCGGTCCCGATCCAAGCTCGGATTCCGGTTTTTGCCAACGGGTACTTGTAACCCACATCCATCCGGTCCAGCTCGTTTCGAATCAACTGGCTCGTTTTGAACTCTTCAAAGGCCACCTCAGGGTACTCGTGAATCCTCCTTCTGATCGCCTTCAACAACTCAACCGTCTCGGGCAGCTCCGCCAGCCAGAGCACCTCCTCCGAGCACGTTTTAGTCCAAATCTCGCAGCTGGGAGAGACCACCCGAGAAGCCAAGGTACCGAGACTCAGGTACTTCCGATCGCTTGAGTTTGCCGTCTGTTTCAAGCTACCCTTCGAACCGAATATCGATGAGTGATCGAGATCGGCCGGCGAAATTACAGAGTCAACGAGTGGGAATAAAAAAATCGAAACGATGGAGATTATCATCAAAGGCACTCGGATCGAATTCATTCTTCTCAAAAAAACAAACAGAGATAGGTAAACTAACAGATAAAGAATGAAAAAAAAAAAGAGAGAGAAAGGGAAGCAGAGGGGAGTTTCGGGACTGTAAATGGCGTGGGGGAGAAGGAAGAACCGAAGCAGAATACAAAATGATCTGGTAGAGAGACGTAGAGCACGTGAATAAAAGACTCAAGAGGGAGGGAGGGAGGATTTAAGCACGTTGGAGAAAAAGAAGCAAAGAGAGAGAATTGAAAAAAAAAGTGGGCCCATGCCAGCTCGTCGTTATCCGTCAATGCGATGAGTTGACACTCCACTCTGAGGGAGGGAGAAAAATAATCCGCTATTTGTTATTTCAAAATAAAGAAATTAAATTAAATGTTTTAAAATTAAAATAGATTGTAGCTGAAGTCCATACCAAAGAATCCGTAACGCAGACAGTCACATTCTAATCCCTGAATTAATATTCGTGAAAAAGAAAATAAGGTAGGGATGTAAGCCCCATCACGTTTTGATTTAACTTAATGTTTCTCGACCAAAATCACATTTTAATTTATCCGAATTAACAGCCAAAAAGTAGAATAAAAATATTTTGCTTTTTCATGGTTTGTACTTGTTTAGCCAAAGAGAGTACAGAAATCATAGAGATTAAAAGAAAAAAAACAGAAACTTTTACATCCTTTTGCACGTGAAACACGAAGCTTGATTTTATATTGACTTACTCTTACTTTATAAAATAATTCATAAAATACTCATAATTATCACATATAACACCATACTAAATAATTAATAAAATACTCATAATTATAGGATATTATTGTTATCATGTCAATCTACTCTATATTTTGGAGATAATTGTGGGGATAGCCTAAAATATTGCACGTGATTGTCCATATGAAGAATAAAAAATATAAAATATTTTTAGATATTGCTGTTTTTTAATCAAAAGACAGTACATTTTTTGTTAGAAGTAGATTGTAATTTGGAGTTCAATCAGCGCTTGTTTTGTTGGAATCAAGCGTTGGTGGCCCTTTAGCTGTGATTTCACGCATCTCATCAATCGCCTTTTATTTCCCTATTACTTCTACCAAAAACCGCGTCAAACTAACAAATAAATCAATTTATTTGGCTTTGAATGGGAGAGAGGACAACTGTCGTCTTCGTCGTGTCATCTCAGACAAGTCGGTGGGTTTTCATTTTTCAAGTCTCCAAAATTATCGAATATTAAAATTAGGAAAATAAATAAAGGGTTGTTTGAAATTGTTAAGGGTTATTATTTTCTTAAATATTTTTCATTTCGAGTCAATTCGAATAAAAATCAATGTCGACCTTCTCATCTCCTGCGTCTTGTCACGCATCCACGACACAGTCATGGCCTATGTATTAATTGGCTTATCCACTTCAAGTTTTTCATTAATAATTCTTAGGGATTTCTATTTGTATTTAATAATTGTCAGATGTTAAAAATCAATGTGAGAATTTCTTGTGTGAGTTTGTAAGACATCAGTTGACACATGCTAGTCTCAAGTGTAGAAAATAGGGCTTTCGTCGACTTATGGACAAATTGCTATTGGGTTCTATAAAATTAGGGTTATGGTCAATAGTTAGACAAATCCACCGACACCTGTTGCTCTAAGGTTGTTTGAAAATAGAGCAGTTGTATACGCCTAAAACAAGTAGACACTAGTTGCTCCTGGATTCTCTAAAAATAGAGCTTCGATTGACTTTAGGCACAACGATTCGACATATTAGTCTCGATTTGGTGGCAAATTGAGCATTGATCAGCACATGGACGCAATTATTCGACACCTGCCCTAATTAATCCTTAAAAATACAGAAGTAGTCCACAGATGGACATGCAAGTCGACCCCTGTACCACGAATTGTCTATTTGACTCATGTTATGAGTGAAAAAAAAGCTAAAAACGAATTCCACCATTGCCTCGCCCTCTCTGGCCTATTTTTTATCTATCATGAGGTATAAGAGAGAGCTCGTTTGAAGTTGGGATAATCAGTTAGATGAAAGTTCTTAAGAGGAAGTTGCACAAACGAAATTCAGCTTTTTGTTTCCTACAAGCTAAAGGAAGAAACAAGGATAAAACTGTCAGATCTCTATTCGAGATTGTGAAGTTAACATAAGTTATGGCTTCATTCAAAGAAATTAAACTTTCACTCTGCAAGAAATGCCCACAGGTCTCGGTAAGCCGATGGTTGACGCAAATATGGTGCCTCCATGCTCAGAGATAGTGTATCCTTCACCGTGCACCAATGTATCATCTATTGCTCTAATGGAAATAAAGAAAACTTTCACTTAAAGACATGTTTTTTTGACATGTCTTGTTAACGTGTTTGTAAGTGTTGACTCCCATAACAAGTTCTCCATAAGTAGCCTAGCTGCAAATTTTAACTTGATAGAAAACTCTTACCTCTTGATCATGTTATCGCTCGTCGAGGAGCATCTCGCTTTATAAAGGAAAAGAATGAAAAAATCCAAGTGAGTCAGGTGATGAAAATGGTCGCACATGCACGACCCACACAAGCAAGCATTATACAGTGCGTGCATCCTGCCTCAGGTCGGGTATGTTGTATCCGGGCCAATTGATGGGCAAGTGTCCGACTCATCCGCATGCTGCACAGATGAGTCCTCCCAGTACATGCGTCGGCATCTCAATGTCAACATGTGAAAGTTCATCGAACCTCTTCAAAGATAATTTTTCATACTTACATCACAAAGCTCGTATTTGAGTCTAACACTCATTAATCAACATAATTATAAAGTTAAATACACTTAACATGTCATGTTTTTTGTAAAAAAATATTTTTTTATTTTGTTTGAGAGCTTTCTTAATATTAAGTTTTATTCATATTATTGACGTTCTAAGTTTGAGATCATAAGGAACCAAAAGAGACGTCTCTAAAAAACATTAGAGGAGAGAACATAAAAATCAAACAAAACTCTCTAGCTGCTTGCACTTCTGGGAGAGTTTTGAGATACTCTCACCTTCGAGGAGGTTTGCGAAAACCCAAATTTTTAATTACCGGATTTTGCGAAATTATTTTTGCAAAATTTGACTGATTGTTTTTTGTATTCGGAATATTATTTTTTTGTTTGTGACACTTTTACTGCTTGAGAAAAATCAAATAAAAAATTGAATATCTGGCGCCATGTGTAAATTAGAATTAGAAAAATCATAGATATTTATTTCCTTGTAGATTTCTAGATTGCGTGGGTCATAATCCAACAAAAATCTGGAAGGAATCGGTTTAGTTCGAGTTTTTTTTTAAAAAAAACTGTACGATTAATATAACAATATTGTAATATATTTGATGTGCTCCGAAATTGGGATGGTCTCGAGGCAAGTGAACTGGATGAGATGCTCGCTCGGACTAGGGAGTAAACAAATTTTTCGTGGGTCTATTTCTCAGGTGAATTGGAAGGGATGAGGAAAGAATTAGAGGCTGGGATTTTGGGGTAGTTTAAAAGTGAGTTACGGCTAACGTGTCGAAATATCATGCCAAAATGCCGAGTGCATTATGAACAGAAATTCGAACAAATTTCGCAGTCAGAATTGGAAATGGCAGAAACAAGAGGTAACATTGAATGACTATAACTTTTGCTAAGAAAATGGGAATGGGATGAAACCGGTGAACTTTCAACTCTAGATGAATTTAGTTTAATACCCTGAAGTTCTGTAGAAAGAATATGAACAAAACGGAAAATATGCAGGAATGAGTAATCAGAGGTAAGTGAAGGGGAAATAGGGTAACTGGAGAGGGATGAGAAAAACAAGATCGAAGGGGATGGAAGAAGAGCTATATAGATTGCATCCTTACCCAAATCTCCTCCAACAAAACCAACAAGAACTGTTCGGAGTTGGCCGAATATGGCTCATCATAGAGCAACCGAGTATTGCGAGTCAACCAAGGAAGCTTCAAGCTACTATTCTCATCATCAAAAAACGCCTTACAAAATGAGAGGTGGACGGATTAAAAACCCTCTCCGAATTCGTGTGAGAAGATGCCAAATGGAGGACTCAAAAGCCCTTAACCAATTTGGCTAAAAACACCAAAAGAGGGATGGTAGAAGACTACCTAGATGTTGCCCGATTTTCCATGCATATCTGAAGTTGGTCCCAAGCTTTTGGTCCCCCCCTCCTTTTGAGACAAACCAAAAGGATAAACCCAAGCATATACAAAAACACATGCAAAACCCATAAAACACACACTAAACCCACACAAACCCATTAAACTTGTTTTCCCATAATTCTTCCTTGCCCTGGCCTCTTTCTAATTGTGTTGGTTTACTATGCAAATAAAGTCCCGATTTGACGATCTACCCTCTTTGGAAAACTTAGAAGTTTGCTACATTTTTTTTATAAAGAGGCCATCTTGAGTTAGGGCCCACAAAGTTAAATTGTACCGGATCCAAATGTAATCCCCAAACTTTATTGCTTAGACCACTAGCATGTGGTCCCTACTCTACTAAAGTAGTCAAGTTAGCATCCAATATGACCTCACATGACTATGCACAAAATTCAAACAACATATAAAACTTTGTGCAAAAATTAAATCTCAAATCTAAGTGTTACATTTAATTTTCTAAGGGAATATTCTCCCTCATGGCCTCTTTGGCTGTGGCTTGACTTCAAAAGGGTGGAATTGGGCTGCTCAATATCCACCTTGGTAGACTATATCATCACCTAATCTTCAATCTGATAACTTGGGCCAAAGTTTGACTCTAATTTAGAGAATGCTTAAAGCTTCAAACTAACTTGAATTCTTCAAAAAATAGGGAATTACATAATCAACAAACACATTAGATAAAAATTTATCACATGAGAATTTTGGGGTCATCTATACCATGTCAATATTATATTATTATATAATATTTTATTACATAAATAAAATAATAAGAAGAAGCAAAGAGGGCATTACTCTCTTCGTTCTATTGCCAATGCCCAGAGAGATAGAGATTGATGTTGGCCATCCGACCAGCAAGTTTTTGGTGTCAAAGAATTCGCGTTGAAGAGAGCTACATGTGAGTACCAATCTTGTGCGAGCTTAACCGATAATTTTATCATTTTTTAGAGAAAACCATACGAGTGTGTTCTAGATTTAACCCTCTAAAGCTAGTTTTCTCCATCAATTTTTGGTACAAAACTACTCTATAAATTTTCAATATTTCGGTATAAAGACGTTAGAAACGGTGGCCAAAAACACGGCCATCGAGGGATTACGTCGCCAACCCCAATGGGTTGACCCGCCTTGATCGACACAGCTCTGTTAGATTAAATAATGAAATCGATCTAACATGCTTACTAATGAACAAAATAAAGCATTTAGATCAAGTGCGGAAAAGAATCGAGTTACCTCCGGCCATTGATGATTAAACTGAGATTGTCGCTTTCTCTCTTGAAGATCTCTACTAATCATTTCTATCTCTCAATGATGGTGTATTTCTCTATGAGATAGGTGGAAATAGATTGATCCTCAAACAACAAATTCACCTCCTATTTATAGGCTCTTCCATCAAGAGACTATGAATATGAAGAGGTACATAATAACAGGTGGTTTTATGTTCATTCATGAACAAACTAAATGTCATATTAATGTACATAATTTAATTGATGGTTTTAGAAACCTTTCATGTACAAGACCATAATTGGGTTGGCAATTTGAATTCCAAGGGGTGCAAATATTAATCAAGAAATAATGCACCAATTAATTACATGAATGTGCACAACAAATGTGCACTATTTAATAAATTGCTAACATTCTCCCACTTGGTCTTACTTTAATAAGAAAAATAACACATGAATCATATCGACGAATTCTCTTGAAGTAATTTTGAGAATGATCGAATATGTATCACAATGCATTATACTTCTTCTTTATTACCCATAAACTTTATGAATAAACCCTATGTTTATTCAGGATCTAATGCCTTAGTATATTTCTCAAGCTGAATGTGTACACAATAATATATAAATATGAGAAATATCATTAGAAGAGTTACAATTATTCGTTCCAATAACGAAAACTTACATAGAAGAACTAAGTCCCATATTAAGTACATGATCCTTAAATTTCAACGGTTGCATGCCTTTAGTTAAAAGATCGGCGACCATTAATTCAGTACTAATGTGTTCGATGACCACTGTGGCATCCTTAACACGTTCTCTTATGGCTAAGTACTTAATGCCGATATGCTTATTTCGACTACCACTTTTGTTGTTCTTAGCCATAAAGACTGCAGCTAAATTGTCGCAATATATCTTCAGTGACCTATGAATAGAATCCACGATTCTGAGCCCTGAAATAAAACTCTTCAGCCATACACCATGTGAAGTAGCCTCAAAACATGATACAAACTCGGCCTCCATAGTGGATGTGGCAGTCAAGCCCTGTTTTGCACTCCTCCAAGAAACAGCTCCACTGGCAAACATAAAAATGTATCCTGATGTTGATTTTAGAGAATCAACACAACCAGCAAAGTCTAAATCGGAGTAGCCAATCACATACAAGCTATCAGTCCGTCTATAAGTAAGCATGTAGTCTTTGGTTCCTTGAAGGTACCGAAGCACTTTCTTTGCAGCAGTCCAGTGGTCTTTACCAGGATTACTCTGATATCGTCCTAACATCCCAACAACAAATGCAATGTCAGGTCTAGTACAGACCTGAGCATACATCAGGCTCCCAACAACTGAAGCATATGGAATGTTCTTCATCTGGTCTCTCTCAAAATCGTTCTTCGGGCATTGGTTTTCATGAAACCTATCACCCTTCACAATAGGAGCTACACTAGGTGAACAATCTTTCATCCGATATCTCTCTAAAACTTTATTGATATAAGCTTCTTGAGACAGTCCTAAACAACCTCGAGATCTGTCTCGATGAATCTTAATACCAATGACATAGGAAGCATCACTCATGTCTTTCATATCAAAATTTTTAGAGAGAAACTGTTTTACCTTATGCAATAAACCTTTATCATTTGATGCAAGTAAAATATCATCCACATATAGGACTAAGAAACAAATTTTGCTCCCACTAACCTTCTGGTATATACATTGATCCATAGTATTCTCTACGAATCCAAATGTAGAGATAACATTATGAA
>QAOC01050937.1:0-10830 GCA_003255005.1 Begonia fuchsioides | reverse complement strand
ATTAAAAAAGACAATAAAGTAGTACAATCTTGCCGATTTGAAAAGAATGGAAGATACACTTCCAAGTGTAACCATTAGGAGATGATAAAAAAATTACAACAGTTTGCTAGAATTATAACTATGATGAGGAAAATGTTATAAGTCATTAATATACTTAAAGCCTATGTACTATTCTTAATAAATTAAGATGGAACTCTTTCTACACGCCTATAAGATCTAAGAGCTGTTATTCCAAAGGGATCTTCTTTTACTGAACTTGAATATAAAGAAAACATTTACATAAGTGTGGTCCTTTAAAGTGAACTCAACACAACACTCCATAAATGAATTAACAACAGAATTAAATAAGAACTTTCAGTATATTCTTTCCTCTTTCAATAATAATTCTGTAAGACAGTTTTACTTGGTAATCAACACAAACTAAGACACTTTCTATGGTCAAGAAGAGTCCTAGTACTTCTAACTTTTACTCCAAACGCGAGCACTCAAAATAACACCTAAATCAAGCCTAGAACGAACCAAACTCATGCATGCAGCAAAGCCAGAGACGCAACTGGTAATGATATCAAATGTTCAAAAACAAATCATTACAAAACTATTATGATAATTATTTAGTAATACTTATGAAAGCACCTTTCTACAGTACCCTTTGTGAACCACATCGAGTTGCTGTTGGGCTCTGGCTCAAGAACAATTGAATAGCCACCTTTGGCCAACTGTTCTTTAGCAGTCTTCAAGTGGGCAAGAAAAGGATTCAGCAAACCTGAAGCTATCTTCTCTGTCTTTCCCTTCGCAGATATAATTAAATCACACCTGAATATAAGATAATGGGACAGAGACACCGAAAGACATGGTCATATATAGACAACATTGCAGTAACAATAAATCGGTGAACAAGGAGAAGTGATTACGCCAACAAAACCAGAAACTAATTCAGATATTTCAATTTCTAAACAGGCATCTGGAAAGATAGGTCAAAACTATCCATTATGATAAAATAATCGTATGTCAGACACAGATGCAACAAAAAAAAAGAATTAAGAAGATGATAAATCTCATACTCCCTTCATGACCATAAGATTTAACAATTATCCTGAAGCAATACATCCATATTCCTCCCACGACAAACCAATGTAGATTGGTCACAAGAAAACAACATTTAAATAGCCTATACGCAGGTATAACCATCAAGTACAGAAAGGAAAAAACCAAATGATAACTTAATCCCATAGCTTGAGATATTCAGCGTCATCCATAGACTACCCACTAGCTAAAGCAAANAAAAAAAAAAAAGAATTAAGAAGATGATAAATCTCATACTCCCTTCATGACCATAAGATTTAACAATTATTCTGAAGCAATACATCCATATTCCTCCCACGACAAACCAATATAGATTGATCACAAGAAAACAACATTTAAATAGCCTATACGCAGGTATAACCATCAAGTACAGAAAAGAAAAAACCAAATGATAACTTAATCCCATAGCTTGAGATATTCAGCGTCATCCATAGACTACCCACTAGCTAAAGCAAAGAGATCAATAAAGTTGCTAATCACTCACTACGAACAAAAAAACACCACAAATCTGATCGCTAAAGAAAAAAAAACTTTTCAGTTTCCGCAAACTGTTCAAATACCGATCAAACACCTCAGAGAAAAACTCAAAAACTATAAAGCCAGAACTACCTAGTTCTGGTAGGCGTGAGCTGAAAAGTAGCTGAATCGAGCCTCGCCGAGGATTTCATCGTCGAGAGGGAGAAAGACTGAAATGGAGCAGTGGGGTTTTGGCCAGTAGAAGCTGGCAAGAAAGGCAGCGATAAACAGAAGGACAATCCGTCGAACGAAGATTTACGGAAGTAGATTACCAACTTGGATTCCAAAAGATTAGACTCAGAACCAAAGCAGAAAGGTGCAGAGAGAGGGAAGAAGGGAGCCCAAAAATGAACTTTAATGGAAGCTACAGAGAGAGCGCGTGAGTTGACTCGCCATTAAGCATTGCTTTGGATCCCACTTCGGCACTGCCCAAAAATAAAGAAATAGTAATTTGTTAATTAATTAATAGTATTTATAGATTATAACATAAAATTCTAATTATTTTTAATTGATATCTAATTACTTTACATGCTTTAATCGACATGATAATTTTGATAAATATAATAAACTCAAATAATAATAATAACTGGAAAAAAAAAGTAAATAAAGAATTGATTTCGGAGTTAATATTGAATTTCTTTCGATATAAAATATTAATAAAATAAAAAATTATTGAGTTAAATAATAATTTACAAAACGTATATGTCTACAATAAGCAAATAAAAGAGGGTATGATGGGAATAACGGCAAAAACAGATAATAAATACGAAAAGCAGCGGCAGTTATCAGGGGGGAGTCGTGTGAAAGTACGAAAGTGCTCTTGATAATAAATCTTTGCAATAATGAAAGAAGTGCCAAACTTAGACCCTTATTCAACCAATTCATTTCTTCCTCGAGATAGAATATTTCAATCATCGTTTTTCTTTTAAATTTTATTCTATATTTTTATTTTAGAAAAAAATTAATTGATCGACTAATCTGTATCAGCGGCCATTAAACTAAAATCAATGTTTCTCTCACGTCCACCATCAAATTTTTCTAAGTTTCTTGTTGACTTTTCAACTCAAATCAGGGAAGGTGTCGACCATTGTTCAACACGTCTATTTAATAGGAAAATTTAAAAGTAGTTAATGATTTATCCTAAGTGATTCGAGACTATCAATCGTGGGCAAAATCAAACCGGTCAAGGAACATGACCCAAGGTTTGGTGGTCCGGTTCAGTTTGATTATTTGTAAGAAAAACAATCTTTGTCCAGTTTTTAAGTAGGACAGGCAGAATTATTTAATAATAATTTTTTTTTTTTATTATAGAGAGAATAATTTAAATTTTAATGAGAATAATTTGAATTAAAATGAGTAAAGATGAACGTTAATTGATTTGGGTCAATTTTTTAAATGTTGATGTGTGGAACCCAAACCCCAAATCAATGTTTCAACTCGAAACATTTGAATTTTGTTTGGATCTACTGGGCTTTTTTCAATTTATCTTTGGTAATAATATTTTGATTTAAATTATTAAAGAAATATACATTTAATTATTTTTTTAATTTAAAATTAAAAAAATAGTAACAATATTTTTTTACTATATATAATAAAAAATTGAAAAAATAAATAAATACAAAAAATCTAAAACTCGACCCGAACTTTATTTATCAATAATTAAAACCAACCCAAATACAAAAATTAAATAACACATGAAAACTAATGGCGAACATGAAACTGGTACAAAGTACAAAAATTTAGCATTTCAATGAACCAAGAGTAGACGTTCAAAGCCTTTGGAGGCCCACATCTGTCATCATGCAAAGGGCAAAGTCAATTTATGACAAATGATTAAAGGAGGCAAGAATTGAATCTTAAATCCACAGAGTTATGTAAATATCTAATAATAATTACGTAAATTTAGAAAAAATAAACACAAGCTAAATATAAAATTACGCAAAACAAATAATTATTAGATGCAAGTGAGGTAGCGCGAAGTGAACCATCAATAATTTACTCAAATTAAAATGGTGTGAAATAATAATTTAGACAAAATAAATAAGGGAGAGGGAGAGAATATATACGTACATAGCTGAAGAAAAGCATCTTCTTTACGGGTGGCCATTGGCCATAGAGACCATCAAATCCAAGATAAAAGGGTCCCATTTGCTTTGGCTGGAAGTGAATACTTGCCCTCCGCCTCCATCTGCTTCTCAGGGACTTCCAGTTGGGGCGGCAGGAGCTTCAAAAAACTTCCCTGTCTAGAATGATTGGCATCCATGGCCGACTCATCACCTGCCATGACAAGAGCAACATTAATCTAAAACAACTACTTCTCAGCAGAACTGCTTTGAATTTGATGGAAGACATAAAAAGACATGAAGATAAATATGACATATGCTAAAAAACAGTAAGGAGTTGAAGGGGGAAAATCTGTATATGATTCTTAGTGAATACGAGATATACTGTTAACATATAAACCAAAAAAAGCTGCTAAAACGAAAGAAACAAGACATTCTAGAACAAGAAAATTACCAAAGAGGTTTTGATAGAAGGACTCTTCGGTTTTGTCCTTTTCGTCTCGAGTTCAGCTGCCAATGTCCAAAGGCAAAAGAAAATGACTTTCTAAGAAGACCATCATACAAAGCTAAACAAAGTAATAAATTTCTCACAGAGAGAGAAAGAGAGGTTTTATGGTAAAATCTTCTTATGGTGCACCAATATTCTTTCTTGGAGAGAGAAAATGTGAATGTATGAAAATTGGAAAGCTCAACTAAATTGGAGATATTCATATTTCTACTTAATGATGCTAAGGATGGTGTGTTTTACCCATGATAAAGAATTTTATTACTTCACAACCTATCGATGTCTAAAAAAATAGCACAGTAATTATGGTGTAGTTCATTCTTCAATAATAGGTTTTGGACCTTTGCTTAAATTTATGATTGAGTATTCTCGTGATGGATGGAGTTGAAAGAACAAATGAGGAATTTGGAAATCTAATATATAGCCAAAGGAACAAGAAGTGGGGGTAGATTATGTTGAAAGTAATTCAAAGTGAAATTCTTGGAGATTAATTTCAAGATGAAACTCATGGAGAATAATCAAAGGTGAAACTCTTGAAGAAATAAATCAAAGGTGAAACTCATGGAAGAATAAAAGTTGAAACATTTGAAGAAATAAAATCATAGAGGTTTTTTTGTTGTTTTTTTATTTAATGTTTATTTATGAGTTATGTTTGTAATAGCCTCTATAAAAGGCTACATTGTTATTGAGAAATATCAATTCAAGCAAAACATTTCTTTTTCTCTTCATCCAATTGTTCAAGAATTGTCTCCACCTCCAACAAAGTGGTATCAGAGCTATCCAGGTTTTTTTGAAAGATACTCATGGCGATCAACGACATTTCGTCGATGAGCATTTCACAACCTTCTATGTCAATATTCAAGGGAGAAAACTATGAATATTGGAGCATCAAGATGAAAACACTCTTTAAGTCTCAAGAGTTGTGGGACTTGGTGGAGAACAAATATTCTGACAATGATGAAGAAGCGAGAACAAAAGAGAATAGGAAGATGGACTTGAAGGCCTTATTCTTTATTCAGCAGGCGGTGCATGAATCTATATTCTCTAAAATTGCAGCGGCGGAAACTGCAAATGAAGCTTGGTCAATTCTGCAAATTTCGTTCCAAGGATCAGCAAAGGTAATCCGAATAAAGCTCCAATCTTTACGACGAGAATTTGAAACTTTACAGATGAAACACGGTGAATCTGTACAAGATTTCATGTCCAGAGTGGCTGCGATCGTAAATCAAATGCGATCTTTTTCCGAAAAAGTCACTGATGAGACGATAGTTTCCAAGGTGTTACGGAGTCTAACACCTAAATTCGATCATGTAGTAACAGCGATCGTAGAATCAAAAGATTTAACAACATATTCTTTTGATGAACTAATGGGTTCTTTGCAATCCCATGAGGCAAGGTTGAATCGTACGGAAGAAAAACATGAAGAAATGACATTTCATGTTAAGGAGGAGACATCGGAGCAAAGGAACGAACCAAGAAATGGCAGAGGGCGTGGAAGAAACAACTATCATGGAAGAGGCCGTGGTAGAGGAAGAGGAAGAAATCAAAACGAATCATCAAGTAGCGGAAGCAATCAAAGTAAGGTCCAATGCTTTTATTGTAACAAATTTGGTCATATCAAAGCAGATTGCTGGAAACGAAAAAGGCAAGAACAAGCTTGTTTTGCTGAAAAAGAAGAAGAAGAACTAAAACTCTTCATGGCGTTTCAACAAAGAGAAGAAAGTGAAATTGTGTGGTATCTCGACAGTGGTTGCTCAAATCACATGACGGGAATCCATGACATCTTCGAAAATCTCGACAAAACTTTCAAACAGAAAGTTACGTTAGGTGACAGCAACAAGCTACAAGTGGAAGGAAAAGGAAATGTGGCAATATCATGTGAATCAGGTAACACAAAGACACTCACAGATGTTTTCTACATTCCCAATCTTTCACAAAATCTGCTTAGTGTTGGACAACTAATGACTTCGGGGTATGTCATTTCATTTGATGAGATGAAGTGTGTGATCAAAAACAAAGAAACTGATCATCACGTCATAACAATACAAATGACAAAGAACAAGTTGTTTCCTCTCAAAATGACAGATATGAATGCTCATGTTTTAACTGTCAAAGAAACGAACACGTCGGAACTATGGCATTCCAGGTACGGACATCTGAACATCAAGGGGCTTCAACTCTTGTATAAGAAGAACATGGTAATGAGATTACCAAAGATTGGCAAAATCGATGTATGTGAAGATTGCATACTCGGTAAGCAGAGCAAGAAATCGTTCCCGATAACGAAAGTTGTGAGAGCAACAGAATGTTGGGGTCTAATTCATGCAGATGTAGTTGGACCTATGCAAACATCATCAAACGGAGGCAGCAAGTATTTTCTGCTATTTACGGATGATTTTAGCCGTATGAGCTGGGTATATTTTTTGCAGAACAAAGCAGATGCGTTTGAATGTTTCAAAAAATTCAAGTTGCTGATTGAAAAACAGTCTGAAAGAAACATAAAAATGCTAAGAACTGACGGAGGAGGTGCATTCACATCCTGCGAATTTGTGACATTTTGCGAGCAACATGGCATAAAACGAGAATTAACAGCTCCTAACACACCAGAACAAAACGGTGTAGCAGAAAGGAAGAACAGAACAGTAGTAGAGATGGCAAGGAGTTTCTTGAAAGCAAGAAAGCTACCGAATACATTTTGGGGAGAAGCTGTTTCCACGGCGGTATACATTCTGAATTTGTCGCCGACAAAAGCTGTGTTAAACCAAACACCGTATGAAGTCTGGTATAAACGAAAACCAGAGGTAAGTCACCTGAGGGTCTTTGGTTGTATAGCATTTGCTCTAATCTCCCATGACCGAAGAAAATTAGATTCAAAATCAGTGAAATGCATCTTTGTGGGGTATAGTTCTTTTTCAAAAGCTTATAAACTTTACAATCCAGTTACGGGTAAAGTGATTATAAGTAGAAATGTGGAGTTTGATGAACAATCAAGCTGGAATTGGAGAAGCCATGAAAGTGGAGAAGAGATCAGCCTATCTCAAGATGAAGCTCAATCTGTAGGCGAGTCACAAGAAGATATTTTACGGCCTAATGAATCATCATCTCTCTCTGGTTCATCTTCTACATCAACATCCCCACAAAAATATAAATCATTAGCAGAGATCTATGAGGTAACACAAGCTTTATTCGTTGCTGACCTATACGATTTTGAAGATGCAGTAAAACATAACGTGTGGCAAAAAGCAATGGATATTGAGATGGATGCAATTATCCGGAACAAAACTTGGGAGCTGGTAGATCGACCAAAAGATCGAGCAGTAATTGGAGTCAAATGGATCTACAGAACAAAGACGCAAGCTGACGGTAGCATCAGCAAATACAAAGCCCGACTGGTGGTGAAAGGATATTCACAGCAGCATGGAATTGATTATGAAGAAACGTTCTCTCCGGTTGCAAGATTTGAAACTGTAAGACTTCTCCTAGCTCTTGCAGCATATATGAAATTGGTTTTATATCAATTCGATGTGAAGTCGGCATTTTTAAACGGTGAACTACAAGAAGAAGTATTTGTAGAACAACCAGAAGGATACAAAGCTAAAGGGCGAGAGACCAAAGTATGCAAACTTCTAAAGGCTCTTTATGGATTGAAGCAAGCACTGAGAGCTTGGTATAGCAAGATTGACAATTTTCTTATCCAGTGTAAATTCAACAGAAGCAAAAATGAGAATCTCTACATAAGAAAGGATGATACAAAATTTTTAATTCTTTGTCTTTATGTAGATGATATGATCTATATGGGCAGCTCAAACTCGTTGATATTAGAATTCAAGGAATGCATGGAAAAGAAATTTGAAATGACTGATCTCGGAAGATTACATTACTTCCTAGGTTTGGAAGTGAAGCAGATAGATGAAGGTATATTTGTGTCTCAGGAGAAATATGCTGAGGAACTACTCAAGAGGTTCAAAATGATGGATTGCAAAACTTCACCAACACCAATGAATGCAAATGAAAAATTGCAACTCGAAGATGACTCTAATCCAGCAAATGCTTGGCATTTTAGGAGTTTAGTTGGAGGACTTATCTATCTAACTAATACTCGACCAGATATAGCCTATGCAGTGGGCGTTGTATCAAGATTCATGAACAATCCATCAAGTGACACGCTTCAAGAATGGAGAGTGGAAGAAGAGTAGGTTCAGGTAAGAGGTAAGGGACGGAAGTGGCCGAAAGAGGAGGGTTATTGAAACGGGTGGTTTGTATGCAACCGAGATTTTGAGGGATGATTTGTGCATGAGGGAAGAGCTTAACCTCCAAAAATTAGGGTTAAAGGTTCAGGGAAACGGGAGATATGCAGTGAGGATTATCGGGTGCCAAAAGAAGTGGTAATCGGAAAGGAGATGGGGATGGCTGGAAAAGGGGATTTACCGGCGGGGTGGAGAGGAGCTATGGGGATTACACGCTTACCCTAGGACCACGGGGATGTGGCTGAAGACGTGCAGCAAGGCCTAGCTCTCCCTAGCTCGGAAGGGAAGCCAAAACCTAGGAGGACCTCTCGGAAGTCGCCGGATATTACTCACCGGAGAGCCGAGTCTTGGTTGCCGGAAAAACCACAGCCAAGGAGATGAAAATGTAGAGCACTTTGTATTCAAAACGTCAACTAACTACAAAGCTTGGCTGAAGGAGAGTTTTGATCTCCAATGCATGAGAGAAGAACCCCTAATCGGGTGGCTAAACACAAGCTTACCCGATTTGGAGTGGCACAAAAAGGGAGGGGGAGAAGGACCACCCAAACTTTACCGGAAAAGGGGGAACCAAGGGGGAGGTCGTCCCCGAATTTGGCCCTCTCCTTTGGCTGCCAACCGTGAGTCCCTCTTGGCCAAAAAGGAAACCCACTTCAAACCCATGAAAACTCATGCAAACCCATACAAAACCCATAAAACCCTAAGTAAAGGTTTTTGCTGAAAAGATAAAAGAAAACTCGAAATGGAAAAGGGAATTATAGGTCGGGTTTAGACCAAGACCCACGGGGCCCGACCTAAACCCGGCCTAGACCCGACTTGAACCCGGTTCTCCTCCTTCACTTGCTTTGGTGATGCTCCCTTTCCCGAAACGCTCCAAGCTTGATGATGATTCACTTCCGATCTCCTTTTCCAAGTTCTCCCAAGTGAGAAGATGCTTAGGTTGCTCCAAATCCCTCGGTGTTGGATTCTCCATGGTTACTCCTAGTTCCACATTTCCTACAAAAAGACAAACAAATTAGAAAGCTCCTTGGCCCGAGCTCGGGTGACCGCTCCTTGGCTCGAGCCGGCTCGATTGCCAGCTCTAACGAAGATATGGATAACACAAACACCCAAAAACTCGCAATGAAGAATAAGGCGGAATTTTGCGAAACAATTTTTCAAAAGGAGATGCAAAATTCAAAACAGAGGTAGGCATGTAATTAATCAAGAGTGTTGCAGCATGAAAGGCATAAGGCCAAAAACTAGTCGGAACCGAGGAATGAAACAACAAAGCGAGGCCGGTTTCGACGATATGCCTATTTTTTCTTTCGACCCGACCATTTTGGTTTGGTGTATATGGACAAGAGATGTGATGATGAATCCCAAGAGATCCGAAAATCGAAGTAAGAGATTGAAATTCCTCACCCCAATCAGATTGAACACATTTAATAGAAGCCTCGAATTGATTTTTGATAAATGCATGAAATTGAACAAAACAATTTTTGACATCACATTTAGACTTCAATGGAAAAAACCAAGTATACCTAGTGCAATCATCAACAAACAAAAGAAAATATCGAGCACCGGTTACTGAACTAACAGGGGAGGGACCCCAAATATCCAAATGTAGTAAATCAAATGGATGTAAAGCCACAGAATTGGATAATGGAAAAGGTAGTTTATGAGACTTGCTCATATGACAATCTTTACACAACGATAAATCATTCGAAATAGGAATGAGTTCATTACATAAATGTAAGACTCTTTTCAGCACAGGGAAAGCCGGGTGACCAAGCCGACGATGCCAAACAGCTAATTTTTCAGCAGACAGAGACGAAACAGTGGCGGAAAGAGCAGCAGACCTTGAATTCGCAAAACGGGAGAAGGGCGTTCTGTACAATCCATTAGTCAAGAGTCCCGAGAGCAGAGTTTGACAGGAGGTTTGATCCTTGATAAAAAAAGTGATTGGAATGAAAGTCGACAAAAACAGAATTATCCCGACAAAGCCGGGGAATATTAAGCAGTTTATGAGAAAGTACAGGCGAATGAAGAACAGATTTGAGCAGGTTTTTAGACGGAGTATGAAGAACAGAATGCCCTAAATTAATAATAGGAAGAGAATTACCGTTAGCCGCCATGATCTGAGATGCTCCTCCATATGGAACCGGATCCAGCAAATCCGCTGCACAAGGCGTCAAATGGTGCGTTGCTCCCGAGTCGAGCATCCAAGAATCGTCGATAGCACGAGGAGGATTTGAAGGCGACAGAAGGGGGAGAATCCCGACCGAGTTCGCCTGAGGGGAGACATTTCTCTGGACTGGGGCTGCGCGGAAGGAGCTTGCATTCGGCAGATAATAACACGAGAGGGCTTTGTGGCCCACTCGATTGCAAATTTGGCACATGGGCTTGAAGTTTGAATTGGGCTTAAAACGTCCACCCG
>QAOC01050873.1:0-24327 GCA_003255005.1 Begonia fuchsioides | reverse complement strand
TTCCCATGCAGCTTTGTGCATGTTTTAAGCTCAACTCCCCTAGCATTGTAGGGGGTCTTTGGTTAATTTGAAAAAAACTTTGCTTTGCATTGTCAATTTCCTTGTCGATTTTCTGATCCCAAGACTCGGCCTTCCCGATGGACTTCCGGCAACCGAGAGCAAACCCAGAGTTGGTCATCCTTCCGAGCTAGGAAGACCTATCCTTACTACATATCTCTAGCCAAATTCGTGGTCTTGAGGGTGAGTGTGTAGATCATTAGCTCTTCCTTCCATTCTTCATCTTGAAATCTCATATTTTTTTAATCTACCCGCACATACCATTTTCCGGCTACATTCTGTCCATTTTCACTCCCATGTACATATCTTCCATTCTACTCGTGAGACTTCTTTCATATTTCGAGGTCACCGTCTACCCCTCTCCATTTACGTTTCGTCAAAATTGCAGGCCAAATACCACCACTGTTTTTGAGATCTGCTATCCACAATTTCCCTCTGTTTTTTGCTCATTCGAATTTCCACCCTTCTCCACCCAAATCTAGAAAGTGTCTTTTTTCCATCCAATTTTCGTGTCATTTGGTATCAGAGCCATTCATCCCCTCCCACCTTCCATTCTTCTCTGTTTTTTTAGCTACCTTGAAATTTGGAGCATGACGACTCGAAGTGGAGCAAACTTTAACCACAACCGAGAGCCCATTCCACCAAACAACCCGAGTATTCAACCTCAAACCCCAAGTCCGAACCCTGCAGAATCTAGCTTCCAAGGCCAGATAGATGAGCTTAATAGAAGGTTTGACATACTTCTCCAAAGGTTGGAGGTAACCAATCCCCCAATGAGGCCCCCTTCAACTCCTGCTCCAAGAAGAAGAACAGGAAACGGCTTAAGGCGACTCCGGCGACAAATAATTGATGATTCCGATGATGACTTTGATCACAATGAACCACAGCCCCGAGATGATGAAATGAGAAATATCAAGGTAACCATTCCACCCTTCAATGGTTCCTGTAATGGAGATGTTTTCCTTGATTGGGTTGAAAAGGTTGATAAAGTTTTTGATTGCTATAATTACTCGGAGAAATTCAAATTGCAATTGGTATCCTTGGAGTTGAACGGGTATGCTAGTCTTTGGTGGGATAGTTTGAAAGCCCAAAGGAGACGTGACAGTGAGGATGAGGTCCCCACTTGGAGGGCTATGAAGTTATTAATGAGAAGACGGTTTGTGCCGAGTCACTATAAGCAAGAGCTTTTCCTCCAACTACAAACTTTGAAACAAGAATCCCTATCAGTGGAGGAGTATTTGACTGAGTTTGAGACCCTTAGGATTCGATGTGATCTTGAGGAACCCGAGGAGCAAATCATAGCAAGGTTTCTAAGGGGCCTGAACAAAGATATTGGTGACATAGTGGAGCTGCAACCGATCGACACCATGGATGCAGTTATACAACTTGCATTGAAGGTGGAAAGGCAAGTGAAAAGAAAAGGGAAGGGAACAACCAACCGATTTATTCCTAAGACCAATCCTCCCTACAAACCATTTCCGAGAGCAGAAGAGAAGCCTGCATTCCCAAAACCTTGGATACAGAAGAAGGATGGAGAAACAAAACCGAATGTTGACACCAACCGACCCAGAGCAAGAGAAATCAAGTGCTTCAAATGCCTTGGCTTAGGGCACATTGCTTCTCAATGCCCTAACAAAAGGGTCATGATCCTTAGAGAGGATACGAATGAGGTGGTGAGTGAAGATGAGGTGATTGAAGAAGAGGTCGATAATCAAGCGCCCGAAGAAGAAGTTTACCATGCACAAGAGGGACCCCTCCTAATGGTGATCCGAAGAGTCCTCACGTCTCAAACCCGAAAAGAAGACTTCCAAAGGGAAAATATTTTCCATAGTAGATGCCTCATTCAAGGGAAGGTTTGCTCACTCATAATTGATGGAGGTAGTTGCACCAATGTAGCTTCCCGAGACCTTGTTGAAAAACTTGGCCTAAAAACATCATCACACCCGAGCCCCTACAAATTAAGATGGTTAAATGATAAGGAAGATCTCAAGGTAACCAAGCAAGTAAGTCTAGAGTTCTCAATTGGAGGTTATAAAGACAAGGCCCTATGTGATGTGGTACCGATGAATGCAAGTCATATCTTGCTAGGGAGGCCTTGGCAATACGACCGGAGGGCCCTCCATGACGGATTCACGAACCAATATTCATTTAAGTATGAGGGTAGGGCCATCAAATTAGCTCCCCTTGGACCAGATCAAGTAGCCAAAGATGAGGTTATAAGGAAGGAAGGGGCGGCCAAAACCAATCTATTTATGACCAAGAAAGAGTTATTGAGAACAATCCTAGAGGGAGGTCCTATGGTACTTGTGATGTTCCGAGAAAGGTTGGAAGAAATTGGAGACACTCCCGTGGAGATCCGAGAACTAATTGAGGAATACAAAGACATATTTCCGGAAGAACTTCCCCAAGGGTTACCACCACTTAGGGGAATCGAGCATCAAATAGATCTTCAACCGGGAGCGGTATTACCAAATCGGCCTTCATATAGATTAAATCCCGAGGAGGCAAAAGAACTACAAAGACAAGTTCAAGAACTATTGGACAAGGGCCACATTCGAGAATCCTTGAGTCCGTGCTCCGTCCCCGCCCTCTTGGTTCCAAAGAAAGATGGTAGTTTTCGGATGTGTGTAGATAGCCGAGCCATCAACCAAATAACCATCAAGTATAGATTTCCAATCCCGCGGCTCGAAGACATGTTGGATGAACTTAGTGGGGCATCTTGCTTCTCCAAAGTTGATTTGAAGAGTGGATACCACCAAATCCGAATGTAGGAGGGAGATGAATGGAAGACGGCTTTCAAAACAAAATATGGGATGGATTTTGTAGTGATGCCTTTCGGGCTATCTAATGCCCCTAGTACTTTTATGAGACTTATGCATTTCGTGCTTAGAGATTTCTTAGCAAAATTTGTGGTGGTTTACTTTGATGACATATTGGTATATAGCATGGATTTTAATAGTCATCGAGGACATCTTAAGTTGCTATTTGATACTTTCTAAGCTACTAAATTATTTTGTAATCTAAAGAAGTGTGCCTTTGTGCAAGAGATGATACACTTTTTAGGGTTTATTATATCAAGAGAGGGTATGGAAGTGGATGAAGCTAAGGTGGAGGCCATTCAGGATTAGCCAATTCCAAGGAGTGTTTCAGAAGTGAGGAGTGTAGGATCGAGATTAACCTAAGTGGGGGGTGAATTAGGTTAACTAAACTTTTTCGTTTATTAAGTCAAATTTGTGCGAATTGTTTAGTTATTTTCTAACTCTAGTGCGAAATTCTTAAACAAATAAGTAAGAGTTTAGAGTAAGAAAGTGACACCGATTTGGTAACGCGATTTGGCCAACCTTGCCTACATCCGCGCTTCAAGGTACCTCCTTGAAGATCTTTCCAGCTCAAACCTTGAGCTTCACTCCGATTGACTTACGGGTGTCAACCAAAGCTTTGACTCTTTTCTTGAAGGAGCGTCACCCCTTTTACAAAGATCGTTCAATGAAAAACAACTTACAATTTGTAATGTTATAAAAACCGACTTACTCAATCTCAAGAAAGATATACAAATTTAGTAATAATATTTGAGAGAGTAAAAAGTTTGAGAATAAAATTTGACAGCAATTCGGCGTAGTTTTCTCTCGATGAAATTGTTGTGTCAAAATGAGATCGCTTCATCTATTTATAAATTGCTGCTGATCTGTCCAATTGGGTCGACACAAATCTTGTTGGGGTTGACACAAACACTAGCCGGTAGACACATAAAAAATATAGCCGTTGAGAATATTCTGACGGTTGGTGCTGATCTGCTGAATTAGGTCGACACAATGTTGTTGGGGTCGACACAAAATCTTCTCTAGAAATTATTGGGGTCGACACAATGTTTGTGCGGTCGACACAAAAATGAGTTGGCTTAAACGTTAGTCCACATGTAAAATGTAGGAAGGGTCGACACAAGGATTAGGGTAGGGTCGACACAATGTTATATCTGGGGTCGACACAGATAGTTTGGATGGGTCGACAAATTTGCACGTTGTATTACCTTTTTGGGTCGACACAAAATTTATAGGCGAGTCAACACAAGTGGAATGACTCTCCTCCCTTTTGAACAGGGGTCGACACAAAAACTCTAAGGGTCGACACAATCACTGAAATGCTGAGCTTCTGGATTTTCTTAAGGGTCGACACAAACACTATGGGTCGACACAATTTATGAAGGCTGAGCTTTTGGATTTTCCTAAGGGTCAACACAAACACTATGGGTCGACACAATTTATGAAGGCTGAGCTTCTGGATTTTCCTAAGGGTCGACACAAACACTATGTGTCGACACAAACTGCATATATATTTGAAATTTCTGCATCACTTAACTAAATTGTTAGACTTTAATTGTACCCTTCAAAGAGGGTATTTCTCATGAATGGATAAGTCCAATTTAAGCATTGTAAAGTGTTTATTTTATCTTTTACGCTTATCTTACATAGTTATCATAAAAAATAATTGATTGCTTTAAAACACTTTTAAAGCCAACAATCTCCCCCTTTTTGATGATGACAAACTTTTAAAAGATAAATTGCTCCCCCATAGACATAGCATGTATAAAAGATATTCAATGCTCCCCTATACAAAGACACTTATGTATTACAGAATAAAATAAAAATTTATGAATTGTGATAGCCAAATATAACTTATGCATTTTCTCCCCCATTGACATTATCAAAAAGAATAAACATAGGCATTAATAGATAGAATATTCAATACGAGAAATGTAGCATTGTTGATACAAAAGAGAAGATACTCAAAGAAGATAAGAGTTCTCCTAAGACAAAAAAAAAATTTCTATACTACTCTACAGCTGGAGAAGAGATGGGAGAATCAATAACAATGGTGCCTGTAGCAGATGAAGGCTCAATTGTCGTTGGTGTAGGTAGCACAACTGTGCCAGGAGAGGAGGTTGTATTGTAGCAACAGCAGGAGTAGTAGCTTCTACCTCCATGAGATCAAGAAGGATCGAGATTAAACTAAGTGGGGGGAGGGGGGTGAATTAGGTTAACTAAACTTTTTCGATTACTAAGTCAAGTTCGTGCGAATTTTTTAGTTATTTCTAAACTCTAGTGCGGAATACTTAAACAAATAAATAAGAGTTTAGGGTAAGAAATTGACACCGGATTGACGCAGTTCGGCCAATCTTGCCTACGTCTGCGCTTCAAGGTACCTCATTGAAGATTTTTCCCGCTCAAACCTTGAGCTCCACTCCGATTGACTTACGGGTGTCAACCAAAACTTTTGACTCTTTTCTTGAAGGAGCGTCACCCCTTTTACAATGATCGTTCAAAGAGCAAATTACAATTTGTACGGTTTTTAATAAACCGACTCACTCAAGCTGAAGAATGATATACAAGTTTAAGTACAAGGATTTGAGAGAGTAAAAGTTTAAGAAATAAATTTGGCAGTAATTCGGCGTAGTTTTCTCTCAGTAAAATCGTCGGTCAAAAATGAGGTTGCTTCATCTATTTATAGATTCCTGAAAAATTGTCCAGTTGGGTCGACACTAGTCCCTTCTAGGGTCGACACAAAGCACTAGCCGGTATACACATAAAAATATAGCCGTTGTGAGTTTTCTGTCCGTTTGTGCTGATCTGCCAAATTGGGTAGACACAACGTTGTTGTGGTCGACACAAAATCTTCTCTGGAAAATGTTGGGGTCGACACAAAGTCTTAAAGGATTCGTCTCTGGAAAATGCTAGAGTCGACACAAGTAATATGGGGTCGACACAAAAATGAGTTGGCTCTTGCTTTAGAGTTCACACGTAAAATCCAGGATGGGTCGATGCACGGATTTGGGTAGGGTCGACATAGTGTTTTATCTGGGGTCGACATAGACAGTTTGGATGGGTCGACACATTAGCACGCTTTACTGTCTTTTTGGGTCGACACAAGGTTTATAGGAGGGTCGACACATTTGCAATGACTCGTCTTTGTTTTGAATAGGGGTCGACACAAATTCTAAGGGTCGACACAATCAGTGAAGGCAAAGCTTCTGCATTTTCCTAAGGGTCGACACAAATGCTTATGAGTCGACACAAACTATGTAAAGCCGAGTTTCTAGATTTTCTTATGGGTCGACACAAAATATGACAGACTCAGCTTCTACTTAGACAAAGGGTCGACACAAATGTCTAAAGGTCGTCACAAGCTGCATATATCTATGAAAATCCTGCAGCACTTAAACAAACTGTTAGACTTTAATTGTACCCTTCAAAGAGGGTATTTCTCATGAATCGTTAAGTCTAATTTAAGCATTGTAAAGTAGTTTATTTTATCTTTCATGCTCATCTTACATAGTTATTATAAAAAACAATTGATTACTTTAAACATACTTTTAAAGCTAACAATTTCCCCATTTTTGATGATGACAAAAGCTTTTGAAAGTAAAATGCTCCCCCATAGACATAGCATGTATAAAAGATTATTAGCATGTATAAAAGATTATTCAATGCTCCACCATAGTAAAACATTCATGCATTATAGAATAAAAATAACAATTTGTGAATTGTGATAGCCAAAAATAACTTATACATTTTCTCCCCCATTGACATAATCAAAAAGAGTAATCATAGACAGTAATAGATAGAATAGTCAAAACCAATCAAAATAGCATTGTTGATCCAAAAGAGAAGATACGCAAGAAGTTAAGAGTTCTCCTAAGACAAATAAGTTTCTATACTACTCTACAGCTGGAGAAGAAGAGTGAGAATCAATAACAATGGTTCCTGCAGCAAATGGAGGCTCCATTTTTTGATGGAGTAGGTAGCACGACTGTGCCAGGAGAGGAGGATTGTACTGGAACAACAACAAGGGTAGTAGCTTCTTCCTCCATGAGATCAACTGACACTGTATGCACTGAGGAGAGAGCTTGAGATCGAACAGGAGAGGGAAACAGTGAAGGAACTGGCGAGGGATCTTGAGCATGATTAGGAGGTCCAGACATACAAGGCCTCAAGGTAGATTCCACCATTGATAGTACCACCTCTCAAGGTTGTCATGAAGAAAATCAACCTTGTCATGAAGTTCATAATTGGATGAGGCAAAGGAATCTACTGACCTTTGAAGAGTATCATTATGGTGGACAAGAGAATCTACTAAGGATGCTAGGTTTGAAATCTGTCTCGTGAGCAAATCAAAACGTTCGTCCATCAAAGTGATAATACGTTGTGAACGGGAAGAAGATTTGTGCTCGGGATGAGTATCAGCATCATCACCAGTCTGTCGAGCAAGAGGATTAGGTATGGCTTCTTTGAATTTCCAGATCTCATCCTCATCTTGAGCTAAGCCCAAGTTCTTAGGTGCCTTTTGGAAGACCCTATGGAGAAGGGTAGGGACTAAACTACTTTTTAGCACCGCGTTCCATCCACAAACCGATGGACAAACAGAGATGGTCAACCGAACTTTGGGAAGTCTATTAAGGAGTATCATTAGCAAAAACTCTCGGATTGGGACATTCAACTCCCTTATATAGAATTTGCCTACAACCGCAACGTGCATAGCGCAACCCGAATGACTCCTTTTGAGGTCGTGTATGGGGTTTAACCCTCTCACCCCACTAGATTTGTTACCAATTCCGTCCAAAGAGATTGCCAATATGGATGGGGTGAAGAGAGCCAAACTAGTGAAAAACATGCATGAAAAGGTGAGTAAAATGGTCCAAAAAGCCAATGAGAACTATGCCAAATACGCCAATCGTGGGAGGAAAGAAACACAATTCAAAGCGAGAGATTTGGTTTGGTTACACTTAAGGAAGGAGAGATTTCCAAAGCAAAGGGGATCGAAGCTTGCACAAAGAGCCGATGGGCTCTTTAAAATTCTCGAGAAGATTAATCTGAATGCTTACAAGCTCGAGCTTCCGGGAGAATATGGAGTTTCAGCCACCTTCAACGTCCAAGATATATCACCTTATGTTGCTGATGAAGAGGAGGATAAGGAGGAGCAAGAGTTACAACTTGTTTGAGGGCAAATCCTCAAATACCCCGGGAGGATGACATGCCCCAAAAAACCTCACCCTTAACCGAACATCATGGAGCCATTACCCGAGCCCAAGCTCGGGAATTTTCTAACATGTGTGGTCTTTTTGTAGGGAAGCTTATGCAAGGAGGGCTCGGGAATTTTCTAACACGTGTGCTCTTTTTGTAGAGAAGTTTATGCAAGGATTTAGCATTGTGGAACCAACTCTAATGGACCAAGAGAGGCCCAAGCACTCTATGAATTACATAGAGAAGCCGGTGGACATTGTTAATATCCCGAACCCGAGTTGGACCTTCCAAGGGAGTTGTGAGGAGGATTATAAGGAGACCAGCCCAATGGGAAGCAAGCCCAAGACCAATTGAAGTGGAGGAGGGAGACTTTTTACTTTAAGTTTTTGTGTGTTTCTTTTTGTGCACAAACTTTAACGTTGGCTTTTGCTTTCCATTTCATGAGAGTCTTTTGACTCCCTTAGGGTATCATCTTAGGAGTGGCAGACCTGTTAATTAGGCTGCATTTTGGTGGCTCTAGGGTGGCTCACGCAGGTAGGGATGCTGGCTTAGAATTGTCCCAAAACAGTTTGGTCAAGTGGTCACTTTTCCCCCCCTTTTTATGTGTGTGGTCAAATCGGGTAAGCTTCCATGAGCCATCCGATTTGAGTCCTTTTCCCAAGCAGCTTTGTGCATGTTTTAAGCTCAACTCCCTGAGAATTGTAGGGGGTCTTTGGTTAATTTGAAAAAAACTTTGCTTTGCATTGTCAATTTCTTTGTCGATCTTCAGATCCCAAGACTTGGCCTTCCCAGTGGACTTCCGGCAACCGAGAGCAAACCCGTGTGTAGATCATTAGCTCTTCATTCCATTCTTCATCTTGAAATCCCATATTTTTTTAATCTACCCGCACATACCATTTTCCGGCTACATTCTGTCCATTTTCACTCCCATCAATATATCTTCCATTCTACTCGTGAGACTTCTTTCATATTTCGAGGTAACCTACTACCCCTCCCCATTTACGTTTCCTTAAAATTGAAGGCCAAATACCACCACCGTTTTTGATATCTTGGAATAGTTATAGCATTCAAAGATCTTGTCAACTTTCTCCATCCAATCAATAAACAAATCACCATCGCAAGATCCATTGAAATGAGGAATGGATACCTTAATATGCCTCATATCATCATCTCTGGAGTTGAGATCATGAAAACCATATTCTTCATCATCCGACTCTTCGGATTTAAACTCTCGAGATCTTCTCGAGCCATGATTCGGCCTTCTCCTTGGTGGTTGGTTCAGAGTAGTCCTTAAAGAAGGAGAAATGTGCTCCAAATTTTGTAACACCGTATCAAATCTTTTACTGAGCTCAACAATTTGTCCTTGAAGGCTGGATTCAAGAAGATTTGGATTTGAATGTGGATAAGATGGACTAACTGGGCGGCTAGGATCAATCGGATCCCGATTTTGTTTGTAATGGGAACCACACCTTGTGGTCATCCTTCAAACTTAAAATAAAATAAAAATAGAGGTAAAGAGGAAGGTGGGGAGGGATATATGGCTCTGATACCAAATGACACGGAATGGAAGGGGTTTAGATTTAGGAAGTGGGAAAATCGGGTTAGGTTATATGGAAAACAATAATCCGATAATTCCATAATCGGGTCGGGAATTTGAATGGCAATAAATCGACGATAAGATCGAGTTTCAGGCTGAAATTTTTAGTGCAACTCTGGGAAGAAGATAGGTGATAGTCCTCGAAAAATGAAGGAAATCACGTGGATGGATCGATCGTAATGCAATGGAACTGTAACGGTGGTCAGCGGTGGCCGGAAATTGACAACCGGCGGAAGAATTGAAATATCAAACGAAATCAACGATGGAAGAAGGAGCTTATGGACTTCAAGATCACCATATGACCTTGAGGAAGGCTGGAGACTTTGAAGCAAAAAGAGAACCCCAGCTCAAAGGAGGGAACTCTTGAAAAACCACGGTGGCCGGAGGATCGCCGTCTCTCGATTGAAGTTGGAAAATGTCCCGAGAGAGGGAGAGCTAAAAGCTTCTTTAATTGAAATTCCAAATTATCCTTAAAATCACGCAATGGGGGAGGTTTTATCTGCTGAGAAGAGCTGGAAAAAGGGAGGGAAAATTGAGGGCAAAGGCATGCAACTTGCATGCTGAAAATTGAAATAAAGGAGAGAAAATTGGACCAATGAGATTGCAAGAATGTGAAAGCCACATCATCTTGAATCTCCTCAGCCAATTTCCCCTTCTTTCTTGGCCCAAAATACCCTTGTCTTAGCCAAAAATTCCTCATGCAAAACCCCATGCAAGCATGCAAAAATAAACGAAATAAAACCTAGCCGAGAAACTCTCTCGGGTTCTCCAAATATCTAACGTAAAATTCACGTAAAAATTAAGCTAAAAATGCAATAAAATCCCTTCAATCCATGTAAATTCTTGTGATTTGAGTCGTGGAACCCTTGATCACTTTTGCATGGGACTCCAACTAGCCATGCAACATGATACTTCAATCGAGTTTGGGTTCGGGCTTGATTCCGAAGCTCTAGGTTTTTGGTTAAAAATCCACCTTTTCTCCACGCCAAATTATCATGTGTTTTGGCCTTGTTTGATCCTCCAAAGTGGGCTTAGAAATGTATAATTCTTCAATTAATTTTCCTGCAAAAATAACAAACATATTAGAAAAATTTCGAGCTCAGGCTCTGGTGATAGCTCTGCTTTTCATGCCAATCTGTGGCTTGTCAATTCTCCCCCTCTTTTCTCTCTCCATTTCTCTTTAACCGACCCAACCTCCATTCTCATAGCACATCAGCATAGGGCTTAATGCTTAGGGCTTAGGGCTTATTGCTTAGGTCTTAGGTCTTAGGGTTTAGGCCTTAGGCGTTAGGACTTAGGGCTTAAGGATGACGGCTTTGGACTTTGGGCTTTAGGCTTTGGGCTTAGGTTATTGTAACGTCCTTCCTAGCTAGAAATATGTTCTTCATTTTTTTTTACTTGCAGCGGAAGATATTTTCTTGTAAAAATCATTTAAGGCATACATGAAAACTAAAGTTACTTAAAACATATTTACAACATGTTACGTTTCTCAAACTATTTACAAGTTATATGTACAAAGTTAAAAACATCTTCTTCTAACCATTATTTACGATTCTTCAAAATCCTTGCCCACAGATCAAAATCCGCTCAAACAACATCGACCACCTCCATGAACAAAGCGATCCATCTCGTACACCTCTTAGTGTACGTCTTCCTCACCTACATCATAAAACTTATCTATGAGCATAAGGCTCAGCAAGTAGTATAAATATGCATGAACATGTACATGATATGCATAAGTAAAACTTTTCTTTTCGTTTTATTCTGGGTCTTTCATTCCTTTAATTTCTATCATTCCTTATCATTGGGGCTTCCTGGCAAGGAACGAGAGACCACAAACTTGAGTCCACCTAAGGGGACAGCCAACTCGATTCCAAGGGTTGAGAGACCACAAACTTGAGTCCACCTAAGGGGACAGCCAACTCAAACCCCTTCCCAATGATATTTACGTAACTTTCTCTTTCTTTATTTTATCTTTTCTTTCGTTGTGTTTCAAGCTCAACCCGAAACAACCATTTCATATTATGTTTCATACGAAATCTCATGCATGTAAATAGTTCGTAACTTTGTAGAAAACATGATGCATGAGATGTTCGTGGTATGAACGTGTCAAGCAATTAAGTAATATTCATAACATTAAACACAACAATCCATCATATCATAAACCAAATTATGCTTTTGTACATCATTTTATACGTGCATCTCATCTCAACATGTAAAGCATAAAACAACAGCAAAGTCCTATTATTCTATGATGTAGACCCAATTAAGGGCAAAACACACACAATACTACTTACCTTGTCTATCCTTAGCTAGTCTTTCTAGTAGTAGGTACTCTTGTGAATCACTTTCATCTCAATAACCTAATATCATTCACAATTTTCGGAATCAATGTCTTGTTTTGTGATAACTTCAAAATATCATAACTTTTTATATACACCATGAAATGCTATGATTCCAAAGCCTATATGTCACTCAAAGTGTCTACTTTAATGTGCTAAAACATCTAGGGCATGAGATTAGTCCATCATTGGCTTCAGATACGAAATCTTAATTTGTACAGAATTGATACTTTTATGGCAACTTTGATAAAATATACACAACTTCTACCAATTCCAGATTTCCATCATTCATAAAAATATATATGATATTCCAACATGATTGGTTAACCAGTAAACAGAACCATGGATCAAAACTTTTAATTTTCGTGTATCACTCATAACCAACTTGCAAAGTCATTGATAATCCTATAATTCTCACTTATCCTTAATGTAATCATGTGAATAATCTTAATAACTCTAAACCACGTAAAAATAAGGTCATACCTCTTGATTTTTAGCTCAATAGATTCCTCTTGATGAGAGGAACACTTCTCTTCAAAGGATTGGAGGCCAATTTCAGCTTCTCCCCTTTCAACTTTCACTTTCTCTCTCTAAACTCTTTTCTGTCAAATCCTCCCTCTCTTTCACCCTTTCTCTCTCTTCAGCACGAAAATGGCTGATCATCAGCCATTCTCCAATATTTCTAGATGGTTCATGGGGTGAAATTACTATTTTGCCAAATTTATCTATTTACTTTTACCATTTTACCATAACCTGCTCTATTATTTGCTAAAATACCTTCATTATCATTATTTAAATCATGTTTAGCTTAACTAATTAATTCACATTAGTTCTAAGCTAATCCTCAGGGTTAACTTAATTAATCATGATTAGTAAACCTTAATGATCCCATAATTTTTACTAATTATGTCTTAATCATGATTTGGTATTCATCCTATAGTGACATGTGTCATACTGCAATTCGCTTTCTTTTCTTACTCATAATTCAGTATGTATGACTTCAAACAAATTTCTAGTTGAAGCATTAGATAGCGTAAAAACACTTAGTTTGTACACTGATATTACAGTTATTGCGCTCAAGAATTTGGGTTCAAAGGTAGGGCTTAATGTTTAGGGATTATGGATTAAGGCTAACTACTTAGTGCTTAGGGCTTAGATCTTTTGGCTCAAGGATAAAGGCACAATGCTTAGTGCTTAGTTGTTAGAGCTAGGGGCTTAGAGCTTAGGGCTTAAGCCATGATGCATGGGGATTAAGGTCTTAGGGCTTAGAGCATTAGGCTTAGGGCATCAGGATTAGAGCTTAGGGGTTTAGGCATTAGGCTTAGAGGATCAACATTAGGGCTTATGGGTTTGGGCATTAGGCTTGGGGCTCAGGGCTTAGGGATTATGGCATTGTGCTTATGGATTAGAGCTTTTAACTTTGATTTTTGGGCTTAAGGCTTAGGCTTTGGGCTTTGGAATTTGTTCTTTAGGCTTTGGGCTTTAGCCTTTAAGTTAGGGCTTAGGGCTTTTGGCATTCAACTTTCGGCTAATGGCTTTAGACATTTTAGCTTTTGGGCTTTATGCTTCGGGCTTAGAAATTAGATTTTTGTGCCTTAGAGTTCTGGCTTTTTGCTTAAGGCTTTCACCCTAAGGATTAGGGCTTACTTCTTAGGTCTTAGGTTTAAGGCATAAGGCTCAAGGCTTTGGGCTTAGGGCTTAGTGCTTCGAGCTCAAGAGTTGATACTTTGCGCTTAGAGATTAGGGCATGGGGCCTAGGGCTTGCATCATTGTGCTTGAGGCTTAAGGCTTAATGATTAGGGCTTATGGCTTCTAGCTTATTGCTTTAGACTTAGGGCTCTGGGCTTACGACTTAAGTTTTAGGGCTTAAGCGTACGATTTTGGCCTTTGGGAATAAAGCTTGGGGTAGGGCTTAGGGCTTAGGGCTTTTGTCTTGGGCTTTAGGGTTTATAGCTTAGATTAGGGCAAAGATCTTAAGGCTTAAGGCTTAAGGCTTAAAGCTTAGTGCTTATGGCTTACGACTTTATGCTTAGTGCTTACAACTGAGGGTTTTTGCTTAAGGATTTGGGCTTTGAGCTTATGGGTTAGAACTTTGGGAATAGGGCTCTTCTTTTGGGATTTGCGCTTACGGCTTAGGACTCAGGGATTAGGACATAGGATCAGAGCTTAGAGCTTCTGGCTCGTGAATTATCACTGAGAGCATAGGGATTAAGGCTTAGAACTTAGGGCATAGAGCTTAAGGTATAGGGCTTAGCGCTTTGGGCTTAGTTCTTTGGGGTGATGGCTAAGGGTTTAGTGTTTATGGTTTACGGTATAGGGTTCAGGGTTTTTGGTTTAGGGCTAGTGACTTAGAGCTTTACACTTAAGGCTTTGGTCTAAGGGCTTAGAGCATTGATCTTACGGCTTAGGGCTTATTGCTTAGAATTTAGGGGTTACGGCTTGAGGCTTTAGGATTAAGGGTTTGGCCTTTGCGCCTAGGGCTTATAAGGGCTTTGGTCTTAGGGCAAGGCTTAGGGAATAGAGCTTTGGGTTAGAACCTAGAGCTTAGGGCTTAGGGATAAGGGCTTAAGGTTTTAGGCATTTAGCTTTGGTCATGGGCCTTAGGGCTTGAGCTTTGGAGTTATGGCTAAAGTGTTATTGGTTAGGGCTTATGGCTTTGGAGTTAGGGCTTGAGAATAAGACTTTGGTCTTAGGGCTTAGGTCTTAGAGCTTAGAGCTTTGGGCTTAGGCCTTAGGGATTAAGACTTAGCACTTAGGGTTTTGAGCTAAGGGCTTAGAGCTTAAGGCTTAGGGCTAATGCCTTAGGGCTTATGGCTTTGGACTTATAGCCTAAGTGTGTTGGCTAAGGGCTTTTGACTTTGGGATTATGGTTTTGGGCTTAAGGCTTTGGGCTTTGGGCTTAAGGCTTTGGGCCTAGGTCTCAAGGCTCAAGGCTCAAGTCCCAAGGCTCAGGGGTTAGGGCTAAAGGTTTAGGGCTTTGGGCTTAAGGTTTTGAGCTTTGGGCTTTGGGGTTTGTGCTTTGGGCTAAGGCAGTTTTGGCCTAAGATGTAGAGATAGGACTTAGGCCTCAGGCCCTATGGCTTAGGTCAATGGCTTTTAGGCTTTGGCCATTGGGCTTTGGGATTATGGCTTAGGGCTTAAGGCTTAATAATTAGGGTTTAGGGCTTTGGGTTATGGCTTAGGGATTATAGCTTAGGGCTTACTGCTTTGGGCTAAGGCCTAAGGTCTTCTGGCTTAGAGCTTCGGCTTAAGGCTTTTGGGTTAGTGCTTAGGGCTAGGGCTTAGGTGTTTTAGCTAAAGTTTTAGGTCTTTGGTTTTAGTTCTAAGGGCTTAGATCTTAGGGCAAAGGACTCAGGGGTTCAGATTCAAGTTGTAAACCTCTAGGCTTAGGGTTAGGGCTTGAGGCATACGAATTAAGGCTTTGCGCTTTGGGCATATTGTTTATGACATAGGCTTATGCCTTAAGGCTTGAGGCTTTGGGATTAGTAATTGAGGCTTTAAGCTCAAGCCTTAAGGCATAAGACTTAAAGCTTTTGCCTTACAACTAGGCTATTAGAGATTAACGCTTAAGGCATGCTACTTAGGGATTTGAGCTTACGGCTTAGGGCTTAGGGATTACGGCATACGACTTTGCACAAAGGGCTTAAACCTTTGTGATTTAAGCTTTGGGTTTAGTGTTTTTGTCTTAGGTCTTATGGCTTAAGGCTTAGGAATTAGCTTTGCGCTTAGTGCATAGGCCGTAGTGTTAGTGCTTTGGGCCTTGGGCCTTGTGCTTAGGGCTTAGGGCTTTAATCTTTGGGCATAAGGTTTAGGGCTTAGTGCTTTGAGATTTGAGCTAAGGGATTCGGGCTTAGTGTGTTAGGCCTTAGAGTTTGAGGCTTAAAGCTTAGGGCTCAGGGCTTAGAGCCCAAGGCTTATTGCTTAGGGCACAAGGATAAGGGCTTTGGGCTTTAGGCTCAAGGCTTAGAGCTTAGGATTTAGGCCATTGGGCTTAAGGCATTGGGCTTAGGGCATTGGGCATTGGGCTTTGGGCTTAGGGATTTGGCATTGGGCATTGGACTTTGGGCTTTGGGCTTAGGGCTTAAGCAGTAGGGCTTGGGACTTAGAGCTTAAGGCTTGAGACTTAGAGCTTACGGCCTAGGGCTTAGGGCTCAAGAAAAATGGTTTAGGGATTAGGGGTCAGGTCTTTGTTCTTAGGGATAAGGTCTTCAAACTTTGGAATTAGGCCTAATGGTGAGGGTATACAGCTTAATTTTAAAGCTTAGGGCTTAGATCTTTGGGCTTAGAGCTTAGCGCTCAGGGCTTGGGGCTTAGAGCTTAGGGCTTATTGCTTAAGGTGTAAGACTTAGGACTTAAGCTTTAGGGCTTTGTGCTTAGGGCTTAGGTCTTTGGGCTTGGCTTTTTTCTTAGAGCTTAGGTCTTAGAGGATAGGGCGTAAGGCCTATGGCTTAAGACATTGGGCTTAGGCTTTAGGCCTTAGAGCTTGGGTGATGTGCCACTGTTGGCACAAATTGAAGAGGACCCTAGAAGAATCATCACAAGGAGTCAGACTCGCAAATTGACTAACTTGTTTGTTCATTTTGTAGGTAAATATTTGGAAAATGTAGGAGATGAAGAAGCTACCCTGAAGGACGAGGAATTGCCATACCGTTTGATTACTTGGCAGCAAGATAATTGGTCCAGCCAAGCCATCGGAATATCGAGCACAAAGGCGGTTGAACTAATCCTCCCTTGAACAACAACTCACACGTTTTTTTTTTGTTGTCCACCATGTTTTAAGACAAAGCATGAGGTGAAGAGCTACTTCTGGGTCCCACAATCTCTTTTGCAGCCACTATTTTAGTGTTACCAAGTTACCTCCTTTTTTAGCCAATCAGATGGAAGTTTGCAAGTCTCCTTTTGTTCCCTTCTACCCAATTCGTTTTTCACATTAAAGTTCAGTCATCACTTGATAAGCTTCAGCCTTTTATCACCTTTTCCTCATCCAATCAGATTTCAACAAAATCCCTGCAAGCCCACCATCTTTGCAGTCATTTAGTGAAAGGCTTACATCCCTCTTATCACCTCCAACTCTCCCAATCACGTGTGAGCATGCAACCTGCTAGCCCACAATGGGAGGAAACCATCTATGAGCATTCACACTACTTTTTCATCTGAAAAATACTTTGCAGCATACTTTTTGTTAACATGTTTTAACTAGAATTGAAGCAAAAAACGTGATGGCTGTAATTCAAAGGCTATATAAGCCTTCCTTAGCTCATTTTGTAAGGGGTTGTTGAACATATAATATGGAGAGCATTTGCTGCTTTTAGTTTGTTGAGGAATCCTCCAAACAGCCTTGCAATTTACCCGGTGAGTAATATCCGTGTGTTTGTAAGTTTTATTATCTTGTTGCTAGTTGTGAAATTAGTAACTTGCTGCAATCTTCCCCACTTCGTGCAAGAGGGATACAAGTGTAAGATTGTAGAGTTTGTTCTTCGTTTCGTCAATTCAACACCGTTCGTGTTGTGTCGTACTATACCGTTGGCACATCACTTGGTATCAGAGCCATCCTCTTTCCGTAAACGTCATTCCCTGCCCGATATTATACTCTAAGTGTTAGCATGATGACGAGGAGTACAGCCAATACCCAACAAGCCCGTGAAACCAATGAACAAGCACAAGCTACCACTAGTCGAGTGGCTGAGCCGAGTCTGCAAGGCCAAATTGATGATTTGTCTACCGTTCTCCAGCGACTCATGGGGGAGGTAAGGGAGCTAAATAGACAAATTCCTCGAGCCCCAAGGCCCCGAGGAAGAACTAGAAATGCGAGGAGAAGAGTTCCACCGACCGATTCTGAGGAAGAAGTTTCGTTTGATGACGAAGAGGAGCACAACGCGTTTCCTAACCATCGGCGTGGTTCTGATGAAGATTTGAAGCACATTAAGGTTAGTGTACCGCCATTTAATGGCAATGGTAATGGTGATGTTTTCCTGGATTGGTTGGATAAAGTTGAGAAAGTGTTTGAATTCCATAACTATTCCGACAAGGCGAAAATACAGTTAGTAGCTTTGGAATTATCAGGTTATGCGCATTTGTGGTGGGAAAATGTTAAATCCCAGAGGAGACGTGAAAACGATCAAGAGCCTATGACTTGGAAATTGATGAAGCTATTGATGAGAAAAAGGTTTGTACCTATACATTACCGGCAAGAACTCATGTTACAATCACAAAGTCTTAAGCAAGGAGCATCCACAGTTGAAGAATACCTTACAGAGTTCGAAACTTTGAAGATGAGGTGTGGGTTAGAGGAACCCGAGGAGTTGGTGCTTGCAAGGTTTGTGAAAGGGCTCAAGAAAGAGATTGGAGATATTGTTGAATTACAAGCTTTCGAGTCAATGGAGGGTGCAGTACAATTAGCACTGAAAGTGGAGAGGCAAATTAGGAGAAAGGGAAAAGAAATCAGTACCCGATTCACTCCTAAGCCGAACACTCCATTCAAGCCCTCACCAAAGGTTGAAGAAAAGGGGCAATTTGCTAGAAATTTGCCATCAAAAGCTGTGGAACAAAAGAAGGAAAGCCAAGACGTTGCAAGACCAAAGGCTAGGGAAATCAAGTGTTTCAAGTGCCTCGGCCTTGGACACATTGCTTCACAATGTCCCAATAAACGAGTTATCTTGATTCGAGAGGACAATCAAGAAGTCATTAGTGAGGAAGAAGAGACAGAAGAGACTCGTGAAGAAGAGGAACAAATTGAAGAAGTTTGTCGAGCGCAAGAGGGACCCCTCTTGGTAATACGAAGAGTTTTGGCCACTCAAGCCACAGGTGAGCACATGCAGCGAGAAAATATTTTTCATAGCCGGTGTTTGGTGATGGGGAAAGTATGCTCTGTCATTGTTGATGGGGGGAGTTGTACCAATGTGGTTTCAAAAGAAATGGTGGAGAAGTTGAAATTGCAAACCACTACACATCATCGACCGTATTTGCTTAAGTGGTTGAATGATAAGGAAGACATTAAAGTGACTAAACAGGCTGTTATTGAATTTGCTATTGGTGGATATAAGGACCGGGTACTTTGTGATGTAGTGCCTATGAGTGCCGGTCATTTGCTTCTCGGGAGGCCGTGGCAATTTGATCGAAAAGTTGTTCATGATGGCTACACGAATTTTTATTCATTCAAGCATGAAGGAAGACTGATCAAACTCGCACCCTTAAGCCCGGAGCAAGTGGCATTAGATGAGAATTATAGAAGGGAGAAGGCAGCCACTACAAACTTGTTTATGTCGAAGAAAGAACTAAAGAAATCGATTTTGAGTGGTGAACCATTAATCCTATTATTGTTCAAGGAGAGGATGGAAGAAATAACCACGTGTCCTAAGGAGGTCCGAGAACTATTGGAAAGGTTTGAAGATGTATTTCCCGAAGAATTACCTACTGGATTACCACCCCTTAGAGGTATTGAGCACCAAGTGGATTTTCAGCCTGGGGCCATCTTGCCAAATAGGCCAGCTTATAGGATGAATCCCGATGATACTAAAGAGTTGAACAATCAGGTAGAGGAACTGTTAAAGAAGGGTCACGTTCGAGAATCCCTTAGTCCATGTGCTGCGCCTTCGTTGTTGGTTCCCAAGAAGGATGGCACAATGAGAATGTGCATAGATAGCTGAGCAATTAATCATATAACCATCAAATACCGCTATCCCATTCCGAGACTAGAAGACATGTTGGATGAGCTTAGCGGTTCCAGAATCTTTTCCAAGGTTGATTTGAAGAGTGGTTACCATCAAATTAGGGTCAGAGAAGGGGATGAATGAAAAACTGCCTTTAAAACCAAGTATGGGCTTTACGAGTGGCTAGTCATGCCTTTTGGATTATCAAATGCCCCGAGCACGTTTATGAGATTGATGCACCACGTTTTGAGAGAATTTTTGGGAAAGTTCATAGTGGTGTACTTTGATGATATCTTGGTATACAGTAAAGATATGTCGTCCGACGTGGAACACCTTCTGCTCTTGTTTGAAACACTAAGGAAAGTAAAGCTTTATGGAAACTTGAAGAAGTGTACATTTGGCCAAGACAGAGTTTACTTCCTTGGATTCATTATCTCCAAGGATGGTATTCAGGCCAATGAAGCCAAGGTAGAAGCCATCAAGGAATGGACCGTGCCTAAGAATATTTCAGATGTGAGAAGCTTCCATGGCCTGGCGTCATTTTATAGGCGTTTTATTAAGGAATTTAGTGCTATTGTGGCTCCCCTTACCGATTGCACTAAAAAAGGGTAAAGAATTTCTTTGGACACCAGCTTGTCAAGCGAGCTTTGAGATGATTAAAGAGAAGTTGAGCAATGCACCAATTTTAATGCTTCCAGACTTCAACAAAGTTTTTGAGATTGAATGCGATGCATCAGGACTAGGTATTGGAGCTCTCCTCATGCAAGAGGGTAAACCATTGACCTATTTTAGTGAGAAACTCAAGGGTGCAGTTTTGAACTACTCTACTTATGATAAAGAATTTTATGCGGTAATAAGAGCTTTAGAGGTGTGGCAGCATTATTTGCTCCCGAAAGAATTCGTAATCCATACCGATCACTTGGCTCTCAAGCACATTAAGAGCCAGCACAAACTAAATCGAAGACATGCTAAATGGGTAGAATTCTTGGAGAGATTTCCTTATATAATCAAGTACAAGAAGGGAGAGACGAATGTGGTAGCCGATGCACTCTCGAGAAGGTATGTATTACTTACAGAATTGAGCACAAAATTTTTTGGTTTCGATTGGATAAAAGGAGTTTATGAAGGAGATGTGGATTTTGGTCAAATTTATGATAAATGTAAGCAAGGGATTGTGAATGGATATTATGTGACCGAAGGGTTTCTTTTCAAGGGAGGTAGGCTTTGCATACCTAGCATTAGCCTAAGGGAGTCGTTGATTAAAGAAGCACATAGTGGCGGACTTGCTGGCCACTTTGGGGAAAAGAAAACTCTTGAAGCTTTGAAGGAACATTTTTATTGGCCAAATCTCCTAAAAGACGTGCACCGAGTGTTAGAGAGGTGCATTGTGTGCAAGAAAGCCAAGAGTAAGGTCCTACCTCAAGGGCTTTACTTACCTTTGCCTATTCCTAATCTGCCTTGGGAAGAAGTGAGCATGGATTTCGTTCTTGGCTTACCCCGTACAGCTCGATCAAAGGATTCAATTATGGTTGTGGTGGATAGATTCGCAAAAATGGCTCACTTTATAGCGTGTGCTAAAACCGATGATGCCAACCGTGTTTCTGATCTGTTCTTTAAAGAAGTGGTACGTTTGCATGGTATTCCAAAGACAATTGCCTCAGATAGGGATACCAAATTTCTTAGCACCTTTTGGAAGACGTTATGGAAGAAGCTCGGAACCAAATTATTATTTAGCACCTCATTCCACCCACAAACTGACGGCCAAACCGAGGTGGTGAATAGAACCTTGGGAACTCTTTTAAGAGGGATTGTTAGCAAGAAGCTTAAAGATTGGGATGTTCAGCTTCCATTTGTAGAATTTGCTTACAACCGGAGTTTGCACAATTCCACCCAAAAGACTCCGTTTGAGGTAGTTTATGGCTTCAACCCTCACACCCCAATGGACCTCATCCCTCTTCCCATGAAGGATTTTGTCAATCCTAATGCAGCTGAGAAAGCTAAATTAGTGAAAGCCATGCATGAGCAAGTCAGAAAGAACTTACAGAGAAAGAATGAATCATATGCCAAACAAGCTAACCGAGGGATAAAAGAGGTAATCTTCAATGAAGAAGATCTTGTGTGGCTACATTTGAGAAAGGAAAGGTTTCCAAACTTAAGGAAATCGAAACTATTACCTCGGGCCGATGGACCTTCAAAGTGTTGGAAAGAATTAACAATAACGCTTATAAATTGGAGTTACCCGGAGAGTACGAAGTTTCAGCAACTTTTAATGTGCAAGAGGAACAAAATTGAAGAGGAACAATAACGCCTATGTTCATGAAGACGAAAGCAGACAAGAGGAACAATCATTGGATTTGAGGACAAATCCTCAACTACTCGGGGAGGATGATGTGCCACTGTTGGCACAAATTGAAGAGGACCCTAGAAGAATCATCACAAGGAGCCAGACTCGCAAATTGACTAACTTGTTTGTTCGTTTTGTAGGTAAATATTTGGAGAATGTAGGAGATGAAGAAGCTACCCTGAAGGACGAGGAATTGCCATACCATTTGATTACTTGGCAGCAAGATAATTGGTCCAGCCAAGCCATCGGAATATCGAGCACAATGGCGGTCGAACTAATCCTCCCTTGATCAACAACTCACACTTTTTTTTTGTTGTCCACCATGTTTTAAGACAAAGCATGAGGTGGAGAGCTACTTCTGGGTCCCACAATCTCTTTTGCAGCCACTATTTTAGTGTTACCAAGTTACCTCCTTTTTTAGCCAATCAGATGGAAGTTTGCAAGTCTCCTTTTGTTCCCTTCTACCCAATCCGTTTTTCACATTAAAGTTCAGTCATCCCTTGATAAGCTTCAGCCTTTTATCACTTTTTCCTCATCCAATCAGATTTCAACAAAATCCCTGCAAGCCCACCATCTTTGCAGCCATTTAGTGAAAGGCGTACATCCCTCTTATCACCTCCAACTCTCCTAATCACGTGTGAGCATGCAACCTGCCAGCCCACAATGGGAGGAAACCATCTATGAGCATTCACACTACTTTTTCATCTGAAAAATATTTTGCATCATACTTTTTGTTAACATGTTTTAACTAGAATTGAAGCAAAAAACGTGATGGCTGTAATTCAAAGGCTATATAAGCCTTCCTTAGCTCATTTTGTAAGGGGTTGTTGAACATATAATATGGAGAGCATTTGCTGCTTTTAGTTTGTTGAGGAATCCTCCAAACAGCCTTGCAATTTACCCGGTGAGTAATATCCGTGTGTTTGTAAGTTTTATTATCTTGTTGCTAGTTGTGAAATTAGTAACTTGCTGCAATCTTTCCCACTTCGTGCAAGAGGGATACAAGTGTAAGATTGTAGATTTTGTTCTTCGTTTCGTCAATTCAACACAGTTCGTGTTGTGTCGTAATATACCGTTGGCACATCATTGGGGCTTAGGGATTTGTGCTTACGACTTAGGACTTAAGGCTTAAGGCTTGGAGCTTTGGGCTTAGAGGTTAAGGCTTTGCTCTTAGGGCTTAGGGATTAGGCATACGGCACATGAAAAAGTGATAGGACTTTGGGCTTGATGCGTAAGGCTTAGGGCTTATGGCTTAGTGCGTAAGGCTTAGTGATTGGGCCTTAGGGCTGACAGCTTAGGGCTTCTAATTTTGGGCTCAGCAATCAAGGATTAGGCTTAAGGCATATTACCTACAACTTTAGGGTTTTTACTTAGGGCTTAAGGCTTTAGATCTTAGGCCTTTGGGCTTATAGCATACGGCTTAGGACTTAAGGCTGAGGGCTTAGGGCTTAGGTACTAAGGCTTAGGACATAGGTCTCAGGGCTTGGGGCTTATGGCATATGGCTTAGGTCTTAGGGCTTATGTCTTATGGCTTAGGGGATTAATCTTTGAGCTTAAGGATTAGGGCTTTGGCTTATACCTTAGGGCATGGGGTTTCGAGCTTTGCGCGTTGGGATTAGGGCTAGGGCATGGGGTTTCGAGCTTTGCGCATTTGGATCATACGAATTTTGGCTTAGAACTTAAGGCTTAGGGCTTAGGGCTTAGGGCTTTGAACTTAGGGATTAGAGCTCAAGGATTTTGGCTTTGGGCTTACGAGTTAGGGATTAGGGTTTTCGGCTTAGCTCTTAGGGCTAGGGCTAGGGCTAAGGCTTAGGGCTTAGGGCTTAGGGCTTATGGTTTTGGGCTTTTGGCTTTGAGCTTTTGGCTTTGAGCTTTTAGCTTAGGGATTAGATATTAGGCATAGGGCTTAGGGCTTAGGGCTGAATGTTTAGGGCCTAGGGCTTAGGGCATAGGGCTTAGAACTTAAGGCTTAGGGCTTATGGCTAGGGCTTAGCACTTTGTGCTTTAGGCTTAGGGATTATGGGCTCAGGCTTAGAGCTTACGACTTAATGCTTAGGGCTTAGGGAATTGGGCTTTAGGCTAAGGTCTTTGAGCTTTGGGCTTTAGGGTTAGTACTTAAGGCTTAGGGCTTAAGAATTAGGGTTTAGTATTAGGATATAGGGCTTAACGCTTATGGCTTAGGGCATAGGGCTACGAGCTTAGTGCTTAGGGCTTTGGGTATAGGGATTAAGGCGTAAGGCATATGGCTTATGGCTTATTACTTAGGGCTTACGGTTTTGGGCTTTGTAATACCCAAAAAATAAAATTGCTTACTTTTAAGATA
>QAOC01050818.1:226602-307660 GCA_003255005.1 Begonia fuchsioides | reverse complement strand
GAAGAATGTAGCTCGTCTTGGCAACTTGACTCCATCCTCAACGCTTTTTCGTTTGACAATTTGATCGATTACCCTCCACCTCTATGTTATTCATGGAAGCTGCTATTTTACAGTCTGATGGATCGTCTGACAATGACGATTGCTTGAGCCCATCGATGCCGGACTTCTCAAACATCATTTGGAGACACCTTCCTTGTTCTTCAATTCTCAGCTGTAAATGGCTTTGAATCTGCCAAACAGTGACACCTCCATATGAATGAGCTTTACTACCCACCATATAATTTATTTGAAACGTAGGAAAGAAATCATACCTCGAGCTGTTCGTGAAGCTTCTTCTGAACTTCCATTTGTAGTCGCAGAGCTTCAGTGATATTCATACTCCTGTCGTTCAAACTCAATGTGTTTACAAGATTGTATCCATCAAGGACTGGACTTCACTAATTTCTCCTCACCCCCAATATAGAGTAATAGAGATAATCAAAATTCACAAATATGAAGACTAAACTTCAAAAAATATTTCTTCATGTCAGCATATATTGAACGACTTTAAAATCAAACGAAATAATCCTTCCATAGCAGTACAAAAGTGAAGTAACTAGCATGAAATTAAATAAACTTATTTCAACTTTACGCATAACACAAAAGAGCTTTTTGGGGAACTAATACATAATTTCATACATTCGACTTACGTTTTCAAGTCAAGTGATGGCATTTCTTCAAGGGGGGTCTTTTTTCTGTCACGCCAGCCTACAAAAAAATACAAAAAGAAACAAAAAATTCAAACGGAAAATCATTTATGAGAGAATTAGTATACCTGGAAATGGCTTTTCACATGATAAATTGTCAGACCTCCAATTTTCATGAGATTCAAAACACCCTTTGGAGTTGCTCCTGCAAAGGCAAAAATAAGAAATTAGCAAGAGCCAAATTCTAAGGAAAGAAAAAAAAAAGATGGTGGGTAGGGAAGAACTTTTGCACACTTTCACCACCACCAAGTTGGTCTCCACAAATGCCTCGTGAAGTTCTGGTGTCCAACGCATACGTGATTTGGTTGAGACACCATTTGCCAAGGAATTTGAAGGGAAAACAATCTGTCTTTCTCCGGAAGAAGAAAGTACTCTGGGGGAATCTTGGAAATTTGGTGATGGCTGAGAAACCTGGTCTGCCATCTGAAGAAGAAAAGAGACACCCCACATATAAACTAACTTACAATTATCAATTTCCATCTGGAATAAGCATAAATCCAAATGAAACTTAAGTTACCATAACCTTTGGTTCCAACCCTGCAATGTTAGTACTAGCTATGATGTCATTCCAGTCAGAAGTCATAGAATCATCGGTTATTTGCTGATCCGCCCAGTCTTGCCACACGCTTTCGTTGCTAAATTCCTTGGGTCGCATCAAAGCCACACCCTTGCTGCTCCGGACCTGATTATCTCCTATAACAGTGGTATTTGCAGGAAGATCTAGAAAACTTGAAAATGGATCTGGAGACCAGGCAACGTTATTTTCTTTTCTATGATGACCCGATGCTGTGGATGGAAGTATTGCAAGATGTGAGTGTGGTAGCATTCCATTTGTTGATATCCGTAAAGCAGGAGCAGAGACTTTGCAATGTTCTCCCTGAGAAGAAACAACGAGTCCTTCTGTTGTGAATCCCATAGATGGTGAAAACATGTGATCGAGTATCCCATTGTCCAAGGGTAAAAGACAGCCATGGTTGAGCGATTTTGTAACAAGTTCTCTTTCCATCAGAACATGTTGAGAGTTGGGGATATCAAGGAAGGATGAATAGATTGTAATTAACAATAAGAAAATTAAAAATTTACAGATGCAATGTAAGAAATATATTTAGTCGTATAATAAATTTTCTTTTAAAATTAAAAATTAAANCTTTTTTTTTTTTTTAAATACTAACACAACTATTTGTGTGTAAGTGAATACAGTTGGCTGCATCCACACACGCAGACCGTATTGGGTTAGTTTGCCTTTTTCAAATTTTCGAGTTTGTATTGGCTATTTCCGTATTGTTTGGGGTTTTATGATTTTTATTGGTAAAATAAATAAATAAATTTAGCTATATGAAAAACATTTAAAGCATAGAAAAAATTAAAATTCTATTTTAACTCCCTTATTCTACCTTCTCAAAATATAATTTAATATGCCAAACAATTATTACTATAATTACAATATAATTAAGATAATATATTATAAATAATGATTTATTATTCTGATTACAAAAATAATTGTTTAACATGTTGGCATACATTTTCTGTACCCTAAAATAAAGATCTCTTAAGAGATCAAAATATGTAAATTTGGTAGTACTCCATGTTTTGTCTAATTGCAAACCAAACTTTAGAATTCAAAACAGACAATATTGTACGAGCGATATTTAGTGAGGGGCAGCCGAAACTAGCCATCACTTGTGACTCCAGTCAAACCATGCGAGTCAGAGAGCAACTTTTGGAAAAAAAAATTGGAAGTTGTTTCGGTTCCTACCCTCCTAAAGAAAATTAATGTCAACATATTTTGGTGTCCAAAATCACACCATCGGTCAATGATTTAACAAGCCACAAAATTAAATGTTTAAATTTGTTTATGATTACGTAATTATATAGAAGTTTGATAAGAAAATCACGTCCAATTTCATTGACAGTATTTTTACTCTTATTGCTATTACACCATAAATCAATCGCAAGCGCTATTATCCAATCCAACTATGCATAGATTAGGATCGATTAAAACTAGTGAACACAACTCGCCAAAGATCTATCAAGCTTCAAATGCTCAAACCTAACTTCAGTAGCAGTATCAAAATTTATCTCGTGTGCTTATGAAGGAAGCAAAAATATACGAAGCTAGTGAGATCAGTCAAGATTCGACCCTTCTTTCTCATTCACTTCCACCTATGTTTTTCTTCTGCCTTCTCCTCCAATGCAAAGTCCACCATCAAAGTTTCTAGTAGAAAGACAACCCATCAAGACAACCCATTTATAGTAACTACATTTATGCAATTTTTATCGGAAATTCCAATAATCATAGAATAGTCAAGAGTGGTGTCCTGCCCCAAAGTGTAAACTGTGGGGTGTACAGCCTTCACATGATGCAGTTTCATCCATTTGCGACATAGACCAAATAAAAAATCAGTCAATATCTCACAAAACCCCAACCATACAGCAGTTTATACACCCTCGTCGGAACAGCTACTTTGGGGAGCATCAGTTCATCTAAGTCCGAAACAAGAATATGTGAATGTTAGAACATGGGAATTAGGAAAACCAACCAGGATGAACATGCTATGGTCTTGGCTTTAATAGAGATTCGACAGTGAGCACCATGGGAAGAAATGGCTGAAAGCAACAATGAGTTCTATGCTTTTTAGCACACAGATCCTTCCACAGTTATTTGATACAAGTTTTAAATATAGTAGAATCTTGTTAAATATAGAACCCTAACAATGTACACATGCAGATTCAATTCCAAATCCATGCCTGAACTTCATGCAAAGATGTAAATAAAACATCAGGCATCGAAACTTGCTGTGGCTGTCTGCATTGCACGTTGAAGTTCCCCCAAGAAGTCCATTTGTGAACTGGAAGTCCCAGCATTAGCTGCTGCAGTCATTATCTGAGAACAAAATTCAAAATTATATTGAGAGAGAGAGAGAGAGATGTACACAGAAAATTCTTTTAACCTGATGAGGCAGTCTAATGTGATCCCAGGCTGATGCACCACTTCCAGCATACAAAACTGGTCTCTCTGACGAGTGTAAATTGATCAATTAGTAAATAGGGTTATCAACATCGTAATAATTTCATATGTTCAATTTTTCCTATTTACATTCGGAATAGATAGATAGGGTTCGATTATATATAATAATAAATATATGTGGTGTCAACAATCACATTCTAGCCCTTACTAATTGAACCTAACTAAATTAAGAGGCCTGGCAGCTTTAAATAACTATTCAACGTACACTTTCACGGTTTTGATTGATAAACATTCTACGTTTCCTGCTAACAAATCCTAAATTTTCTCACTTTTTTCTTCCTATTTGAGCCAAACAAGCCCCAAACCCAAAAACGAATAAACATAAACCAAACCTTCTGTAAGTATATCCATTTTATAATGACTTTACCATAGTTTTCCATATAGAACAAAAGCAACACGAGAAGGCAAAAAAAAAGAATTTAATTTGAAGCCCCCGCATTATGTCTATCAAAGGTAACAACTACGAGATCTCATTGGAAACTTATCTTACTTCCACTTACCAGATAAATCTATAGATGGATCATTGAAGAGGTGCATTGCAACCGCCCAACCTACATTTTGAGATAATGATAAAATATTCAATTTCCTCCGTAACACCCATATTTGAAACATTAACAAATAAATTTGACTAAGAAGACCACATATAATCAGTGACCTTAAAATGAAAGAATTATTAACATTAGAGTAAAAAATAGTATAGAAATAAATTAAGCATATCCAAAACATTGTGCCGATAATCAATAGACTCATTAATTATCAGCCTGATAATAATTAGTTTGAAGGAGAAATGAATCAAATTAATAAAGAGCAATAAGATGAATTGCCTTTGAACATGGTACTTTTGAATGGCAAGACTAGTTTAGACTAAAATGAAGACTTAAGCAGTTAAAATCGTACTTGTAATGGCAAAAAAGAAATAGAAATAATAAATAAAGAAGTAAAAGTCAAGAAAATTACAAATAATCAACAAGAAACAAGCTCTCCTTTCACACACTTGTTACGGACCTAAGGCCCGTTGGGTCTAATTATCTATTGATATTTGTTATTTCTTAATTATTTTCTTAATTGTTATTTTAATTAAGTTAGATGGTCAATTTAGTATTTTTGTATTCAATTAGGTCATAGGGTTAGTTTGGTCATTTTATATTCAATTAGGTCAAAGATTAGGTCAAAGAAGTGTATTTAAAAAGCCTTAACCCTTAGGGTTTTAAAATCAAACTATCAATCAAGTATTTTTTAATTATTTATTCTTCTTCTCTCTAACTCTATCTCTCTATGGCCGCAAGATGGATGGTTACCTGATCTCAGGGTAAACTTCCTGAGTCCGATCCTAATAAATTGGTATCAAAGTCGAATCCCTCTTCGGAATCCGATTCTCCAACAGCTTCGGTAGAGGAAGAAGATTCGTCGATGATGTTTCCATTGATGCAGCGGGATGCGAACTATGGATTTTAGAGAATCCGAAACCCGAAACAAAGCGGAATAATCACGGGACGACTTGAGATTCAAGAATAAAAGAAATGAAAGAACTAGATTGACCCGAATCAAATTCGTTGATTGAACCAAAAGCTATCAAGTTCGATCTTTTCAAGAAAACACTTGAAAAAGATCAAGTTCTTCCGTAAGAACTAAAGAAAAGAAATTATCTTACCAAAAAACATAAGCTTCAATTTTCATAAATCTGAATTCTCCTTTGAAAAGTTACATTGTGGTGCTTAAATAGGCACAAAACAAATCCTAAAAAATGGTAACAAATTCCAAAACATCCTAACCAAGGAAACAAATCCCTAATTAATAGATAAATATTAGAATAAAAATCTAAATTGCCAAAAAACTGCAATTATCAATAATCACGTGGGGTCCACCAAATCAACCATTAATATTATCATCATGGGCCTCTATTGCTTCTTCATCAATCCTTAGTAATATTGTGGGCTTCGGTTCGTAACATGTTGGCTTTTTGCTTTGTACTTCTTGGATCAAACATTGTAAGCATTTTTTCATCTTCTTTGTCCTTGCCTTTGTAATGAGTCCTCCTATGTTTTGCAATGGATCTTCGCCCTCGGTTGTCCCTTGAATCATATCACAGCGTCTATTAAAATTCATGGAAGAAGAAGCTTGGGCAACCGAGGAACAAGCACGAGCGAGTGACGAACGGGCACAGCGGAATCACAAAACCCTAATGCACTACTTGCGCGAGTCACACACGTTCGGATTCGGCACATCGTCTTTTGCAGGGTCTTCACTCACTCCCTCCGCGCATGGCGGCAGAACCGCCACAATTCCGCCCATGCATGCTACGCCCATCGCGTCAGTTCCGCCCGCCCCCTCGCGCGCCACGAGCTCTACTCCTGCCCCACACTGCCCCAAGCCTAGCCAGCGTTCGCGGCTGCCGCTGTAGCGCATCCTGCGCTAGCGCTTGCGCCGTACCCAGTTGTCGGAGCCTACTTACCCGCGCAGCCAATGCCTCCCGCAAACCCAATGCCGATTATTCCGGCAACCACCAGCTCTGCAGCTCCGTTTGCTGCTCCCATACCCGAAAATTTGAGGTTCTTTGGTCCACCACCGCCGACAACCGCCCACGCCTCGCAGCTAGAATCGATCAGAATTGCGCCACCCGCGCCAGCAACCACACAAAAAGCGCCTGCCACAGACGCCCAGATCCGAGCGCTCACACCACTGCCGACAATCGCCCGCGCCCCGCAGCCAGAACTGATCGGAATCGCGCCGACGCTATCACCTACAAAGGCCTGTGTTCGGTGCAATCTGCGACTTTGCCTGTACCACAGACCGTCTTATCCGAGTAGACTACCACCGCACCGTACGGTCCGTCCTTATGCGCATTCTCCCTACCACAGCCAGCGCCATTCGCCAACACTGCAGTACGCGACTGCCCAACCATCGACGCTGCTTTTCGCGACCTTCACGCCCTTGATCGGTCCACCTTTGTCAGCTGCGTTTCCATTCGATCATGGCCCACCTTCGTCTTTCGCAACGAGTTTTCATCTTTTCAGCTTGAGGACAAGTTGTTTTTCGCGGATGTGAGTAATGTTACAGACCTAAAGACCGTTAGGTCTAGTTATATATTGTTATTTGTTATTTTCTATTTATTTCTTTTGTTGTTATTTTAATTAAGTTAGAGGGTCAATTTGGTCTTTTTATATTCAATTAGGTCATAGGATTAGTTTGGTCTTTTTGTATTCAATTAGGTTATAGATTAGGTCAATGAAGTCTATTTAAAGGGTCTTAACCCTTAGGGTTTTGAAATCAAGCAATCAAGTGTCTTTTAATTATTTCTCTTTCTTCTCGCCTTAGGTTCCGCCAGTTCGAAAGCCGTAGACATGACCGCTCGCTTCTACGCTCGAGGATGTGACGCCATCGTCGTCTCCGTTAACGACCGCCTCGCCCTGGAGCACCGGTTTCCTTGCCAGTTCGAGGACTGATTCGATGCCTTGAAATTTATCGATGGCTTAGACGACGACGCGTTCCTAAGAGGCGCAAATCAGAGTCACTACTTTCTCGTCGGGAAGAGCGCCAACAGGAATCTGGCTCATCATGTGGCGGTTAAAGCGAGCGAGCACACCTTCCATAAAGTGAATCTTAAAAGGATCATTGCAGTACAACCATTTTTCGGTGGAGAGGATCGCACTGAATCCAAACTTCGTCTTCCTCGCGCTCCGCTCTTTCCACTGAACGTTTTCCATTGGTTTTGGAAAGCGTTTCTTCCGGACGATTCAGATCGCGATTATTCAGCCTCAAACGTGTTTGGTACAAACGGGGTCGATCTAGCAAGTTTGAAATTCTCACCAGTCTTTCGCAACGAGTTTCCATCTTTTCAGCTTGAGGACAAGCTGTTTTTCCGCGAATGAAGTAATGTTACTAACCTAAGGCCTGTTATATCTAGTTATCTATTGTTATTTTCTATTTGCTAGTTATTTTCTTAATTGTTATTTTAATTAAGTTAGAGGGTTAGTTTAGTCTTTTTATATTTAATTAGGTCAGATGGTAGCTTCGTCTTTTATATTTAATTAGGTCAATAAAGTCTATTTAAAGGTCATTGGCCCTTAGATGAAACAATCAAGTATCTTTTAATTATTTTTCCTTCTCACTAGCTTTATCTCTCTATGGCCGTAAGAGGGGTGATTACCCGATCTCGGGGTAAACTACCTGAGTCCGATCCTAACAACACTCGTAACCAATTATTTAAAGATTCACTCAAACATCAATAAAATCAAACATTTTAGTTCATGGAAAAGGGCACTGCAATTTTAAATTCATATCCATAATGCACATGAAAAATAAATAAATACTTTCACAAAAAAAAATAGAGAAGAAACTAGTATCTAGACCAAGGAAGTTACATGATTAAAAATATGAGTAATTTTAAAGTTATATTCTTATTTTACACTTTGACATATCAAACAATAATTTGTGTAATCAATATAATAAATAATTATTTTTATTTTAATGCATTGATTGCTTACCATGTATAAAAGAATGTAACTCTAGTAGTACTTAAAATTGTTTACGAAACATACGGTCAATTAAGAGCCGAGAAGCTTCACTGTTACAGCATCCTTGTAGTGCAATTAGCGTTGGACGTGTGTTTTCATGCACAATGACAGTGTTGCTTCGACCAGCACCATCACCATGATATGCAAGAGAAACATTTCTTGTAGTAGTCTTCTCGAAGTCATTCCCATAGCGTTGGTTGGTTCGATCGCGCTCTGTAGTATTAATGAATGATAAATGATACGATCAATAACAAAAATTTCTCAATCAGGCAGTATTTTTCAATTTCTTTATCCCTTTGTAAAGTTATAATTCAAGCAACAATTAGAAAGAGCATCAAATTTTAAAATATAATACTATAAAAACACATGTAGATTTTTGTAGGTTTCCCAGCACTTATAGGTTCAAAAATATTCCAACCATCTGTATAATCATCTTATTCACAAATGAAAAAAAGCACAAACAACATGACATAAAAGTAAAAGCAACTTAATTTTGTTCAAGTAATTGGTATGTGCAACATCATCATTGTTAATACAATTGTTTTAGTTAAACAAATATGTAAATTGGTCCCTTAGTTCTGTTTTAGTAATCTAGAAGTGCAGCATAAAAATCAATACTAAACAATTTCGAGCAAAAGCAAATGTCTAACTAGTTCAAATTCAAACCGATTGATTTAAACATGCAAAATAAATTAAAATATAGACAACAAGGAACAGACTCACAGCAGATTCAAACATTTAACAAATGGATGTCTATTCGATGACATTTTCCCTTCACATAGGAAATAGAACCAACCCAACTTTGAGGACAAAAGATATATCATATTGTTTATCGAAGTCATAAAAATAGAAGAAAGATTTAATGCACTAGTAATCAGTCCTGACTAGATCCTCGTTAGTAAAATTCCATTTGAAAAGGACCGGATGTTTAATATATTTTGTTTTGGACATTTTTAACTTGCCAGAGTATGACTTGCTCGAAGTCTTTCGTCAAATGGTTAGCCTAGAATAATCTTTGATGACGGTAGATGAGTACTGATTACAACACGAGGATTTCAATTATAAAGCTTGCTCTCGAATAAGATCTAAGATTATGAGAAAATGGGGGATTGTTGGATCAGGTCACCAAACTCATGTAGAACTGGTAATGAAATTTCATGTATGACTTCATAAAAAATTGCCTAGTTCATAATGAAAACATGCATTATCTCTTGCGTTTGAAGTCACTAGGATGGACCAAAAAATTATTTTGCATGTTCGCGGGAGAAGCTGTAGTACTCACGACCTTGGAGAAAGATTGATTTCAAAAGGAAGAGGGATACTGTTGAGAAACAACAAATTAAAAAGGTATTTTATGAACTAATATTATAGTGAGGAAAATTATGTATTTGAAATATATCTTACAGGAATAAAATCCAGAGTAAGACCATATATATCTGATGACAATATATACAGCAAGATCATTTAATGCAATAAGGAGGTGCAGAGTCTAGAGAAGCAAGAAGAATCAGCAATAGTAACCAATGTTAACCTAAGCATATCACAACACTCAATTATAATAGTATTGAAGAGAAGATGAGGTTGATTATTGAAGAATAAATAGTTAGCCTTAGTTTCTTAAGGTTTTCCAAGTAAAACATGGTTGATTAGGCTCATTCCCAGATTTAGGGAACTTGATTGATTTTGTTTCTTGTTTTATTTTTAGATTTTGATGCCGGTCAAAAAATTAGTTTAAGTAAAACGCATCAAATGGAATATGTCAACCTAGATTGAGGCTTGGCGACACTTCATTCACTGGAAGTTACCAGTTGAATACTAATAAATAAGACAAAAAAATATCCCCTCTCCAAAGTGATCTAAAAACATATTTCTTTTATCTTTCATGGATTACATCATTGCCTTCTAATTCGAGGAGATTCTCCCTTGAATATTTAACCTTGGATGTTGGTCCCACAAATTTTTTTTCCTTTTTTTAACATGAAGAATTTCAAAACATATATTTGAGAGAAGAAAAGTGTAGTAAATTTACTAATCAAAACCAAAAGATTATTCAAGGAAAAACAATCAACGTCAACACAAGTAATTTCCATTAACAGAGTGAAATCAAGTTCTAAGAAATTACAGAATTAAAATAGAAGACGTAGTAGTAGTAAAAGAAGAAGAAGAAGAAAAGGAAAAGGAAGAGATGAGAAGAATGTTGCAGAAGAAGAAGAGAATAGCAATAAGGAAGAAGGAATGAGGAGAATGTCGCAAAGAAAGAGAGAATTGGTGCAGAGACGCCTCTGTGGGAAGAAAAAAACCAAATGATGCCCCAATTGATACCCTAGCTATTGAATTCTTCCATTTTTTGCTTCTAGCAATATGCAGCCCATGGCCCAGTCCATCTCATGAGAAAAAGATTGACAGAAAATTTAAGATTCCAAATCATGAAAACCAAGGAAATATCAAACCCAAGACTTACAATCAAAGTAATTGCATGAACGCCTTTTTATTGAAGAAGAAATAAAGGAACTAGAATCCAATCGAAGAACTCGATGGAACCGTAATTATCAAAAAAGATCTTGACCTGAACTAAATTTGTTGTTTGAACAAAAATTATGAAATTTAATCTTTCCAAGGAAGCACTTGAAGAAGATCAAGTTCCTTAATAAAAACTGAAGAACATAATGCCAAAAAGATTCTAATCATAGTGCCTAATTCATACTAACCAATTACAAGTATTTTACTAACTTCTAATAACTCCAACCAACTCCTTCTCTTACTTCCATCAACTCCTACTAATTCTTTACTCCTTATTACAAATTCAAGCGTGAAGCTTGACTTTGGTGACCACTGAATTGTTCCTATGCTTTCACGATGGTTACAACTAATAAGGATTTGAATGCGAGAAGTTTGATAAAGTTGGAAAAACCAATTGAATTTGAAAAGCCAAAGATAAAGGAGCTTGCAGGTGATATATTAACACTCTACGAAGATAATCAATTTGTGGTGGTTGTTATTTTGATCCTCGAACATAGTGATGTTTGAAGGGGGAAAATGTCACATGCAGTGAAATCTTCGCACAGAACGATCCAACCTGTTTGGAGACATGGACTCCAAGACTAGATAAAAATGGAAATACATTTTCAAAATGTTATACCTTAAATACACATTAGCAGATTCATATTTGATGGACTTCAGAGGAAATGGTTCTCTTAGTTAGGTATTGCTATGCGTTGAATTTTAATTAAGAACTGATGATTCCTTATTTAAAGAAGGAGATGCATGTAAAGGGAAACTATATCTGAAGAACTTCAAAGAAACCCTAATTCTCTATGCGGAATCTCTTTTTTTTAAAACTTCTCTTTAATCCATCTTCTATTTCAATGTCGTTAATTTTATTGAGTTAGAATACGTAGATCCCAGAGTTATGGCGGAAGAAACCCTTCGAACATTACATATACTTCACAAAATAAAATAGCGATAAATAAGCTTTGAAACAACACAGAGAAGAAAAGGCGACCTTTAGAGCAAAAATTATCTAAGAACTGAAAGATAAATATTGAAAAAGAAAAAAAAAACAAGGAAATGATGGCTGACCTGAAGATTTGCGTCTGTTGAGAGGACGATTCCTGCAATTGAATAACGGAAAAGCACGGACTCATCCCTTTGATCGATGATTCAGAAGCGCGGAGAAGGGAGAATAAAACCAAATCGAAACAATCAAGAAGAAGACCTTTGATTTGGGGGAGCATAACGCTTGACGACTGCTTCGGTCCCTGCACTTCCCGCTGGTGTGGAAGGGTTTTCCAGCATAGCTTCCTTTTCACTCTCCCTCACCCTTACTTGACACCAGCAGCAAGATGAGGGAGAGAATCGGAGAAGCAGAGCTCCAGATCTTCGAAGAATTATCTCTTCACTCTTCTTCCACGATCAAAGATTGGTCTCTGAAATCAAACCTACATCTTTTTGCGTTAACATCGCCGTTTTTTAACTCCGTTCCCGAATTCGTACCTTAAAAACCAATTTTTTAAAACCAGTAGAAAAATAAAATAAATAAAAGAAACTAAAGTCTTTATTAGCCTTAAAATTAGGGTTGAAATATTTATCACGTTACCACATGGTCGCATCGATCTTTCAATTCAAATGACCTTCTGCGCTTGCAAATGTTTAGAGGCCCATTCTTTTAGAGCAGCTACTAATCAAGGCTAGAGGTGGCAAACCTCGCTCGGTCGGCTCGGTACTGTAGCAGTCTGAGCCCGGCTCATTTTGTTACAGTACTGAGCCGAGCCTAGCTCGGTAAAAAACTCGAGCCTGTTCTGTGCCCGGCAAGTCGGCTCGCTCGAGGTGGTTTGTGGGCTCGGCAACACCGAGCCAACTGATCCGGCTCGCAAGCCAGCTCGTCAGCTGGCTCGGTAGGCTCGGAATACCTGGAGTGAGGTCGACACTTAGTTTAACAGCGGTCGACACTTAATCAACATTATAATTTTGTGGGTCGACCGCAAATAGCAAAGAGTCGACCGACGTTGAAGGGTCGACTGGCATAATGTAACAGCTAAAATTTACATATTCAACGGTAACATCCAGTCCACCTTGGAAATACTGTAGGTTGACCGGGGATAGCTGTTATAAAGGGAATTCTATAAATTGTAGGGGTTAGCCGATAATTTATTACCTGAAACTCTTTGTGCAAATCGCTCTCAAGTCATTGCGCTCAAAAGCCTTCTAGATGTTGATCGTTCTACGCTTCCATTAACAATCATCAATAAATCGATTAACGGTATTAAAGTAGAATTTTTTTTAAAATACTTCATTGTTTATTATGGATTGACCGCCGAAATACGTAGAAATTGAAACGTTTCCGTATTCCGACGATGAGGTGCAAGAAGTTACACCTATGAATCCGGCATTTTTCGTCGGATTGACACACACGTCTGCACAAGCATCTATGTCTGCCCCTCGATCCAAGAAATCGAAAACGTTGGAAGTACGAAAATATTTTGAAATCGTAAAAATGAACGTATGAACGAAAATAGAAAATAAGTCACAATGCAATTATTGTGCCAAGTATTATGCTTATGAATCCACCACTAGCACAATGAATCGACATTACAAAAAATATCACGAGCACTTGCATACGAAAGATCGTATGCAATTGCAATTAAACACTCTTTGTACCAGAAATTTTGTTTATTAGCATGATAAAATGCGAGAAGGTGCTGCAAAATATGTGGCACAATGAGAGTTATCTCTCGTAATGTTTGATCACGAGGGAACTGTAACATTTATACAACAATACATTAATCCAAGTTTTAAGCGAATTCCTCTTAGTACATTGCGAGGCGACATAATAAAATTGTATGAGAAAATAAAAAATGATTTGCTTCTTTTATTTTCGCATCCGCTCACGATATCAATATGCATTACTTCTTATTTGTGGAGTGCACTCAATGCACTCGGCTAGATTGTTGTGACTTCGCATTTCATTGATGCGAATTGGCAACTTAATAAACGCATTTTAGGTTTTCGGAGTTGTGAATACCTTCATAGTGGTATCACAATTTATCGATACATTGTTGGTATTCTACTAGAATACAATATAAGAGATATAATTTATAGTATTACTTTAGATAATGCTTCCGCTAATGATGTTTGTGTTAATCAATTTAAAAAATATTTTCATTTCGATAGTACTCAGTCTTCTCTTTTTCATATGCGGTGTGTTTGTCATATTTTAAATTTTATTGTTAAAGATGACATGCAATTTGTATCACCGTATATTGATGCAATTAGAGGTGCAATTTCTTTTATTTCTTTTTTCAAACGCCCGACAACAAGAGTATCGAGAATTTTGTAAAGCGGCTAACCTCAAACCTAGAAAATTGAAAGCTGATGTTTCAACTTGGTGGAACTCAACATATCTATCGTTAGAAAATGCTAGACTGTATTGGAACGTTATTTGTGATTTTATTAGTCAAAAGACACAAGGTTTTATTTTGGATATTTGTAGTTGTGATATGGTTAATCTATTTCTCGAATTTTTACAATCATTTTTTGAAGCCACCAAATAATGCTCGAGAATTTATTATCTGACTACACATATTGTGTTTCCGTAGTTCGTAAGATTGATTTCTACTTTTGAAAGATATAAAAACATTGATGCATTTAATGAAATCGAAACTTCAATGGAATTTAAATTTCATAATTATTGGCTTCAAGTACCTTCTATTTTTTTCATTTGCTAGTATTATGCATTCGAAATATAAAATCAAGGGCACGAAGTTGATGTTTGATAAACTTTCAGAGAACCTAGGTCTCGCCCCCGTATGTAGTCCAAACACATTACGTAGCGACCTTGCTACTTTGTTTGGTACTTACCAAACTAGATTTTCTAGTGCACGAACTCATACTTCGTCCGATGTGGCATCGACGTCGGGTGGTAGTTCTGGTTTCGGAAGGATCTTCAAGGAGCTACCTTGAAGAGCGGACGTAGGCAGTTGTTGGCCGAACCGCAAAAATATATTGGTGTCAAATTCTCTCTCTCAACTTTTACTTTGTTGATTGTTTTTGCATAAACTGAATTTGATAACCAATCCTCTTAGCTTTGTACTTAAGGAATTTAACTTACGAAAAAATTTCAATTAACCTAATTCACCCCCCCACTTAGGTTAAAACCAGTCATACACTCATTTGCATGAATGACTGGAGCGACGCATTCACGAGGGACCAACAACGAGATGACGCACTTGCAAAGGAGTTCAAGGGCTTGGAATTTGAAGACTAGCTGCGACGTTGTACATTAGAAGTTCAAGAATTTTTTAATTTCTTGTATGCGTGTACATTTGTGATTTCTTGTAAACGTTAACAATTGTAATCGTTTGATATTTTGCACATGATTGACACTTAGATGGGTGTCAACCTAGTTGGGATGCGTCTAAGGTGTAGTGATGCAAATGTCAACAATGCTAATATAAGAAACTTTTCATTCTTCTTTCGATATGTCATTTTCCTGAAATAAGAGTAAGTGTCGACCGCATAGCTACATGATGTCGACCGCAGATCCACATGGTGTCGACTAGATGAATACAGTGTCAACCGCATATATACGAAGGTGCCGACCGCACCTTCGCCAGAACGTTTGAGGTGTCGACCACATAACATGGGGTCGACCGCAGATCAATCCAGGGCATTTTATGGTGTCGACCGCATACTAAGGTGTCGACCGAAGCTCAATCCAAAGTGTTTTATGGTGTCGACCGGATACTCAGGTGTCGACCGCAGCTCATTGCAGAGCGTTTGAAGGTGTCGACCGATTTGAAGGTGTCGACCGCAGCTCGATCCAGAACGTTTTATGGTGTCGACTGCATATGAAGGTGTCGACTGCAGATTAATCCAGAGCGTTTCATGGTGTCGACCGCTTTGAAGGTGTCGACCGCTGCTCATTTCAGAGCGTTTCATGGTGTCGACCGCTTTGAAGGTATCGACCGCAGCTCATTCCAGAGCATTTTATGGTGTCGACCGCATACTAAGGTGTCGACCACAGATTAATACAAAGTGTTTTATGGTGTCGACCGCATATGAAGATATCGACCGCAAATTAATCCAGAGCGTTTCATGATGTCAACCGCTGTGGACCGCCAGTTCAAGGTGTCGACCGCATTTGCACTACAGGTCGACCGCGGGCCCCATTAAATCTCAAACTGATGCCCTAAAATCACATTTTTCCGATGGTTTTCGACGACTACCGACGCCCCACTCTAATTTCTTCTTGTTTTTGCCCTCGTCTGTGCCGAATCATCAAGTGTAGAGGTAACTATCACTTCTCCTCCTCCATTTTACATATTCGACACGTTTGAAATGACATCGACCTCGCATACAAAAAAGTGCAAATTGTCCAAAAAATATAAGGTTACCTTCGTTTCGATTCCGCAGGAACCTATTGTCGGGCCCTTATTCGATTCTAATTTGTTCCTTGATTTAGAATGTCAACAAAAAATTTTATCTGATTTCCAATGCAAGTCCATTATTCCAAGCCGTGTTTTCCAACCGAATTCCATCTGTAACCTACCGATTCACGAGTTATTCAATCGTGTTGGTGTGTCTGGGCTGTTTCAATTCCGGGGACCGTATTACGAAACCCCAATTCGCATGTTTTATATTAATTTTTTCATTTTCACCAAACATTTTACAAGTGTTTAGTTATATGTACGTAGAACGCATAACTATCACGTCTCGTAATCTCAACGAGATGTTGAACTGCATAGGCAACGAGTGAGCCTCTCGCTACTACGAGCCTTTCACCGAGCCTCCTTGTGTCAAAATGAGTGAGTACACTCATTTTCTCTGCTCCGTTGTGAAAAATGCTAACACTCACCTTCCCCATAAACTAAAAGCCAATGACTTGAACGTCACGGCTCGTCTTGTCCACCACATGATCTCCTACAACCTCTTACCTAGGGATGATCATAGGGGATCACGTGAGTGGTATGGATTCCTCTCGCTACTACGAGCCTTTCACCGAGTCTTCTTGTGTCGAAACGAGTGAGTACACTCATTTTCTCCACTCCGTTGTGAAAAATCTCGACACTCACCTTCCCCCTAAACCAAAAGCCAATGACTTGAACGTCACGGCTCGTCTTATCCACCACATGATCTCCTACAACCTCCTACCTAGGGATGGTCATAGGGATCATGCGAGTTGTATAAATTCCTCTCGTTACTACGAGCCTTTCACCGAGCCTCCTTGTGTCGAAACGAGTGAGTACACTCATTTTCTCCGCTCCATTGTGAAAAATCCCGACACTCACCTTCCCCCTAAACCAAAAGCCAATGAATTGAATGTCACGGCTCGTCTTGTCCACCACATGATCTCCTACAACCTCCTACCTAGGGATGGTCATAAGGATCACGTGAGTGGAATGGATTTTCACGTTCTTTACAACATTTTCAATGAAACCAACTTTAACGTTAGTTATGTAATTATAAAAATGATGATTGATCTTTTTGAAAACTCGTCCAAGTCAATGTCGTTCAACCTTTTGTTGACGGAAATTTTCCACCAACACGGTGTCAACTTTCCTTCATTCGAGACACCTCTCCCGGTTAGGAGAGTCGTCACCTATACCGAATCTACCCTTGCGAGGATGAGTATTGTGGAAAATACCAAAGGCGAGTGGATCTTCAAAGCTGATCATCCGGGTTCGAAATCACAGACACTCCAGCACGAGGGCGCTGAGCAAGACCAAGAACGCCGGATCGAGGCATTTTTGCACGACTACTGTGAATTCATGGAGAATTCATTTGAGAGAGTCTGCCGACGGCTTCACACGATGGATGCCCTGATGTGCAACCGGAGGACAACACCGATCAAGCCCCGAGCATGGATAATTTTACTAACTTAGTTGCTCATTTTGCAGGGAACTTTTCCGAGGCTGATCGGGAACGACCAAAGGTTGTACTCAATTGGTGTACGAGCACTCCCGCCCGAGACACGTCTGGCGCTCCCGGCCACGACACACCCGGAGCCTAACCCCACGACCATTTTGGCCCATGGAATAAGTGACTTAGGATTTCGGCCCATGAAATAAGTGACTGACGCTCGATCCAATTCTCATTGATCGAGTATTCACCCGTGAAGCCCGAGTCTTCGGCCACCATGGGGCAACTTTCGGTCACATTTATTTTTATTTAATTTTTATCAGCAAATAATTGTTTGAAGAAGGAAGGAAAACAGGCCCAAAGGAGAAGAACGGAGAAATACGACTAAGTGTCGAAGGCGCACTAGTGAAAGCGTCGGTCAACCTAAGGAAGCTTCGGTCAACTCAAAGTCTTGGATCCTTGACTTGATTATCTGATTAATCAGATTATTTGGTCAAGGGAAGGTCAAGGTTCAAATTGGCCCGAGCCAATTCTTCGATGCCCGAAGCATGATGAACCCGAGAATGCTATTTTGAACGAGCCCACGCACACTTATGAGCCCAACGGGCCTTTATCCAGATGGACCGCACACATGTCAACACTCGGTCAACCAAGGACACCTGAAGTCTCCGTTTCAAATTGGCCCGCGCCAATCCCCCGGTGTCCGGAGCTCGGTCAACCCGAGGTCGCCGATTTGAACGAGCCTGCACGCGCCCAAGAGCATCGGCGGATTTTCATTCAAATTAGCCAAGCGCGCACTTTCTACAGGTCAACCAAGGAGCATCTGGAGTCTCCCTTTCAAATTGGCCCGCGCCAATCCCTCGAAGCCCAGAGCTGGTCAACCCCCGGTCGACCATTCAAAAGAGCCTGAGCGCACCCATGAGCATAACGGACCTGCGTTCAAATTGGTCGAGTGCGCAACTTCACTTGGTCAACCCAGGAGCGTCGGGATCTTCCCATTCGATTTAGAAAAAAATTAAATTAAACTGATAATAATCTAGGGTTTAATTTCTTAGATTTAGATTAAAATATAATTTGCCCAAATTACAAACACAACTTAAACGAAGCCCTTCGTTGCGCTGCAGAATATTTTGCAAGGGCTGAGGAAAGATTCATTCCCTCCATTTGTCCAAGCCCCTCTCATGGAGGATGTTTCTTCTAAGAAATCCGATGTTCCCATGCTTGAAGGATTGCCGTCTGAACTCAAGGGGATCGAAATCCCCCATTCCCCAACTCAATTCCATTCTCCGGCCCAGACCGCAAATTTTAGAGTAGAGGAGGAGGGCCCCTTATCAACCATCCAACCGCGTCTTTCAAACAAAACGCATCCTCGCTTCAACAACCATGATTCATGGAAACAAAAGGTTTTTTTTTATGTTTTTGGTTTGGATCAAGTTTTGTTTCTTCAGTTTTCTCTCTATTTCTCTTAGCAAATGACGTGATAAATGTAGCTCAGGGAAAACTGCTGCAAAAGAGTTCGAGAAGACAGAAGCCGCCTGCTTTGGCAGCTGCGGCTGCCTTCGTCCTTAAACTCTCCTCCTCACTCTTTCCTTAACTGTGAACAGGTCTATCTCTCTGTCTCTCCATTTACGTTTATGTGACTCTCATTTACTTTCAGAAGGAGCAATAAATTTGGAATTAGTTTGACAGCTAAAATCTTCAGACTTAAGATTAATATGATCTCTGAATTAAATTGTAGGTAGTTTTCTGAAGGTTATTTTGTCCTTTGAATTATATATATATACATATTTTTTATTAGACGAGAAATTGTTACCATTTTTATATGCTTGAGCATACTTATCTTATGACGATTTGATGAGTTTTTTTACATCACTTTTGGTGTCTGTCGTTGTCTACCTTTAGATTTTTTATGATCCCTGCTAGCTTGTAACTTATACATTTGCAATAGCTTATCCTATTCAAATATGCGGATCATGGTTCCAAGTTAGCCACTCTTGTGTGCTTGAATTAATATCCCTGCTAGTATGTAAGAAATTTATCTGATCTGTCAGATTCCTCTCAATTTTGTTTCATAGTCTTGTGTGCTTGGCCTTTGTTTTTGTTTATTTCTTTGAGGCAGAGTACCTTGAAGATGATCAATGTTTCATTTTGTTGTTTGCAGGATTTTATGGCATCTACTTTTAAAAGTATAGTTTCTGATGAATTGAACAAAATTAGGAACTCAGAATTAAATGACCATTCGAAGATAACATCTACGCTTGAAACCAATGATCTAATATGGGAGTATGACGGGCTTGATGATGCTTATAAAGGTGAATGTGAAGAAATTTTGTTAGACATGCAAAGAGTCTTTTATGAGGATCTACTGGTGGATCCATCAAGGAAAGGTATGTATATCTAACTGCTGATGTAATCAAAATACTATTAATCAGTTGTCCTGCCTAAATTTGAAGTTTGTTCAGGCATTACTTAAATTTAAAGTTTTTAAAGCATTTTACTTCAAAAATTATTTTGTTGTCCTCTCGAATAACATGATTACTGAACCACAATCATAGATGAATTGTTGATTAGAGTGGTCAATTAGATGTAGTTCATCTTTTATCGCTACTTACTGGTATTTTTTCTGGGGATTAATTTACCGACTAGATAGTAAGGTCATTCAGCTACTTGTTAATGATGTGAAAGTTGAGACGGTCAATCCACTCAGAATTTTGAAAATCTTGTTATAGGTTTCTTTTTTGCTTTCACAAAAGTCTTATAGCCTACACAATTTTTTATTTTAGCGCTCTTGTTTGTCGTTGTCAACTTATAATTCAAATCCAGTCCTAAGATTAATATTGCACTCTTCTTCTGCTTGTGATACATTCATGGAATTGAAAGCCACTAACATGTATGGAGTAAAGACCTGAACGTTTCAGTATCTTTTGATATTTATTTGGTCAATTCATCTTGTAAGTGGGAATCTTTACTCTAGCTGGTTACAGAACTTGAACATCAAGCTGAAACGTGGGAAGATGAGGAAGACGAGTTCTTGGCTCGTGCAGTTTATGAGCACATGAGGCTCAGCGAAGTGAAGGTAAATTACTTTCTTCTCCATTTTTGCCTTATTGAAGTAGACATATGTCCATTTGGTATGCTGAGAATCCAATTAAATCTGACACAGCATACTCAAGAGACTCACATCTATATATAACCATTAACATTAGTTTTCCATCTTACCTGAAGAAAATGTAAATGCATTCAATATGCTTATTTTCTTACCCTGAATTTTCCTAGAATGAGATCTGGTGTCCTATCTGTAAGCAAGGAGAATTGCAGGAAAGCAAGCACTTCATTATATGCACATATTGCAAACTTCGGCTCAACAAAGACAACGAGGTATTGTTAATTTTGGTATTTCCTTTGTCGCACCTTTCTAAGCTCTATTTTCCTTTGTCAATGGATTTTCTAGTTATGGTCATAAATATATGAATGCTTTCTACTTCCACAAAACTTAAATTTAGATTTTTGTTTTAACTTTTTAAATTTGTGTTATATTGCTCATTACTGTCCATAAATACTCATCAATGATGTAACCTAAGCTCCCTGGTCAAGCTCATCATCACACCAAGCCTGGCCCACATGGTCTGCTATATCGCAGCCCAGGTTCGGCCAAAGGTTTGTCGAAACAAACCTTCTGCCGCAAAATTACCAGACTGAAAGGGGTCAGTCTGCCACAATTTATTTTGTTGTTCAAACTGCAAGTCTTACATGCTGACTAAGGTTTGCTGACGCAGATGAAATCTTCATTTGATGTTTTTTGTTCTTCCAAGGAAGAAAATGTCTGCTAATTTATCTTTACTTAATTTCTTAAGACAATAATGTGGTTTTCAGATAACGTTGGAATTTCTGCGTGACCGGCTAGCAGATGTACATGGTGAGCATTTTGACCGCGGTTGTAGAGCAAAGCCAGTATTTTGCATCGAGGCTAGATTCCACATAACTGCTTTGTACATTTGTTGTGAAACGTGCAAAACTTTTGAGGTCGTTGTATAGCTCTTTCCTTGTCATTACAGAGGGTTATCCAGAAACTTTTGAGGTCGTTGTATGCAAAACTCGTGTAAATTATCCAAAAACATATTTTAAGCTTCTGATTTAATCTTCAATATTCAATAGTTTTGAATTTCTTTTTTTTGGAATTACATTTGATTGAAGCGCTGTCCGAACAGTCTCAAGTCAGAACTGGCGATAGTTATGCTGCTAAAACTACATGAAGATGAGGATTAATATGTTAATTGTGTTAGAGAGAGATTGTAAAACATGTTATTTCTAAATGGATAGTTCGCATACAACCTAAATCAGAGACTAATTCGCATAACATCTGGAAAGTTTCCAATGCAAATAGAAATGATTGAAGTTGCGGATCACTCGAATCTCTGTTTCCCAGAATTTCTTTTCATTTCATATTCAAATTTTTTCAAGTTCTCAACAATACCTTGCATTTTGGAAGACAACCCCTCTGTTTGCTCCTCCACATTTTCCATAAAATTGAAAAGTCTCTCTTTATAAGCTGCGCACAGTTGCTCCAGGTGTTCTAGCTCAGTTGTAAGTTCTTCAATTTTCTTGTCTTTGTCACCCTGAAAATAAGGACACAAGCATCACTAGGCTCAGAAAACAAAAGCAAGAAAAATAAAGTGATTCCGAGGCCTAAGGGAATCAATAGATATCATATAGTTAGAAATATAGACTTTTAATTATATCATTTAATACCTTGAAGTATGTATATTTTTCAAATGACACATTCAACTTTTAATTCTATCAATTAACACCTTAAAGTATAAATGTATTTTTAATTAATACCTTAAACTTTAAAATTATTCCACTTCTTAAGATTCATATTCGATTTTTTTTTCATTCTAATTTTTCATTTTCAAACATACTAATTAAGAACATAGAATAATTCGATAATTTACATGAGTTTTGCCATTGCAATTGCATATAAAGTGCATTTATAGCAAAGAGCAGCATACCTCCCAAACAGAGATGGATTTAGTAAGTATTGCAATTGTCTATTTACCATCACCGTTGATTCAGTTTTTTAGTCAACCGTTCTAATCCATATCAACATGGTTAACTGGCATATTGTGAGTTTCCTTTCTTCCAAGAAAGTCTTGGTGGAATAACTATAAGATAGAAACCAGCCACAATAGCATATTTGGCCGAACATGAGAGATAGCAAGTCATCCATCAAGTTAGAGGTATATATTTCTTTGCTTTCCAAATTACATGGTTAGGCTCTACGGATGTGCCTACAGATACATGCCACCTTCAATAGTTCTTTAAGAAGATCAACGGCAGCTTTCTATTGAGATGTAGAAAATCTATTTCTATTGAGAAATGAAAATCTTATGTGTAGAGTGAGCCAACTCAATTCCTAAATAGTACTTCAACTTTCCAACTTCTTTTATCTAAACTCCTTAATCGCCGTAAAATTGGTAACATATGCTTTTATCGCATGGTCCTCCAGAGGGCTTTTATTTTCCAATAACAATGGAAACGAAAATTCAAATAAAAAATATTGGGTTGTGACAAACTAAAAAGGCAACACTACTTCAACCTATAAGGAACTAAAAATATCATTATAATCTACAACATAGACTTGGCCTTCCTTTTTAGAGAGATCTTCAAAGCAGTAAAATCCATCGATCATCTTGACTTTGCCAATATCATCTTCCCTTCCAGAGATGATCTTGAAAGATATCTCAATTGTTCTTTCCTCATAAATGTTTAAAAAATATCTTCTTGTTCACTACCAATAGTGTTGGGTTTGATGCACCAATGAGAAGGCAATATCATACGTGCTTCAAGTGCTATATTATATTTGATCCAGAGCCCATACAAATTTGTTTTTGGTGTCAACACCAAAACGAGTTGTACAGTATAAGAGTGCGAATCCTACTAATAAACCATGCATTTCACTATTTTAAACAACGTATCATTGTGTACCACTTTTAAGAGTTGAGTCCCACATAACCCTATTTGACTTCACATGATAAGTTGTCATAATCTCCCCATCGTTCTGGGCTCGACATCCTTACCAGCCACGTTTCAAGCTGAACAGAGATTCTAATATCATATGTAACATTTTTTGTTACTTTTAGTACAATATTCTCTATTTTAGACGAAACTCAGACGGATTTGTTCTTGGTGTTAGCTCCAAAACACATTGTACTAACAAACAATTTGCTTATGTTGTGGAGTTTCTAAGTCATCAAAAAGAACCTATGCAAATTTTTTTATTGTTAGTGCCACCTTATTTGAATATGAAAACAAGCTTTTTGTTTTGGAGATAAAAACACAAACTTTTTGTTTTAGGGATAACAACAGTGTCTCGATGATGCAAGGGATAGTGTTCTTCATGAACTTCTAATATAGTTGCTTGACATCTTTTTATAATTTTCACTCTTAGATGAATGTTATATGGAAAACCAATCTGCTTGTACTAGGGATAAAATTAAGAACATTTGGCTTGGCAGCATTTAGTACTATTTCCATGTGAACATTTTCTTTGGTGCATTAGACAGACCCAATCAATTTGCTCATGCAGGAACGAATAAATGAGTAGGGCATCAGAAAACTTGAAGATTGCCACATATTTCTATCTAACTTGCAAACATAAGAAATGGAAGACAAAACGAGCTATGAGATCTAGTAATAAGCAATACAAAATATATGTAAAAGCTATATAAGACTTGTGAACAGAATTAAAATTGTTAAAGAAATCTAGATTTGAATACTCACCATGGTGCTGAAATCATTGGCAGTGATAACCAAAGGATGATTATGATCCTTTACAAATCTTGTAACAACCCATTTTCCACTTTTTTCCATCTTCACCAAAATTGTAGCCTTGCAACCTTCTCGTGCACTAGGTCGTGGTTTTTTCTCTGGTCCAAAATATCCCTTTTGATTAGGAGAATATCCTTGTTTATTACATCCAAGTCGACGTGCAAGAGTTCTTCCATCAATTCCAGATCGACGGCGTTGCATGACACGTACGACAAATCCTAGCCCTTTGGCATATTCAGCATAGAATTTTCTAGCATTATCTTCAGAATCAAACTCCATACCAACAAAAGGTTCAATGACGGTACTTCCTTCTGAAGCATCTGTGTCCACATCAATGGAACTATCTGCGACTACTAATCCCTGATACAAGTCCACTGACATATGTAGATAAATCAATTTGACAGCACAAGTAATTTGCAGCCTATCATTCGTGTCTTTCGCAGGCAACGTCTGGCACTTAATATATCTCAGGGATAAGCATGCTGAAGTAAATGAAATACATAATTGACACGGTTCTTCAAGTTATTGGACAAAATCCAAGGACGATAAAAAAAATCAATACATACTTGCTACTAAATGGAAATGTTGAAATTAGATAATTGACCGATTGACTCTCCAATTCCAACATTTCTATCTGTACCAAGTATGCTCGATTTCTTTTATCGCCAGGCCTTGATTTTTGTTTGTTAACTAGAACTATGTTAATTCTGTATTTCATTTAATTCTAGCTCGTTTATCCCATCAATTCCCTGAGAATCGCATCTTTATTTGCTAATCTTTCTCCTCTTAGTTCTTTTTTTTTATTANTCCTCTTAGTTCTTTTTCGATTATGAAAATAAATGGTAAAAAATAGGAGTTTATTCTCGCCCCAACGTTCAGATACTGTGAAACATAAACCTCATGACGTACCTAGTCATTTTCATCACATTTGTTATTATTTTTCTTAAGATAGAAAGTTTTTCCCAGAACTATTTGTAGATGAAACATTTGGCACTTTGATCTTTCTGATGAGTTAACTAAAAGTTTCTTAATTAAGGAAAATATGATAGTGTTTTGAGCACATGACATCTCTTTTTTTGACTTTAGAGGTAAGTATGAATAGAAGATTTGAGACATGTTTAGTACCAGACTTTGCTTGCAAAATCCACATGTCAAAAAGTTTAAATTTACATGTCAAACACCAACCCACAAAAGCTATTTCTAAACAAAGAAACTATCAATTACAATAACTTTGGCGGCATAGTAGTACCAACCATAATTTTGTGCTGGAGAAACTTTGTGTTGAGCATCAAATGAACTCATCATGTTAGAGTAGAACTAGATAAACAAAGAAAACGGAAGACTCCACGATCCAGTGGTGGTCGTTCCGACAACCACAAGCTATTGCTCGGAGAGAACCATATCACAAGAGAGGATTTCCATAATATTGATATTCATAAGATGATCCATACAAATTTACTCATGATTATTTATAGAGAACTAACCTTAAACAAAATACCATAACTACCTCTTTAATTATAAAGTCAATAATATCTAGATTATCCCAAAAATATGTACAATAATACTCCACCCTTGAACTTCGACATTATCTTTAATGTCGAGGGTCTTCAATCTTCTCTATAGCTCAAGAAAAATAATTTCTTTCTCAGCCAGTTATGTGGTCCGACTTTAACCCCATCGAATAAAGCATGTTTGCCTTCAAAGCCCAATTTAATGCATGACAAGCCCCTATTAGGAAATAATCATAGGGGCATATTGGTAATTAGATAATGTATGTATAGTTATTAAAAGTTATTTGTAATTTGTCAATGTGAGAGAGGTTAAACAATGGATTACAAATATAATAATATAAGAATGAAGGGGGACGAGAAAAATGTCATAGGAAAATACTATGTCGAGTCGGCCTAAGGGAGATCGCTTGAAGTTTCAAAGTTGCAAGATAATATGTATTTCTTATATTTAAATTAAATAGCCTTATCGTGTTTATTATTTGTATCAGCCTCGTTCACCAAACCTTCTAGTTCACTCAAATTAATATGTTCATCCACACATGTTATAGGCCAAGGGTAATACAGGAAATTAGACAATAAGAGAGATTATGTGAAGGTTTATCTAGAAAAACCCTAAGAAAAAATTAGGGTTTGTTCTTGAGGTTGTGAGCCGCCATTAAGGAATTCAAAGGAAATAAATTCCTCTCAGAGCTTGTATTTCGTTTTCCATTCAATCAAACTTCGTTCTCCTTTTTATTCTACTGTTCTTTGTTTGGTTCTTTGTCGAATTCTGGAAGAGTCTTATCAAATTGGTATCAGAGCTACATTATAGAGGGCAAATTTAAATAGATCTTGTGGACAGATTCTACACATATTTGGACGTAGTACGACCAATTGTGCAAAAATTAGGGGCGACCATGGAGAACTGTCATCCAAATATGAAAATAACAGCTAATTTAAAGTGTAAGGACACTGTTACAACATGAAAAAAATACACAAAAGGATCTAGAGGAAGTAAATTTTCATCTCCAGATTGAGCCAACGTCAATCAACAGTTGGATCCTGCCTCTTCTAAATCTTCTCCACTGGGGTGATAGAAAATGTGGATCCAGAGCGGAAGACAACGATGCTAGAGAAGTAGTGTAAGCTTTTGTCGAATAATATTTTTCGAGAAATGAAGGATAAGAGCCTTCAAGAGCAGCAACAACAAGAACCACTACGCCGTATTTAGGAGCAGCAATAGCAAGAGCGACTAAGCTGTCTTCAGGACCAGCAATAGCAAGAGCAGGTAAGCCGTATTCAGTAGCAGATTAATGAAAAGTAAAGTATGACTCCTCAAGTCTCTACCACGAGACAATTATTACAACTTGGCCAATAACCTTTCTCCAAAAATTGTCTTCCATGAGAATTCAACTCATGACATTAGCTCACATACCATTGTTGAGCATCAAATGAGCTCGTCGTGTTAGACTAAGAACTAAACAAATAATGAAAATGAAAGACTCCATGGCCCGACGGTGGCAGTCTTACAAGAGAGAATTTCCATTGATATTTAAAATATGTTCCACACAAACCGAACTAACTCTAAACAAAATATCATAACAACTCATAAAATATAAATTTAATAATATTTAGATTATCGATAAAACATGTGCAACACTTTGTTACAATCATAGACAAGAAATAGGGTAAGATGATTGACATTAACTTCAGCATTTCATATACTCATGTGGTGGAAATCTACTGACACAACGAAATAAAACATTTTGAAAGACATTCAGAATGTCATGTCTTAACTACTCATTAGCAAATTCATATATCTAACAGAACTACAAATGCTTTTGAACTTCGAGACTTCATGCATTCTTCTCCCAAACAGGCTCAATCTAGTATTTTCCTAATCCACATTCAATTTTCTACGGACATTTTCTATTTATATTTCTGATTTGTGCTACTCATTTACAAGTATTTTACTAACTTCCGTTAACTCCTGCCAAATTCTTCCCTAACTTCCATCGACTCCAACTAATTTCTTATTTACTAAATTCTTAACTCCTTATCACATATTTGATGGAGAAGTTTGACATTGGTGAGAAATGAAATGTTCCTATTGTTCTACAATGTTTACAATTAATTAATATTTACATATGAGACGTTTTTCAGGGTTGGACAAAGCCATTTAAATTAGACAAGCCAAAAAGAAAGTAGCTTGCAGATGAGTTATTACTTCCAGAAAATGAAGATAATCGATTTTTGGTATTAGTTCTTTTGTCCTCGGTGACAATGTTGTTTTAAGGGGATAATTGTCTTATGCAATGGGAATCTTCAAACAAAATGATCTAATTCATTTGGAGACATGGACTTCATTACTAAAACAACAACAAATGGAAATACATTTAAAATGTTATAACTTAACTACACATTAGCAGATTCATATTTGATGGATTTCAATGAATGGTAGTCTTACTTAGGTATTATTATGCATTTGATTTTAAATAAGAACTGATGATTCCTTATTTAAAGAAAGATATGTATGTAAAGGGAAATTGTCCACTGAAGAGCTTCAAATAAACCCTGATTCTTTAAGCGGAATATCTTGTTTTTTGCCAATTCTATTTAATCCATCTTCAATTTTATTTTTATTTAGCATCCATAAGAATTTCTTTAGTTATTTGTGGTATCCCAGAGAATTGGAGGAAGAAGCCTTTCCACCATTACACATACTTCACAAAACTATTGACCAAAAATACAGAGAAATAGCAATAAAACAAAAAAGGAAAAAAAAAAAAGACGCGACCTTTCAAGCAGAACTTATCTAAGAGCATAAAAACAAACCTTGAAAAGAATAAAACAAGGAAATGATTAGCTGACCTGGAGATTTGCGTCTNACAAAACTATTGACCAAAAATACAGAGAAATAGCAATAAAACAAAAAAGGAAAAAAAAAAGACACGACCTTTCAAGCAGAACTTATCTAAGAGCATAAAAACAAACCTTGAAAAGAATAAAACAAGGAAATGATTAGCTAACCTGAAGATTTGCGTCTGCTGAGAGGACAATGCCTGCAATTGAAGTACGGAAAAGCACAAACTCATTCATTTGAATTGATGACGAAGGGGCGGAGAAGGGAGAATAAAAACAAATGGAATCAATCAAGAAGAAAACCTCTGATTTGGGGGAGCATAACGCTTGACGACTGCTTCGGCGCCTGGAGTCCCCGCTGGTGAGGAAGGGTTTTCCAGCATATCTTCCTTTTACACTCTTCCCACCCTTCCTCGATATCAGCCGCATGCGGAGGGAGAGAATCAGAGAAGAAGATTTCTCCTACGGGTTGGCAAAACCGCCTGTGAACCGGGCCAAACTGGAACAGCCGGGTTTGGTGTGGTTCAAGTTCTAGCTACCCATCTTTTACGCTGGCTTCTGCGCTTTAAGGTTTCATCTTCGTTTTTCCGGGTTCAATCCGGTCTCCCAAGTCCCAATACCTCCTCCTTTGGTTTGATTGCTTGCCTCCTCTTCCTTTTCGTTTTGTCTCCACCCTTTCACCATCGCAACCACTCTGTAATTGAGCTCTTTTCTTTCTGCGATGGCCGACACTGCCAGAGTTCGCCTGGTTGGGTGCCCCAAGTGTGAGAATCTTCTTCCCGAGCTTGCTGATTATTCTGTCTATCAATGCGGCGGCTGCAATACTGTTCTTCGAGGTACTCCTTTTCCTTTTTTCCTCCGTTTTTCTTAATTTGAGTAGGAGTTGTTTTCCTCTTTCTCGTTCTGTTGTGTGGTGCAACGCAAGAAAATCTATCTTGCAAGCCTTGTATGACTGGATTGTTCATGAATTTTTGCAAAAATTGCTGCATTAAGGAGTTGTACACTTCTACTACTCAAATCACATAAACGATCCACTTTATTGCATCCTTGTTTCAGTATTTTAGCTGCGCATCATATATGTTAACACTAATTTACACATCCTCAGCGAAAAGTAAACATGAAGAAGGGGAAACTCTATCACAGAAATCAGATGAAGAAAGGGATGAAGCAGCCTCGGAAAAGCCATGGAATTCCGTCGATAAAAATAGACTCGATTCTAGGTATGTTAAAACTGGATCAACATGAGTTCAATTGCTCATTCTCTTGAAGAACTATCTCTTCTAATACTGTTTAAAGCCTGCTTTGACAGGGTTTTGCTAGAACTAGATTTGCAGGAATAACCTCACACAGACATAGTTCAATTGACTCAGAGATGATAGATTGGATTCAAGAGCCTAAGTTCGACGCCTGCGATGTCCTAGTGTGGGTGTTACCTCTAATGTTGGAGTAGTTCCTTGGGATATCAAGTAAAGACTTCATATCTCTGAGCCGCTGAGTCACCATGATTTAACCTCCTCACAAACTGTCAGGTCGGGGTGTGAGGGCCCTAGGGGCGAGAGATTTTACTTTTTGGGTACAAGATTTGCAGGAATAAGTATAACATTTCGAACAATATCATAATAAATACGTCAATCAAATGACAAATATGATTAGAATTTATAAGGTAGAACGAAGAGTACTCAAAACATATATTATTTCTCTTATTTTAACATGAGATTATTTGCGTTCAAGATACCACTTGCACGAGGCTATGAATGTCTAACTTTGCACATTAAGATTTTTTGTTATATTCTAGCAGATTTTGACCTTTATTTCTCGATGTTTCAGCTTCCCAAAATATCTCGTCCTAATTTTAGAGGATTTATCTGTTCTTCACAATTTTATCTTAACATCGACTATATTTTTGTTCATAGTTAGTTCTTTCTCAACTTAGCTGGACTTGCGATTCCATGCATACATGTTTGCAAATGCATTTAAGAAAAAAGATTTGACTCGTTTGGAATCACTGGTACTTAATCTAAAATCGGCTATAAATGTATGTAATAACGTAACAATAAATCTTGACTTATTTAGTAAAAGTATTTTAAGATTCTTAGCTTTATCAAATATATCATAAGGTTCAATTTATCTCTTACAAATGGATGTTCANTCACATATTTACACTAGGATAAAAAAATATTCTTGTAAGTTTTGTGCATTTTTAATATTTAGACTATGTCTATTTAATTTTTTTATTGTAAATTGAAATAATTTTTTAAAATTGTTTACATCATCCTGATTCTAATAATTTTAAAATTGATTCTCCTAATATTTTTCTTTGAAGTTAAAAATCAATTTAAAAAAAATTCAAAAAATATGAATTATGAGAATTTTTAATGATGTACAGATTTAATAAAATCGTACAAAACCATGCAAAGCAATGTGTTTAGACTCTTTGTGTCATTGATTTTCAAATTTAAAAGAAAATAGCATAAGATTCATCTTTAAAATTTTAAAATTTTAAATGATATATATATTTTTAATAAATTATTTTGTGTCTAAAAATTAAAAATCAAATAAATCTTTTAAATGTTGAAAGTTAAAAAAAATCCACACTAGTTCTTTTTGTAAAAGCCAGAGGAAACCTCGAGTTTTTCAAAAATAGAGATCCAAATTTAGAGTATCATAAATGTCAATTTAAATCCTTGCAAACAGCTCCATCCCCATGCAACCTTCTTCTCGTGTGAAATTTTATAAATAAGTCTTGTTTTGTTAATTGAAAATCGTACTTTTAGAAGTCAACAAATTGTGATACAAAACAAAATTTATATTTTAAACAATTATTGTAAATCAAGTAGTGGGGTGACAATATATGATGGCGAATGTCTCCGAAGAAGATAAAAAAACAAATATGGACTGAGTATAACTTACGAAGGTTCTGACCCGTCATACAATGACATGTATATGACAATCTTCAAAAGTTTCATACTCGATAATATGTTGATATTAAATCTTAATTAGATAGTGCAAATATAGATATAATGACCTCGCTATACAACTCAGACAAAGATTATGAGAACGAAATTTAAGCTTGCCAACAACAGTTGGGCGCGAGCTTTATTTCAAAAAAATGTATGAATCTCTTAAAGATCTTAGAAATAAAAGTACTGAAAACCTGTGAAAAAATAGTTACGGGGTGAGATTAAAAAATGTGAATCTCAATGACGAACAACAGTTTGTGTAGAGAGTTATCCATAACGCCGACATTTTTTGAGAATGCACGATGAAGAGACCATTCAAATAAAAATATTTATTGATAGTCATAATTACGCTAAAAAATTTGAAAACCGATTTATTTGGTAAAATGATTTGTCAATACCAATATTGATAGGTTCAAGAGTTACCCTACGTGAGATATACCTTATATCATCGAGATGGTAAGGAAGGATCTCAATGTTATCGTATCGACGAGTGTTATAATTAGAGCTTAGAAGAAGCTCATCAGTGAATGAAGGATTTGACAATGAAGAATTTCAATCACTTTAAGAGTATGTTTAGGAACTAATGTGATTTAATCCTAGCAGCTGAGTCGGCATCCAATCTTGATTCTTGTACAACACAAGTAATAACGTCACTTTTTAATTCAAAAGAACCTATATGTGCATGTTCGCATGCCTAAAAACAATCATTGATTATAATAGACTAATTATATGTCTAGATGATTGTTATCACAAAAGTGCATGTTTTGATCATCTATTGACAGCAGTCAGAGTTAACTCTAATGATGGACTCTATCATATTATATATGCAATAGCGTAGTCAGAGTGTGGATGTTTCTAGAACTAGGTTCACCTGCACTTGAAGGTGGATATCGACCGTGATCGTAGTCTTGGATGAACTATAATATTAGATAGACAAAAAATAGTATTTCACGCGCTAAAAAAATTTCGATGTAAGGAATAATAAATTTTTTTCGCATTCAGGGACTAACTAATGCAATTCATGCAAAGTTGTCATATGCTCATCATCGATTTTCTCAGACATTTACATGCAAATTTGAAACAAAGATTTCATGGCAAAGCCTACAAAGAAACATTGTGGAACGCAACAAGAGCTTCTACCTAGAACGGACTCAAAAGGGAAATGACGAAATTATTCTTGTTTAATGAGTTGACGGTTGAATATTTATTATAGGTCATCTTTACGTCAACATAGACAACATATGTTTTCTCTTCAAATCCAAAAATGTGATATAAGGTTGAACAATTTTAGCAAGTAAGGCTGGAATTAAACAAACCGATCATCAAGAAATTGGAGTCCAATATTCACATGAAGTGTCATGTTCGGGATAAGCAACGATGTACAATAATACATTGTCGAGATGAGAAATTCCGCATGCAATTGTAGAAGATTGGATCTTGCAGAAATCTCGTGTGTACACTCGATCCGTGTATGTAGCTCTTGCAAGCCCCATAGATAATTACGTTCAAACAATCTATCATCATAAGATGCATCTAAGTATGTATTAATACTATATCACAACAATCGTTGATCGAGATATGTGACTAGTCTCGCACGAAATGGGACATTAATGCCTCAACAAAATGCTATGTTTAAATAAACTTAGCATGGCTGAGATGAGCTGTATGGTTGAGATGGGCATCTCAAAAGTGATTTTAGATTGTACATAGCTGTGTTATAGTACATAAACTTAACTAAAAACCAAAATATATAAAAAGTACAACTAAATACTATTTAAATAGTACAATTTCAAACTATAAAAAGTACAACTACATGCAAAATTAAAAAGTACAATCACTAATCTTGTGGAGGAGGTGGATGTTCATCATGAACATGTGAAATACAAAAGACGTGCATTCCAAGAACTGTGAGCTCTAAGTCATCTACCTCTGAATATGTTGAGTGTGATAGTTATTTATCTTGTCTATATTCTAAGCATGATAGTTAGATATTTGCTCCATGTTGAGTGTGATAGTGCTCCCGTATCTGCATATGTTGTGTATGGTACAAGGTCATATGCTCTATCATGACAACATTTGACCAAAAGTCATATTTTCATCCCCTCATCGTAAATTCTATGTTAGCCTCAAAATGCATAGATAGGAGTGATCCTCTAGGGGCTTGCATGGCTCATCTACCCATGTATCGTCCACTTCTATCAAATTCATCTTCCTCAAATGAGTTTCATCGAATGCATTTATCGTCACAGGTATCTTCATTGGCTCAGATCAAAGAATATGTTCAACCAAACTCTTAATGAGTTTTAGTGACTATCAAAACTCCATACGGGATATTTATCGTACTTTCCCTCTAATTTTTAGTCATTTGACTCGAAACTCAATAACCAGGGTTAAACTAAAAATCTGTGTGCATCACATATATAACATATAAATCCATATAATTAACTAAGTCATCGCAAGAAAGAATCATATCTCCAATCATGATATGCATGACTTGCAAAACTACATGAAATTCATTTGATTTCAGCTTGACAAATGAGTCAATGACGTGATTCTCTAGGATCGATCTCAAGAAAGAAACTTCAAATCCATTTGTGATAAACGTGCATGGCTAACTAGTATGGTAATACAACTCTCCTTTGTCATCGCCATCCTCATTTGGCAATCACGCAGGTGATATCGTCCGCTATAATCGTAAAATCTTATCCAAAAAGAAACTCTCTTCCACTACTAATATGGCAATGAGTCGTGAGCTTAGCGTTAAAAAGTCAAACTAACCGCCCAACACACGCTCCATGTAGCTCACGAAATCCCCCACTATCCAATATCCCACCATACGTCCAATGCCCAAATACTCGAAAACTAAAAAATATAAATTGTTTGAGTGGTATGATAGCACGACTCACATAATCTTCATTAAATAATCTCTTTTATGTCACTGAATGAATCTCTTTCGACTTCATTGTCACTAGTGACGACGTCGCACATGCATGGAGTCTGGTGTCTGAAGGCCGAAATGCTTTCTAAGATCGTCCACCCCTATACGTCTAACTATCATCCTCATGTTACCTAGCATGTCTAATATGCATCTCTAACCAAGAATGCATGTTTTTCTAAAAAGTACAAATTTTGGCAAAGCCACCATAATTTTTGTGAAAAAATGGCAACCCAAAGCACATATTTATAGTTTTTCGGGGGAGCAGATGATTTTATGAGGGTTGAGCTATACACAAGGGTTTAAGCTTACATTTCTAATACTTGGTGTTTGGGATGCCTATTTACGTGAAACTCGAGATTTGGTGCAATTTTCCCCTATTTTTATAATAATGAAAAATATGTGGTAAAAGTTTCAAATCATTATAATAATATATGCTTAGAAAAATTGATAAATTTTTAGAAAAAAATTAAAAATATTGATTGAACTCAAACCTAAACCTGTTCATTTATAAATAAAATCGACTTGAAGACAAAAAAACTATTTATAAATAAAACGATCCAAAAAAAAAAAAAATTAAAGACTCAACTTGACTCAATCCAAAAAGTTATTGGTTGAGTCGGAATTATTTTTTAGCCAACCCAATTGGACTCGATCCAACAGATGTGGGTTAGATCATAATCCATGGGTGGCCAGTGGGTAACGGTTTGCCCATGCTTTGGATTTACTTTCTTAGGGTAAAATGCATAGCAAAACCCCAATTTTGGGAAAATAGGCAAATTGAAATTTTAGCGCACATCCACCCATTATTATAAGACAAAATCCTGGAAAATATTGTGAATTTTAAATATTTATACAATTTATTATTATTTTAGATTACAAAAATAAAATACTTTTGTTTATAATACGTATAACATTAAAAACTCTAAATCTTTGATGGTAAACTTTTATAGTATTGCTATTTAAAAGTCCAAGTTGAATGAGCTAACTGAAAATAAAAGAATAAAAAATATGTAAATCACCAAAAAATTCTCAAGTTGTTCATTGCCTGAATGTCATTCTTCCAATTTGTCGTGGTGCACCGCTCAAGTTGTTCGGTGTTTAACGTTATTTTATATTTTCTAAGATTATTAAAGTTCAAATTTGACAATTTTGCTTTCATAGTTGGTCCCCAGTAGGTTGATGGTTGCGTCATGTTGAACATTGGATCTTATGAGAAAAAATGATCATTGATAGATTTTTATGTATGAGTCGAACTCTTGAAGTGTTACGCGAATTCTTTTTAGGGAAATTGAGTAGAAACAAAGGAAATGTTAGAGAAATCTAATGCATCCAACGTACGATAAGGATATTTTTTAATTTCTTTGGAGGTTACACTCATAACAATGGAGAGGTAGCATCCGAGCCACCCGACAATTGATATTGTAGCTATACGAGCCAGGTTTGGACTGTTATAGTACCGAGCCGAGCTTGAGAAAATCGAGTAGGCTAGTCAAGAAATCTCGAAATTGTGATTCACGAATTCACGAACACTAACCTCCGCCCCGTTGTTCCCGGTGTCGATTTTTCCATTCCTACCATCGTGTTGTTCGTTGTTCGCCTCGCTTTTCGTCGTCATTGTTGGTTCATGTTCGTCACCCCATCTTTGTTCTCTTCGCCTTGATCACGTCGTGCATTGGTTTGTTGCCCCGCTGTCCATCTCGGCCTCATCAAGACGACTTGAAAGAGTGTTGATCTCTCATCGTTATGACGAGAGAGTTAGGCTCTCTCTCCCCCTCCATCCCTCCTTGCACATCAACGATCTAATAGTTTATTTAGCTTGCGACTGCATGTATGTCAATTTTGTTTATTGTTATTTTTTAAATTAAATTCTGTTTATTGATGATATTGTTTATGACATGGGATATGCTCTTTTTATAATTTTATTTTAATTGATCGATTATTAAAGGTGAAATTATTTTTCAGCTCCTTAGTAGGCTCATCCAATGGACAATTGTTTTCTCAAGAAGTGTCCAAGATGATTATTTGTTATTCGTTCACGAGTGATATTTAAAAATTTTAATTTTTTAAAAAATGAGCTGTTCCTACAGCTCAGTTGAGAGTCTTTCGTGTATCTCTTTGAAATTTTTTAATTTATTTTTTTTAAAATTTAGAAGTCTTTTAGATTTTGTTAATAGTAGGCTAACACACTTAGTTAAAATTGAATTTATTCTTTTATTTGATATAATTTGCGCTTCTAGCACGTCACGTCTATTTAATAGCAATAAATACAGTTTTTTATTCCGATTTTAGGAGAAGATAAGGCCTACGGACAAGTGTTTGGAGCGAAGACAAGACTGGTGTCCACACTTTGCCTCGTCTTCCCCGCAAAAGTTAACACCAATCGCTGACCCATGCATCCATCTTCCTTCCCGCAGGCCAGCTCACCTTCAAAGTTCAAAACCATGGGATCTTCCCCTACGCCCACATGCTCTCTCTATCTCTCTTTCTCCTCCCTTTGTTCTGTTCATGGGCATGGCAGAGTAATCTCCTCTCTCTCCTCTTTCCTTTTCCTTTTTTATTTTTTTTTTCTGTTTGCTCAGATTCTTGTTTTGATTTTGACTTCCCAGAGCCGCAGAGCTCAGCATCGCCAAGACCGCAGGGGAAGCGCAATCACCGTCGCCGGAGCCGCCCGCTTCCACCACCAGCGTCCACGTTACGGCGCTCGACGGCCTCGTCAGCGTCAACTCGCTGTTCACCATTGCGGTCTTCATTGGGCTCTCCTTAAGCACTGCAGGGCAGCGGAGCCTCGAGAATCGGGAGGCGTGCGACGCGGGCATCGACGTGGCCCGGAAGCTCCTTGTGTTCGAGGTGATTTCCTTCAGCTGCTTCCTCTTCTCTTCCATAGTCGCGCAGGGCCTGAAGATCGCCATCAACGTTCTGAACAGCAAGGACAAGGATGAGACTTTCAGGGCCCACATCAACGCCAAGGTTCTGAGACTGGGGATGATGGCCTCGGCGGTCGGATCGGTGATGGGTTGCCTGTTTCTCATGCTTTCGATGGTGAACGTGATTCAGATTCGGCTGGGGCTGCTCTCTTGCGGAAGCAAATCTTCGGAGACGGCGGCGATTACGCTGGTTGTCCTGGCTTCATCTGGGCTTGTCGTCTACCTTTCCACCGCCGTCTACGCCTTCTGGCATTAGAGAACAATCATTGGATGGCTCTCCATTTTATCCCGAACAGGTTGACTGTTTATGACATCGAAGATCGAAGATTAAGTTGAAGTGGAAAGGGAAATGACGTTTGATGGAATGATTGTTCTAATTTGTTTTTCTAATAAATGATTTAAATTACCTTGTTATAAGATAAAATTCTTCCCAAAACTCAAATTCCATCCATCTTGATGAGTGATTTTATCTTTTGGATTGTATACCAAAACTTTGAATTATATCTTGATTTTAATAGATATCATGTTAGTACAATTTTAAGGATAATTGTCAGTTAATGATGATAAAAATATTAAATTGATAGATAAATTTTGTGAGTTAAAGAAAAAAATACATTTTAATAATATAATTTACAGTAAAAATAATTTTTGGGCCTTAATTTTCAAAAAATAGGTTAAATCGGGTCTGAGTTTTCAAAAAATAAAATTTGGGCTCGTTGAACGCATAAAATCTTGTCTCATTCGTCAGATATTCGTCCGAGTGAGGCATGATCGGACGAATGAGATAAGAAATTCTTATCTCATTCGTCTGATATTCGTCCGAGTGAGGCATGTTATGCGTCTGATAGGCCCAAAATCCATAAATTTAGGTTGAGTTTCCTATTTTTTTACCTTTCTGAAGTCTTAGCGAAGTTCTGTTAAAATTTTCAATTTTTGCAAAAATGAACTTCAGTCATGGAAAACGCATCAGAATCGTTGGACAGCATCGCGACGATGATGAGAGATCGTCACAGCCCTCGGAAGTTGGAGTTTCTGATTCTTCTTTGTCCTTAGGAGGACGTCGTAACGAATTTCGTTTCATTGCAACCTAGAGGATGTTTGACGAAGTCTTCTCGTTACGGTCGGTCATACCTCCCAGATCTATTGTATTCTCAGTATTTGAAGGCCTGAAGATTCGACAGATGACTGCTGACATTGGTTTGGTTAGGATGTTTAAGTTATCAGACCCATCAGCTGAGCGATTAGTGCTGCTCTTTTATGCAAACCTTGTGGTTTCTGGGAACAGCAGTAATTGAAGAACATTTATGTTTGATAGAGATCTGTTGATTACACCGGAGCACATCAACAAAATTATTGATTATTCAGATGAGTCTAAGGATGACCAAGGCGAGATGTATTACAACTTTACTCAGGCCGTTCCGTGTATTGTACAAGTGGCTGGATTATCTTTTTTGAAGCAAATTCAGGCCTCAAATAGTCTAGCAGATTCTTTGATGAAGTCGAAGGCGAACGAGCTTAACGTGGTAGCTCGGGTGATCCAGAACATGATATCTCACACGATTCTTCCAAGGGACAGACATCGCGAGCTGGTAACTCATATGGACTTATATATTATCTATGGTCTTTATACTGGAACCATGTTCAACCCGGGATATTTAATATTGCATCATATGGGTGAGATTCACATAAGGGTTAAGAAAAACCTCTCGTACGGAGTTTTGATTACAAAACTCATTTCCGTACTATGTGGACAGATTCTTTGGGGTGAGGTGATGGGGGAGCCCCGGGTCCATGATGCTTTCGATCGTCGTCAACTTGGGAGGATGAGTTTGATAGAGGTTGGCGATACGTGGGTAGACAGGAGAGACACAACAGCCGTTCAAATGCACTTCGATCCGGACGTTAATCTTCCCGCTCAGGATGATCCGCTGGATTTTACCTAGATGCTCACTCCTCCCTATGCTGATATGACAGAGCCGTCTTTTAGGGGGATGTCAGGACCTTCTTCACCTTCGATGGATGAGATGTCAGGACCTTCCGACCCTTCTGGTAGTCAGATGCCTCAGACCTCGTATCACGAGCTAACGTTGACGTTTATGATTGAGCAGATGTACATGTTTCATACCATGCAGATGCAGCAGATGGACAGTTACATGCCACGCAGATGCAGCGGATAGACATAATTCAGCACACAGTGGACGAGATGCGGCAGACGCTGGATCCGGCTGGGATGTTTCGAGTTTCTCCTTTTGACCAGGATCCTCTACAACCCCCACCAGATTGTGGCGATTTTTAGTTACTTTTTCATTATTATTGTACTTTTTTTCCTTTACATTATTATTGTAATTTTTTTCAATTTGTAATGAACATATTTTTCTTCAACGTTATAATACATTTATAATATTATTGTCTTTTCCATCTCGGCCAGGCTGGCACATTCTACGGGGTTCTAGATTTTGGACGGGTTCCGGCACTGATTCTCGTGTATTATTTTGTGACTCTTGTGTGCATACGTTGAAGCCCATGAACATGTCTTCCTCAGCGGCAGATCGTCGAGCGTCTGAGGTGGAGGCTCTCCTGGGACATGATTTCTTATTATGCCCACTCCTACTGCACATACCACATTGCACGGTGCCAGTTAGGAGTGGCAATTGGATCGGTCCGATCTGCGAACCGAACCGAACCAATCAATTGGATCGCTTCTGTTCGGTTTTTTTAAAAAAAGATTGGATAAAAACCGACTCACGATTTTTTGAATTTTATTGGATTTGATATTGGTTTTTTCCTTACCTTACGAGTTACGAGGTTCTCTTCTACTTCTTCTGCACTTTTTATGAAGTTTTACCATCTGTCTCAGGCTGTGAAATGGAAAGGCTTTCTTATTATTTGTTGAGAAATGAGAATGATTATGTGACTTATGAATCAAAATCTTGTCAAAATCATTGAGTTGTGTTGAGATCTCACTTTCAGACATGGTTAACTATAAAAGAATCAACGGAAAATATCATTTCATAGATTCAAAGAATGGAAGAACTCTGATTTATGCTGTAATGGAAGAGTTCCCGCTGAAACTTTTGTTAAGCTTTTTAGATTTTAACTCCAAACAAACAAAAGCTCTTGTTTTATTTGTTTTTGCCTCTACTAAAAGAAAATTATATTTGTTAGAATGTGGAGACTACATGACCGTACTAGTTCAAAACTATAGACACTGCTTAGATCTAACTTTCTCATGATTGCTCTTTCTCGGCAGCTATAAAGATGCAACCCAACTCAACTTTAAATGAAAGCGCAAAACGACGTAAAGGTGAAAGCAGAGCATGAGATCTCTTCACGAAAAAAAATTGTGGAAACGGGATTAGCATAGCACATTGCAACTACTGTCCTACTACGTATGCATGTAATACCCTAAAAAATGGAACTTCAAACTTGCATAGACATCTTAGTAAATGTGCGAACTACTTAGCTTCTTTGGACGAAAAACAGAAGACAATATTTTTTAAGAAAACAGAGACCAAAGGAGAAGGCTTTGTGTCATCAAATTCAATGAGTTTGAAGATATTTAATGAGGAGCGATGTCGACAGAAGCTTGCAACATTGATTGTGATGGAAGAATTGTCTTTTCGTCTTGTTGAAAGTAAGTGGCTTGTAGATTTTATCAATGAATTGCAGCCTAAGTTTGTTGTTCCATCTGGCAAAACTCTTGCGAATGATATATTTAGGATGTACGTTGGCGAAACAAGTAAGTTAGCTGTCTTATTTGGACAATTGACTTCAAGCATTTGCCTCACAACTGATACGTGGACCTCAATTCAAAACATAAACTACATGGTGGTGACAGCTCATTTTATCGATTCTTATTGGATTTTGCAGAAGAAAATAATTAATTTTTTTGTCATTCCGGATCATAAAGGAGAGACAATTGGTAGTCTCATTGAAAAATACTTGTCTGATTGGAAAATTGAAAGAGTTTTGACGTAACCGTGGACAATGCTGTAACCGTGGACAATGCTTCTTCTAATGATGCTGCTTTGAATATTTTAGTCAAGAATTTGAAGCAACGAAACTCATTGCTGTTAGATGGAAAGTTTATGCATGTTAGATGCTTCGCTCATATCCTAAATCTTGTTGTTACTAGTGGGTTGAGGGAGCACAATGATTCTATTTCGAAGATTCAGAAGACAGTGAAGTATGTTAGATCTTCTCCTACTAAGATGCAAAAATTTAAAGCATGCATTGATAATGAGGAAGTTACATGCAACAATAATGTGTCTCTTGATGTTTCAACCAGATGAAACTCGACATACTTGATGCTGGAAACTGCATGTAAATTTGACAAAACATTTGATAAATTGGCTCAGGTTGACATTTCCTACATTTCGAAATGTGTTGAAGATGACATCTTGAAACGCCCTCCCACACAAGAAGATTGGGGTCGAGCTCGAGAATTCATATACTGTTGAAAGTATTTTATGAAGTAACATTAAAAGTCTCCTCGACATTACGCATTACAGTTAATGTATTCTTCGCAGAATTATGCAAACTTAATCTAATCATCAAGAAGTATGCTGCAAGTCACAACACACTTCTGAGTTCTACAGCTTTGAATATGAAGATTAAATTTGATAAGTATTTGGGAGATTACTCTAAAGTTAATCACATTATGTACGTGGCTGTATTGGTTGATCCACGGTACAAACTAAAGTTTGTAAGACATTGTCTCTTGAAGTTGCATTCACCAGAATTGACCGCTGAGATACTGAAGTCTTTAGACGTTTCAATTAGACTTATGTATGTTGAATATAAAGTACATTTACCAAAACCTATTGAAATCGAGGATGATTCTATGACAATAGTTGAAGATTTTGAAGTAGAGTCTACCTTTAAGGCTAAAGTTATTAGTGAAAACGACTTTGGTCATACAAATGAAATTGACCGTTATCTTGCTGCAAAACTTGAAAACTTCACCGACGAGAGTGACTTATTACATTGGTGGAGGAAACACGCTTCTGAGTATCCTACTTTGAATTGAATAGCGTGAGATGTTCTCGTCATTCTTATTTCAACAGTTGCGTCGTAGTCTGCTTTTAGCTGTGGAGGTCGAGTTTTGGATCCTTTTCGGAGTTCATTAGCTCCGAGGATGGTAGAAAGCCTCATTTGTCTTCACAGTTGGATTCGTGATGCAGATAGGCAAACTAATTTTTTTGAATCATTACAAGAATCAATAGAATTTGAAACATGTATTACATTTTTTATTTTTATGCTACTTAATAAGTTTCTTATTATGCGTAACTTTCTAGTTTGTTGTTCAGATTTCATTGTGTTTATTTGTGGTTAGATTTGATTGATATAATTGAGACCTTAAAAAAATAATGATAGTTCTACCATTATCGTGTTTATTTGCTGGCTTGCTGTTGCTGCTTTCGTCGTCTGTGACTTTCCAAAGGAGGATCTCTCTTTCAGGTGCCTTTCTTTTTCTTACTACATTGTTTTTTTTTTAGTTTTTTTTTGGAAAATGACTGGATCTTCATTTTTCTAGGTTTTTTCGATATGGCTTTGAAGCGAATCCTGAAGGAACTCAAGGATTTGTAGAAAGATCCTTCTACATCTTGTAACGCTTGTATTTTATTTTTTCTAAAAGAATCGCCTAGAGTTTTTATGTGTTGATTTCGTAGCATTCTTAATCGCTTTTTGGATGAGAAATTTGATCTTCTCTATTTTGTAGCATTCCTAAACGCTTGTAGTTTTGCTCTATTTTACTTGCAATTTTTGGTTGATGTAGATTGACATATGCTTTCATTTTTTTTGTTGATGTAGTTGGCATTGGCTTTCATTTTTTTTTGTAGGTTGATTGGCTTTCATTTTTTTGGTTGATGTAGGTTGACATTTGTCCACTTTCATTTTTTTTAATTATTATTTCTTTTTTTATCATAGGTTTTGTTTTTTTTTTCAATATATATTGGTTAACCGAATCCAACCCGTAACCGAACCAAAAATTTGGATCGGATATCGGTCGGATTTGATAACCAATCGGATCTCGAATGGATACGAAAAAAAATAACCAAACCCGCTGGATCGGTTATTTATGAGGTAAAAAACTGAACCGAACCCGCGGGTTCCACCCCTAGTGCCGGTTCTTCAACTTATGGAAGTGCTGTTACGTTGGGTCTCATGGCGTCTTTTGTTCTTTTCTTCTTCGGTCGACCAAGCCTGTGCCTTACTGCTGGTGGTATCAATGTACCATGTCTTCCAGGATTTGATGGCCACATCTCACGTTCCGCACTCGGTACAATGTAGTATGAATACATCCTTATGTACGTCTCCCGATGATAGTATTGATGTACGTATTGATCGATTGGCGCGCGCATCCACTACATAGGGAAGATAGCATGGACACACAGAATCTTTGTCAGTCTCCGTCTATAACAGTTGCAATTCTGAGTTCCATATTAAAGATAAATTGCCTCCTGCCATTGCTAACTTCATACATGACATTTTCAGAAAACACGGCACTCCAATTCCTTGCCTCTTGGGTCGCTTGATTTAAGATTTTCCTTATTCTTGGACATAGCATATCCAAACTTTGAAGCATCGTCTCGTGTCTTTTCACAATACGAACAACTATAGATTTACGTCTCATTTTCAACATTGTGATGATGTGTTTGTCTCTAGTTGCGAGAATAACGTTGTTGAATGACTCGTTAAGATTATTCAAACTCATTTCACATTTTGAGTTCGACGAGAAGACATGTGCTGCACATGTTTCTTTCGAAATAGCTCTTAAATATTCAGCAGCCAACAAGTTATGACGGTACAACTGCGTCATATGGCGTTTGAACTCGGGTTCGGTCGATGCATGTGAAACATTCCATAAAAACTGTTTGTATACTTGTCCACAGAAGCTTTTCTGGAAATTGACATATAGATGTCTGAGACAAAATCTATGTTCCGCATTACCAAGCTTCTCTTGAACTGCATTGACAAGTTCTTTCTGTCTGTCTGATGTTACAGTCCACCCAAATTCGATTGAACTGTTAACATCTTGTCTTAGCTGTTCGAGAAACTAACTCCATGAATCTCTGTACTCCGACTCCACTACTGCATATGCAATAGGATATAGTCCATTGTCAGAGTCAACACCGACGGCCATTAGAAGATGGCCGAGACATGCACCTTTCAAGTGACAATCATCCAAACATAAGACTGGTCTGGCGAATTCGATAATTTCCCTCACGCATGCAAAAAGACATATATATATTCGTTCAAACTCACAGACAACTCCTTCACCTGTGCCGTACAAAACTTTAGACTGTATGTCTATTCTGCTACTATGGTTGGATCTTAGGAGCTCATCTTCATATTGTCAAAGAAATTGAAATTGTTCTTCGCCAAATCCTTCATTCAAAAGTCGCGCTTCTAGGTGACCGTTAATTGCAATACCTGAAGTTATTATAACATTATGATTTTTACGTACCGTCTCAATTATAGATGAAATTTCTCACATAGGCTGACTCTTGAACCTGTCGAGATACGTGGCCACCACCCATTTTGCCGATGCAAGTCGATTTTTCAATACTCGAGGCAAATATGACTATCAACGAAAGTTTTAATTTGGATTGTTTCTTCCCCATGCATCTTTGAAGCATGAAGGAGCCATGAATATCTCTCTACACATATTGCTATTAGTATCTTTGGATCGCTTCTTTTGAAAGTGATCTCATATCCATTTAATAATGCATTGTTCATTATTTCATCTTTCAAATGGATGAGTACCTTTACCCGAGATAAAGCTCGCTCTCGGCCGCTGCTGGCAAGCTCAAAACTTCGGCTGCATCTTCATCGTCTGATTCAGGTGGCGTAGTCAAAGCCATCATATTTGCTCAATCTGAGGAAGATTGAACCTCTACATCATATCCACCGTCAAAAAGTTGCAAAGGAGGGACATATGTGTTAGGTTCGTAAACCCAATTCATATTTGATTCACTTTCTTCTTATTCATCTTCCTTGTTATTCGTCGCTTCTAACAACTCACCAGTTGCTCGAGCTACCAGCCATCATAGCCAATGTAGAACTATTTTTTTGAAGGTGATTTTCAATGAGAAAATAAAGTTGAATTTATAGTTTTTTTAGGCTATCAGACGCATATCGGACGAATGAGACAAAACTCGGACGAATATCGGACGAATGAGGAAATTTTTTTGCGTCCGACGAGCCCAAATTTTATTTTTTGAAAACTCAGACCCGATTTGACATATTTTCCAAAAAATCAGGTCCAAAAATAATTTTTACTCTATAATTTATTCTCTATAAATTGTTAAAATTAATTAAATTCATAAAATTACTAAGCAAAATGGCTGAATTTAAGAGATTTCGTAAAATTAACTAAATTTATAGAACGTTAAAGTTTGAGATAAACATTGCAAATATTTGTATAGTTTGTCAAATATTAATATTTATCTTTTTTTAAAAAATAGTTTTTGTACATGAATTTACTATCACATGTTTGTTGAATATACACAAACATCATGGAAACTTCCTCATATGCGCACACATTTAAATCTGAGTGCTTGAAAAATTGCTCTCATCTGACTTTTTTGCTGCGCGACATCTCGCAGACAACAATCAAATTGGAAAAGTCAAAGCCTTCTTCAATAACAATCTTCCTGGCAGTATTATCCTATCTCGGAGGGTTTAGATTAGACTATTAGGGTAAAACTCTTATGACCCATATTTATAGAAGGGTTGCTCCGTAGATTTTATTCAACCGAGTCTGCTTTAAGCAAAACATAAGTAGTGGCCAAATCGAGAATTTGGAATGCTAACAATTTTGTAAGGAGAGTTGCTACACGGAAGTAAAAATAGCTGGTTTCTAGAGCATAGAAAGCAATCCAAATGGTTTAAGGTATGACTGATCTACCTTGCACTATAATTTTAGTTTAGTATCAATTTCAACTTCGATATTTCTGATTAAGTTGGCCTAACATGGCTTGATCATTGTCTAACTTTAGATAGTAAAAACTCAGTATTTATTTATTTATTTGGTGTTATGCTAAGATTGAGCCAAAATTCTTAATTTTATAAGTTTTTTGGGTAAATTTATAACCAGGTGAAATTTTGAGATGATTATTATAAGGTGACTTTGTTCTCTGCTTAAATCATAATGCATATGCAATTAAACTACATGCAATTTCAACGTCACATTGTACTTAATTCTACAAAATGGTCGTTCACCCCGCTTGAGTTTCATTAAGTTAGTTAATATAGTTTTTTCATAATTTTAAAAGATGATTTGTCATCGTACTTTTCTATTTTAATGATAATCTTCTATTTAATTAACATATTTCATTAATAAATACTAATAAAAAAATAAAAAGATTATCAATTTGTGAAAATTTTATATTTATTAGGTTAAATTATTTAAATAAAAACATAAATTTATTACTATTTATTTTTATTTTTAGATAAATTGTTAAATTAACTAATTTGACGAGATAACTAACTAAATTGGGCAATACATACAATTAGAAAAAGAAAGTGATGGTAATATATCTGTTGTTGCAGTTATAATAAAATTCAATGTGTACATTTATAACTTTTAAGATAACACATATTCGTGGTAACAATTATGATTTAAGTTGCTATTTAGCCTAATTTTAATTTGAATTTTAAAGTTTTTTTTTTTAAAATTAATTAAATAAGTTAAACCGTGAAAGAGAGTTTCAAGTCGGTAAAAATTTCTGAAAATGGAAGAACTTCCATAACCTGGAACCACCTCACGCGAGAAGCACGAAAAGCTTCGGACGGAGAGAGAGAGAGAAAGAGATTGTTAATTCCTCTTCTGATTCCTGAAATTCCACGAGGGATTGAAGTCTAAATGCTAGAACTCTAGCTTCGGGGTAGTATCCGATCAGATCTGATCCGATCCACTCCATCTGAAGCAGGTGGTATTGGTTGTTGAAAAAGAAATTTGAGGAAAATGCTTAAACTCAGAGCATTCAGGCCGACGAACGAGAAGATCGTTAAAATACAGATACATCCGACTCATCCGTGGCTCGTCACCGCCGATGCATTAGATCACGTCGCCGTTTGGAATTGGGAAAATCGTCAGGTTATCTACGAGCTTAAAGCAGGCGGTGTCGATGAGAGGCGTCTTGTTGGTGCCAAATTGGAGAAGCTCGCTGAAGGAGAATCAGGTTCATTTCTTTCCGTTTGATTCACGATTGTTGTGCCTTTTCTTTCCCTCGAATTACTCAGTCTATGAATGGATAATCTTCTTCAGATTCTAAAGGAAAGCCTACAGAAGCCATTCGAGGAGGGAGGTAGGGTTTCGTGCTTTGATTTTTAATTTCTGGCTCTTTAAGTTAAAACTAAAACAATGTTTTACTTGGTTTTCTCTTCTCCGTTCAAGTGTAAAGCAGGTGAGCTTTTATGATGACGATGTTCGCTATTGGCAATGGTGGCGTAATCACTACGCGGCAGCTGAAGCTCAGTCAGCTGTTAATCAAATGGGATCGGCTTCCACTTCTCCAGCTCCGTCTACTAAAGGAAGACATTTTCTTGTTATTTGCTGTGAGAATAAAGCGATATTTTTGGACTTGGTCACCATGCGTGGCCGTGATGTTCCTAAGCAGGATCTTGATAACAAGTCTCTTCTCTGGTAAGTCATAACTTAATCTACCATTATTATTGGACCATTACTTCAAAAGAACTTGGAAATTAAATTCTTGTCTTGACTGGATGAGCTTTAATGTCGATGTAATCTCAAAGCTATGTTTTTAAAAATGATTTAATGTTTGTTAATCAAGAAAATTATTGACTAGTTGATCTGTTAGGGGTAGGCTTCTCATGTATGTTAGTAAACGATAATCACATTATGCTTTAGTGGCTGTTGCGAATTCCAGGCACAGAATCAACTATGCCGACACATCCTTCCATCCACATTTTCATTCTGCTGCTATAATCTTGGTCATACCTTAGAGCTGACTAGAAATTGCATTAAATGTTCTCTTTCTTCATTATGTTGTTTGTTGATATGCCAATTCTTCAATTTCCGTCTCTGACATTTAATTGTAAATGGTCAAACCTTTAAAGAGATTATCTCACTTTGTCAAGTATAATAAATTGATCGAAAGCCTTTGGTTATGCTTTCTTAATATTTAGTCAGAAGCATCGAACTGTAAAAAGGAAGGCAATCAAGAATAACATGGTCCACCAAATGAAGGGTAGCCTCCACCAAAGAGGGGGAGGCCCAAAGTTATGGCATTATGCTTGCACCTATATAAAGTAGTTAGTGTCTCCAAACACAATTTTGGTGATGCTATAACTGAAGAAAAAGAAAACAATCATTTAAAGAGTCAACCTTGAGAAAGAATATCACCATGTTGTCTAGAGTTCCTCGAATTTGTTTCTTACTAAGAAAAGATTTATAATTTGGTGGTGGATGTGGATTTCATGTTGCATCAGTAATTCAAACTTCTCTGTTCTTATAAATCAAAGGCCAAAAAATAAATTATTAGTTATTAGGGGTCTAAAACAAAGGGATCCATTGTCACGTTTCTCTTTTTACTTATTGTATATGTACCTCGCTAAATGTTGGAGAAGGCCTGAAGGTTCAATTTAATTTTGATTTCAATTTGGTTATGAAGAATTACATGTCTTTCATATGTTGTTCGCTGGCAATCCTATTGTCTTTTATGTTAAGGGCGAACCAAGATTCAAAATTTGGTTGAGGTAAAACGTTTTTGCCTATTATTGGAATACTAGACCTTATTAAAATAGTGGGTATTAATCTTGAAGAGAAATTGGATGGACTAGCTTCTTTGAAAAATTGCTGAAAGAGAATTGGTCTTTATGGCGCTTGAGGCTACCCCTCAGTGGGTAAAGACTCTTTAGTAGCTTTTATGGTTCAATGATCCAAAAAGTTAAACAAAAACTAAATGGTCAGATGAACATGGTTTTTTTATAAAGTAAAATCTTACTCTCATTCAAATAGTACTTGATAGTATTCCTACATTTTTTTTTTCTCTTCGAGTAAATTAGCATGGTTCCCAAATAAATGAGCAAGATGGTAAAAAATTTCTTTTGGAGGTTGTAATGAAAGGAAGATGCTACATTGAGTTTGATGGGGTACAATGATCAACCCCAAAGTTGATGGGGTACGATGATCAACCCCAAAGTTGATGGGGACTTTGACATTTGCAATTTCCAAGTGAGAAACATAGCTGTGTTGGGGAAATGGTTCTAGAGGTTCGGCTGACTAATTCTAATATCCAAAAGAAAAATGAGGTATGACTTTTGGTTGGTTGACCAATTTGACAAATCATGGACTTTTTTTTCCAATTCTTGATAACCCATTTCTCTATCTTTTTTCCAAGACTGCTTGCCTTGAAATGTAGGAATTGAGACCAAAAATTCACTTTAGATGGTCAATGGATTGGCAATACAACACTGTCTCTAGTAGTTTCTTATCAATTTCTACTCTTGCAACAAATATGCTTCTGTTGAATCTCTTTGTAATTGTGCTTATTCACGAACTCACTAGTTGGATTTGGCTCTTCATAGATTGTTTATTGTTTTAGTGCTAAGCATACTCTAATTTATTGATGTTGATTCACTTCATTTTCTTTGAGAGCAGGAGCGTAAGTTTTTAAGCAATGTTCTTGCGTTTAGCTTTTTTCTCCTTAAAATCGTTATTTTTAGGATTCACATGCTTTGATTCCTTGCATTTTCTTTAGGTGACCTTACACCGAAGCGAAGGTTTCTATTTAAAATAAAAGTATTCACCCTGCTCTTAATAAAGTAGAATCTATGAGCAAGCGATAAAAATTCTATACAAGACTCTTTTAATGTCATTATCTTTGAATTGTGCCCTTTTGGTAGGACTAGAAGAAAACCATTGTTCACACTGTGATCCACTACAAGTTTAAGAAATTTTGTCGCTGTTTTTTCTGTGTTTTATTGGTCTTGGGTCTCCCAACCATCTATTCTAATTATATTCATTCTTAAAGTTTAGTTTCATCATCTATTATCTTTAATGGGAAGCATGGTACTAGAAGGATGTTCCTATATAAAATACAGACGTTCACCTGGCCCCTGGGTGTTAATAAAGAAGAAGCTAATAAGTGATAAAAAAGTCAAATGTAATATTCAGCTAATGACATTATCTTTGAATTGCTACCCTTTTGCAAGGCCTGTAAGGAAATTAGTATTCATGCTATGGTCTCTTATGAGTTTAGTAATGAAGTTTGGCAGCAGTTTTTCTCTATTTTTTATTGCTCTTTGGTCTCCCTGCCTTCTATACTTAGTAAAATTGCCCACATATTGGAGTTTGATCATATGTGATCTCAGATGGGAAGTTGGGTACAAGAAAATAACTTTTGGGTACAAGAAAATAACAACTTTTTCTTAGTTTATTGGTAATGACATGTGTCATTTGGCTACATTGAAATGTATCATTTTCAAGCACAATGACACCAAGCAATGATGATTTGAGGGATTGCGATAGTTCTATGCACATAAGTTCGTAACTCTAAATATTTGAAGATCCCTTATGTTTATTTCCAATTAGGTGGACATACTTGTAGCATAAATGCTTTTTATCTTGTCATTGTACTGTTATATAGAGTTCCGTACTCTCTTTCCCACGTACGTCTGATGCAAGTTATACAAAAAAGCAAATCCTTTTAATCTTGCCACCTTGCAAATTTGCCTCTTGTGCTACAAGTTTTTTTTTTCAAAATTTTCTGGCCATAGGCATCTTTTGTTCAGTTTTAACTCATCTCTTTCTTCTTTGATGTTTCAGTATGGAGTTCCTTGCAAAATCTTCTGCAGGTGATGGTCCTCTTGTTGCTTTTGGAGGATCAGATGGTGTTGTTAGAGTGCTTTCAATGTTAACTTGGAAGGTTTGATATCAATGTGTTACATTTATCAGTTTTTCAGTGAAAGCTGTTTTTACTCTTGCTTTAATAACTCTTTGTTTTTAGATTTCACGTAGATATACTGGTGGTCACAAGGGATCAATTTCTTGTTTGATGACGTTCATGGCTTCTTCTGGGGAGGTATATCATTCAATTAAGTTTCTTCTGCGTGATTTGACATTCTTATCCATTTTATAGATTTATATTATCCATGCAGCAACAGGATTTTAATATTTGACTATGTTGTAAGGTCTTTGCTGTGTGTTGGACTCTATAGAGGTTCAGTATTATGTTTAAAGTAATTTTTTTTGGCACAGTTCCTCGTGAAAAGATTATATCAGGTCTGTGTTTCCATGATCATGCTTGAGATCCTTGCATGGATGCCCTCTGCAGAGGTGCATTTGGGTAAATGTGTTTGTATCTAAGAATGACAAGAAATAATGAATATGATTGTTATTTTTTTTCTATTGTAATATGTCAAGGACGGTACCGAGATTATTAAATCTTTTTATTGCACCTTTAATTTTCGTTCTCTTGGTCCTTGTTATGTAATAGATAAGTTTCCTATTAAATGAGAAAAATAAGAGAAAATTTTAATTTGTACAAATTCAAGAAAGATTGAGAAAGTAACGAAAGATGAAGAAACAATAACGACCAAAATGCTAGAGAACCGGAATATGAATGGTGAAGATGTCCATAACTAAGGTTTTCAAATTTGAATGTCCAGGAGCTTAACACCTTGGTTTTGTTCGTATCTGGAGATTCTGGTTTCTTGTCAGTTTTTTGTATGTTTTTCCTTTGCTCTTGAGGGTTTGCCGCTTGAGAGACATGGGAAATTATTTTTAGGAGAATGATAAGGAGGTGTGCATTAGTGGCTCAAAATTAAATTTATAAGCAACATCTTCCAATACAAATGTGAAAAATAATTTTATATGGTTGTTTTGTTTGCATATGCCCTCTTTTATGTTATTTCTTATTAATACCATTTTGACTTTGGATTACGATGCTTCCTTTTTATTTTATTCATGTGTTAAAGTAGATCTCAAGCCCACTCTCATTCCTTCATTGTACAAATATATATTAAAATTTCTTGTCATTCATTCACTGAAGCTATGTTGATTTTGTTGTATTCAAGTTAAAAAATTTGCTTGGATTTCGATATTGTAGCTTACTATATGTTTATGTTTTTAATATTTTTTAAATTGAATTACCAGGCATTCTTGGTTTCGGGTGCTAGTGATGGTTTACTTGTTCTTTGGAGTGCAGACCACAGCCATGATTCACGAGAACTTGTACCAAAGCTTAGTTTAAAAGTATCTTCTCTTTGCCAATTATTGTTCTCATGTATGCATTGTCTTCTTTAGGTTGATGGGTTCCCAAATCTACTTTTTATTCTTAAGTAGTTTCTTAATGGGTTTTTATTGTCTTACCTAAAATGTATGGAGTACTTTGGTTTTTCTTCTATTTAGTTTGACAAAAAATAATGGAATTCACCATTCTTGGGACTAATTCTAGGCACATGATGGTGGGGTAGTGGCTGTTGAGCTTTCCAGGGTTGTAGGCGGTGCTCCCCAGCTTATAACAATTGGGGCAGACAAAACTTTAGCTATATGGGATACAATTTCTTTTAAGGTATCAAAAGCAGACATTTGATTTCTTGAAGTATTTGATTTTGCTGAAACTTATTTGCAATTTATTTATTATTTTTTTCTTTTTCTTCCAGGAATTGCGGCGAATTAAACCTGTTCCTAAACTAGCTTGCCACAGTGTGGCATCTTGGTGCCATCCACGAGCTCCAAATCTTGATATTTTAACTTGTGTCAAAGACTCCCATATATGGTATACTTCACCTTGTCCATTTTTTCTTTTTGTAATTTACGGAGCAGTGTTCTTGGGGGACCAGTATCTCCATTTGATTGTGACTTTACTTCGTTGTGGCTACTAGAATGTCATATGATATGCTATTTGAAAAGCCTATGTAGCTAAAATGTTGAGCTTTGTCAGGGCTATCGAGCATCCCACTTACTCTGCTCTTACGAGGCCACTGTGTGAGCTATCTTCTCTAGTCCCTCCTCAAGTACTTGCTCCTAACAAGAAAGTCAGGGTACGTTGCTATTTATTTTACTTAAGACATTCTTCAGCTTATACTTGCATTCATGACAATCAGAAAATTAGTGAGATTTTTTCCAATATAAATAAATTTAAATTCATTGAAGTTTTGAACTGTGGATCTCTTTGGCCCATTCTTTGTTGATTTTATACAAAGATCCTTTGAATGGAACCTGTTATATCTTAAACTTTCTAATTCATCTGAACTTGGAAAAGAAAATATGGAAAGCTAGAGTTTTTGAAAACTACAAAAGCAAAAGACTTGCTAGCCGATGTCGGATTCTATATCTTGCAGGTTTATTGCATGACTGCTCATGCCTTGCAACCACATCTTGTTGCTACTGGGACCAATGTTGGTGTTATTATTAGCGAATTTGATACTAGATCACTTCCAGCTGCAGCACCTCTGCCAGCACTATCAGAAAGCCGAGACCATTCTGCTGTTTATATTTTTGAAAGGGAGCTCAAATTGTTAAACTTTCATTTAGCTCACACAACAAATCCATCTCTTGGAAGCAATGGCTCCTTATCAGAAGGAGGAAAAGTTAAGGGAGGCTCCTTTGAGCCATTACAAGTCAAGCAAATAAAAAAACACATTAGTACTCCTGTTCCACACGACTCATATTCAGTTCTTTCCATCAGTAGTTCTGGCAAGTAAGTAGTCATTGGTTCCTTCTGGTAAAGAAATTATTTACCTTGCCAAGGACAATATTTATTTATTTTTAATATTTCTGCAAGCATTATGATACGCCCCCAATATTTTTAATCTAGTCACAGCATAGTCCTTTTCACAATTTTTATATGTTTAATATAGTTAGTACCTATTGGTTAGTAAAAATTGTGAAATCCAATACCAATGAATCCTTTGGAATCTGTATCATCTCAACAATTTATGGACCAGTCTTACTACCAATAAGGTCAAACACTACTCAAGTGACATTTGCTTTTAGCAATTTGTTCTATATTATTATTCTTTTCTTGAGCTGATTATCAAAATTCATTTTAATTTTGGTTTGTTCAAGGGGTCATTCTTTTTTGTTACTGGTTACCTTCCTGTAGGTATCTTGGAATCGTCTGGCCTGATATTCCATACTTTTCCATCTACAAAGTTAGTGATTGGTCCATTGTCGATTCAGGCAGTGCAAGGTTTTTGGCCTGGGATTCATGTCGTGATCGGTTTTCTCTTTTGGAATCTGCTTTGGTCCCTAGAATTCCTATAATTCCCAAGGGAGGATCATCAAGAAAAGCAAAAGAGGCTGCTGCGGCTGCTGCACAAGCTGCTGCTGCAGCTGCTTCTGCTGCTTCTGCAGCAAGCGTTCAAGTTCGTATCTTGTTGGATGATGGGACCTCAAATATACTAATGAGGTCTATTGGTAGCCGCAGCGAACCGGTACATATCTAATTTTCATTTGTCTATATCTTGTTTTCTGTCCATTCGATTTTATGTTATCAAGCTTGATTTAATGATTCATTGCTTACCTGATGTTTTATTTTCCAAGTTTTCAAAGCTATTTATAGTTAACAATAACTACAGTTATTTTGTTTAAGTTGGATTGTGAAAAATTGGCAGTCACAATGATTTGACGTCAACAAATTAAATATATGAACTATAACTAAGAAAAAATTCTTTTTGGTTTTGTTTTTTCATATTGTAGTTTAATATATTCTTTTCAAGGTTGTCTATCCTTTGCATATTAAACTATCTACAATTGTTTTTGCAATATTGATTTCCAACATAGGATAAGAGAGTGGGTGATTTAGGTTATATAAGTTTTTTTTTGTGATTTTATAAATTTAATTCTCATAGTGATTAATTCGATAAATAAATGAGCAAGAGAAAGAGAAATTACAATGGTTCGAACAACTTTGCTTGCTTCCAAGGCCACACTTTGAATATTCTCTTATCGCCCAACGAGGATTCATTAGGTTCACATACGAGTGTCGACCAAACTGTTACAATTTGGTTTTTTTTAAGAGTTGTCACTCTTTCTCCTATCGACTCTTTTTTTAAAAAGACGTCATCATTTCTCTCAAATTTTTGTTTAAAAAGAAATTACTCAAATAACCAGTTTATGATTTTACAATAATGACTTACTTCCACTTTGAATATAAAATCTCTAGTAGAAATAATAAAGTGGTGAGTAAAACATTTAGTAGTACTTACGCTTGATTTTTCTATAGTAAAAAATTACTCTTCAAATGAACTTTCCTTCTCCTATTTATTGTTTGACCTAGAAGCAGACTCGCTCGACCTCAATTGATTTTCGATCGACATTTTCAGTGTCTTGACATTTTTATCATTTGATTTTAAAGTAATTTCGTTCAATCTAAACATTTTCAGTCGATCTAAATTAGATTTTCAACACTATATTTCTATAACAACTCAAATGACTATGTTTTGACCAAATCTAAAACTCTTGAACAGGCATATATAAATATTAAATATCCTTATCTGAAGAGTTTTTCAATTAACAGTATTAACAATTAAGTTCCTCGTTAAAATAATAAAAACTTGTTGAATACTCAATCAGCTAACGATTTACACTTGATCTATTAAACTTAAATTCACTCCTTCCATGGATCTTCAGTTTTCTCACACTATTACCCGAAAGATAGGTTGAAGCTCTTTCACTTGCAGGGCGCTGGCACACTTGAATTATATATATTTGCTATGCGTTTGACAATCAAATTTTCACGAGCCTTTTTGTTAAGACACAGAATGTGTTCAGAAAGAGAATGTACAAGAGGATGGGAGGGAAAGATCACTTCCAGAAGTTCTAGTGAAAAATAATTTCCTTCTAGTTGGAAAATTAGACTAAGCATACAGCTCCTAAAATACTTTGAATCACGAGTTTATGTAGCAATAAGAAAATTAAAAGAAGCCCATAAGCTTTTAAGTGGAAGATTTGTCCTCTAAAAGAATTTCATTGCTTTTCTTTCACTACTCTTGTGATCTTACACAACGTTGTTCATTTCTAAACTAGCATTATTTCGTAGGTAACTAGTTTGCATGGAGGAGCCCTACTTGGGATTGCATATCGAACATCGAGGAGAATCAGCCCTGTTGCTGCAACTGCCATTTCAACTATGCCTTTATCAGGTTTTGGCAGCAGCGGTGTGTCTTCTTTTAGTACTTATGATGATGGATTGTCCTCACAAAACTCTTCTACAGAGGCAACACCACCAAACTTTCAGTTGTACAGGTCAGAGTTTGTTGTTCTTTGTACTTTATTAGGGTTCATATCTGCATTGAAAAGTTTTTTTTCTCATTGTTTCCTCTTGAAATTATAAGTTGCTTTACTATGGACCTGGATACATTTACAAATAATTCTTGGATCTGACAATGCAACCCAATAAAGTAATTACTGAATGTTAATCGATCAAGCGTAAGGAAAATAAAAAGTAAGCAGTAAGAACAATCTGGTTCTGAAACACTAACTCTTTCATTAATGGTAAATTGTATCTTGTTGAAGTGGTGTATGCATCAGGATTAGTGTCTTTTTGGCTGGGTGAATAATTATGAGATTAGGGAAATATTGTTTAATTTAGTTTCTAAGAGTAGCGGAGGAATATTAACATATTGTGGCCAAAGGATTATGTTTTGACAAAAACTACATGAAACATGAGGAAAATACACTTTTTGTGATGCATGATTGAGTACAGACGACCTGAAAGTATTTTTTGGTAATTCAGTTTTTAACTGGCAGGGTCTTTCGTTACTTTGAGGGTTTCTTTTACTTGTGAAGTTGAGCATTTATTGGAGATTTCACTTTTTTGGACATCAATATACTTCATTTACCAAAAAAATACACTTTTCTTAAGATGGAATACCAAACATTAAGCAGAGATTTTATCAAATGGGCAAGAAAAGGTTTGGATGCATTTTGATTGTAATCTCGATGCAAATAAAAGCTCTGTCATTTTCCATTAGGTAAAGAAAAGTCCATTTATTTTTAAAATTGTTGGTGCTAAACCAATTCCGTGGAGTACCTCAATAATTTTATAGAAGGCCCTTGGCGAGGACATACTTATTGATTATAGGATAGTTATGATTATAATAGTTTATTTTAATTCTAACGTTCTCAGAAGCACATTAGATTCTTAAGCTTTATGTATTAAGATTATTATGCGAATTTCAGAAGATAGTTTTGATGATTGATTAGTTTTGATTATTGATTGTAAAATGTTGCTTGAGTTAAGATCTCATTTTTTCTTCTTCTGTCATATCTCTCTTCTAAAGCTTCAAATTATTCTTAGTCTCTTTTCTAGTTCTTCTATCTTCTTTAGCTCTAAGTTCTTGTCTTCCTTATCCTAGTTTCTTCTACCTCTTCCATTCTACACCACTTTCAACCAGTTTCATTTTTTCCTATCAATTCTGACCTCATAATATGATACTTTTTTTTTTTCTAATTGTGGTTGGCTAAGTTGGTGCAACCATAGTTTGCTTTCTAATCAAAACAGAAAATAAAGAAAAACTAGATAATAAAATCTTTAGAAAATAGATTAATTTAATATCAAAATTTAAAGTTCTCTATTAATGTTCACCACAACTCTTTAAACAGAGTTCAACTCATTATATAGAATTTCTAAGAATATGAAATAAATATCTGAAAAAGCTTTTAACAACTATAAATTCCATTTAACAAGCTAAAATATATAACTTTAAATAGAGGAGTGTTGTAGTTTATGTTTAATTGTGTTCAAGTCAGCACTATCGCCAACACAATGTCAGTGACGTTCGTCAAATGATGTTGGAAGTACTGGATCACAATTTTCTTTTGTGTATGTAATTTTCGCTCTTGTACCCGTGCTGCAAATCAAAGACTTGAAGGACGTCGGTAATGTTTGTTGAAGGTTTCGTGAATTCCATCAAATATGCTTTCAAATTTTTGAAGCAGATTCAAATAGTTGTTCAATAATCTCAAATCCCCATTCGTCATTGGTGATTTGTTACAAATAGAACTTTTCAGCCATTAGATTTGGGTGAAAATCCTCTCTCTGGTATAATTTTGGTGGAACAAAAGGTTTGTTTTGTAATTTTGAAATGGAAAACAAGCAAAATCTAGATAATAAACTCAGGAAAATATGATAATTCAATATCAAAATCTGAAGTCTTTAACTAATGCTTAATACAACCCTTAAAAAGAGTTTGGGTCATGATTTAAAATCCTATGAATCTTATAAGAAGATAAAATAAATGTTTATGAAAAATTAAACAAGACGAAGTCTATGTAACAAGTTAAAACAAATGAATCTAAATAGTAGAAAAGATGTGAATGAAATATGAAACCCCATGAGCTTATTTGCTTGGGTTGTGCTACATGATACTTACCATCATATATATAAGATCTTTGTAGTACTTTTGTGCTAAATTTTTTATTATCTTTAACAAAAGTTCAAATACATCGCAGTTGGGAAACGTTTCAGCCTGTTGGTGGTCTTCTTCCTCAGCCTGAATGGACAGTTTGGGACCAAACTGTTGAATATTGTGCTTTCGCATTTCAACACTACATTGTCATTTCTTCTTTGCGACCTCAGTATCGATACTTGGGAGATGTAGCAATTCCACATGCTACAGGAGCAGTTTGGCATCGCAGACAACTTTTCGTGGCTACACCAACTACCATTGAGTAAGAAGTTTTTCCTTTATCAATGCATCTATACATTGGGAAGTCGTTTTTTGTGCTATTTTTTTCCTTAATGTGAGTCAATATGCAAAAACCATGATTGAGGGAAAATTGCAGCTGTTATTTGATATAAATATTTCTCCATTGGCAGTCACCAATATTATCAAAGCTTTTGGTTAGCTGGGATTATGAACAGATTAAATCACTTCTGTACTTGTGGATAGAAATATGTTCAATAAGAACCGGTACAAGAAGAAAAACACTCAACTTATATTGCTTTGTGCCAAATTTTTTGAAAGATCTCAAACTCTCTAAAAAGATGAATTTGGCAGCGTGGCTTTTTAATTGCTATTTTAAATAGACTGTGTTTTGGGTAAACGATTATCCTACTATTTTTGTTGCAAATACAAGAAAAGAGTGGAAATGAGACACCTAATTGCATATCTCCTTGTTGATCAAATTGCCTTAAGTAAAAAAATAACTGATGAGGAAACTCTTGTTCTGTGGAGTTAAACAACCTTAAAACTGATGGTGTTGGAAGCTCTTTCATAGAAGTGATTCACTCCTGGCAAATAATAAGAGGATTGAAACCCTGCATTTAAGCGGACAAGATCCTGTTCCATTTAAGCTACTTTTTTTCCTTCCATTTGACAATGTTTCCTTTTTTATCTAGTGAGAATCCAAATTGTTATATCACTTAGCTTGTTTTAGAGCAGCATCCTCGTTTTCAGTTTTCTTCAACCTTAACCCTCTTGTGGTCATTAAACCTATCCAAGGATTATACCAGCTATCTATTCATGAAACTAAAAAAACATTCACTTCTTATTTGATACGCCATCAAAAGCATGTTATTTAATTTTCCATCTCAGGGTTTGTATTTCATTCAAAGATGTGACATGTTTCTATTGAGCTATTTTCCAGATGTGTATATGTGGATGCTGGAGTCGCACCTATTGATATTGAAACAAAAAGGATGAAAGAAGAGATGAAGCTGAAAGAGGCACAATCAAGAGCAATTGCCGAGCATGGAGAATTGGCTCTTATCGCAGTAGATGGTCCAAAAGCTGTTGGACAAGAAAGGATAACTTTGAGACCCCCAATGCTACAGGTTTGAAAGATCCCAAATCTTCTTTGTGAAGATTGACTGGCTATTGTTTTAAGAAACCAAGAGTCCGTTTTTATTTTTATATTGCTTGAAACAAATATATATCAATAAAGAAATATATGTGCAGGAGAAAAAAAAAATCTTCTGAATCTCTGTCAAAAAAGAACCACTTTGAAACTTGAAAAGACAATGTTAGACCATGACTGTACTTGAAAATTGTGTTTTCCAAAATGCGAAAGTTAAGGTTTATTGAGGGGCTGATCCAGTTATAGAGAAGACACGGATGTCTTGGTTGTTATGAATTATGATGAAGTTTCTTAAACCTCAACTGAATTGCAAGTATTCCATATCAATGCAGCTGTGCAACCACCTTTCTTATGAAATCATTCTATTGATGAGCATGCGCTGAAAATTATTTTTGAGACTTATGGGTTGCCTTAAGGTTATTGCAATAAACTAGACATGTAAGTTATTTGACTAGGTGGAAATGACAGTGTCCTCTGATTGTTTTAGCCAAGAATACAACTACTTGTTTGTAATGTTTCTTGAAGCAATGTAATTATGTCCAGTGGAACTTCAATGGAACTAGTTTACACTATTTTAATCTGATTGTGCTTCCAACCTATCAGGTGGTAAGGTTAGCTTCATTTCAGAATGCTCCATCTGTTCCCCCATTTTTAACACTGCCCACATATTCCAAAGTTGATGGGGATGATTCAATGCCAAAAGAATTTGAAGAGAGGAAGGTTAATGAGGTAGCAGTTGGCGGTGGAGGGGTGTCAGTTGCAGTTACACGGTTCCCAGCTGAGCAGAAACGACCTATCGGACCTCTGGTCGTGGTGGGTGTTAGAGATGGTGTTCTTTGGCTGATTGACAGGTTAGTTAAGATTTTGAAGATTACTTGTAATTAGTTTCTTTGTAGTTGAGGTATTTTGATGGTGCAGAAACTTGTTATAGAGATTCTAAACACACTGATAATTAGTACGAAACTAATAAAGTATTTTAATCGTTGCAATATATATTGTACAACATGCAACATCAGAGAGCTTTTCTTCTGTGAGTAATTTTTGTTGGGCTATAGACCTGTTCTTGATGGATTAGTCATTGAGAGAAGATCAAAGAGTTCTTTCCCTAAATTTAGAAAAAATACCTGACAACCTATCTGCTCTAGCTTGGAAGTTTTCTTTCTTTGCTCTCAATTAATTATAAGATTCCATAAGCATTCTGTTTTTTTATTGTGGCGTGTATATAATAGCTCTATTTACATAAATAATCATAGCAGGAGACTCGCAATCGTAGTGGCTGGATAGATGAAATAGGGTCTCTGATTTTCATTATCTCATCTCTGGAAGTGTATACTTGCAGCAATAAAGTTGGTGAAACTCTAGTCAGGTGGGAGGTTGATCACAGAAGCATCGTGGATTTGGAAGGGGTTGAATTTCTTGGGTTTGCGTTTACTTCAAGTGCCTAGCAGAGGTGAACAACGATACTCTCCTTGTATTTAAGATTGGCTTATTGATGACTTTAGGATGCATCTTGGCAAATCAATCAAGTCATATCTTGAACTTCAGTGCTGATACATGCTGAGGACAAAAGCGTAACAAGGTTTTAAGTCATTTGGGAAAAATAAGTTTAAGAGAATAGAAAAGATACCTCCTGGTGGATTGATTTTGCATTTGGTTGAAAGAGGTTACACTGTTCCGGCTTGTTTCATGGAGACAAGGGATAAGAAAATCCAAAGTACTGATTGATTACCTCAGGTTGTCCATTGGAGACTGTGGATAATTCATACTAAAGCTAAGTGAGGTTGAATTTTGTTTCTATGAATCCTCTTAAAATGACTAAGGAGCTTTCATTCAGATTTGATGTTGATGGATTTTTTTCACTCCTTGTAAGTGGACGATATCTTAACTTCAAAGAAGAGTTATGCTTTCACAACATCATCCAAGGTTTTCCTGCTTGAATTTAGTGGACCATTTGCTAAAAACAGTAAACTACTAACTGACTGAATCAAATCCCTCTAGTTTTACTGATGCCAGGCACAGAGTCAATAATATTGTTTTTCATGGTGAAATTAAATCCATCTAGTCTACTACTAAGTGGATTCTCCTTCAGAGTTGACCAAGTGAAGGACTAATAGCCTAAGAGAAGCAACCAATGAAGGTTTAGACACTTTCACACACGTAAAGTCTTTCTTATCGCCCTTGAGAGCATTCTTTTGGTTGTCTACCCACTCGCTGCAAGTTTGCTGTCAAGTTATCAACTTCGTTTCTTGTATAATAATTCCTTTACTAGAAAATCCTTGGCTGCACGCCTCATAGTATTTTATCTCAATCACCCCAAATGCCTACTTATGATCTTCAAATCCCAACTTGTATATTTCTAATTTAATATGAATGGTCAATTCACACACTAGAAATTATGCACTTAATTATTTGTATTTTTCCATGAATGAATTTTGGTCAATACATAATCTTCGGAATCAATTATCATCATCATCCATGGTTGTTTGGGATTTTGACAAGCATTTAATGTGTTCTAAGTTGGTGGTAGTATGACTACGTTTTATAATTTTGTGATTGAGAACATATAATAATAAGGTGGACATTTTTTTTTGAAAGATTTAAAGTTATTGTAATTTGCTTTCTCAGATACATGTCTGCTCATGCATTATCTCTGAGTCATCCTGGTATCCGTTGTCGGTGTCTTGCTGCATATGGAGATGCTGTTAGTGCAGTTAAATGGTATTAATTCATTTCTGCGTTTTCTCTTGAACACTTATGGAGTTTTCAACTGCAAAGCCTCTGCTTTCTTATGCAGGGCAAGTAGACTTGCGAGAGAACATCATGATGATTTAGCGCAGTTTATGCTGGGTATGGGTTATGCCAATGAAGCTCTTCATTTACCTGGAATATCAAAGAGGTAATAATTCTATATAATTAGGGATCTCCTTTCCTGTTTGCTTACACTGTTGATTAACAATAGGAATCGATAACATTATTCACTATTTTGTCGGTTTCCCTATGTTCATGCAGGCTGGAGTTAGATCTAGCATTGCAAAGCAATGATTTAAAACGAGCACTTCAATGCCTTTTGACAATGAGTAACAGCAGGGACGTGGGGCAAGATATTGCAGGACTAAATTTGAATGATATTCTTAGTGTTACAGTCAAAAAAGAAAATATGGTTGAAGCTGTCCAAGGAATTGTGAAATTCGCTAAAGAATTTCTAGATCTCATTGATGCTGCTGATGCGACTGCACAAGTCGACATTGCCCGTGAAGCTCTTAAAAGGCTAGCCGCTGCTGGTTCTGTGAAAGGTGCATTGCAGGGTAATGAGTTAAGAGGACTAGGTCTACGACTAGCAAATCATGGAGAGCTGACACGGCTAAGCGTATGTGTTTGTTTGTGATTTGCTTTTGTTATCTATTCTTTTTGGTAAAGTTGTTGTTTGAATGCTCAAATATAATAAGCATATATCGAGTTGCTTTGTGCATCTTAAGAAACAGCAAGAAATTTCTGAAAACTTTTGAAGAGCGTACATTATTTTGTCGAAGTTACTTGAAACAATTATGTCATTGATGTTTCCACTACAGAATTGAATTGATAAACTAAAAATCTAAGATATATTGACAAAACTAGTTGAGCCTCCTGGACATGACATCAAATCCTAACCATTATCTTAAAAGTATACCACTCATTCTTGGAATGTGTAAGGTAAGGTGCCAGAGGCAAAAGTAACAATGATATTAAGGGAATATTCTGCATATTATAATTATTTCTTGGGTTCTAGTACTGTTCATTCTTATTTGAATGTTACTCAGTTTTTTTGACTCCATGAGTATGTACCCAAGAGGAAGATGACTACGTGTTTTCTGAAGGCGATCCATGCTCATTATTGGCTTGTCGGGCCATGAAGAGTGAAATTTTTCTTCTCTTAGAGTGTCTCTTCCCCACATGATTTATCAAGCCTAATTGGCATATTAATGTTGGTCTTTCCATTTTGGGAGTTGGATGTATCTTAGCTACATTTTTTTTCATCTCTGAATACGGTGAACAGCTTTTTTATTATATTTATGTCAAACTCGACCTTTGGCTTGGAATGTTTCAGTTCAATATATTAATGATAATTTTTTAACTTACATGAATGCACTTTCAGGGTTTAGTAAACAACTTGATCTCCCTTGGCCTGGGGCGTGAAGCAGCATTCTCGGCTGCAGTTTTGGGAGACAACACGCTTATGGAAAAGGCATGGCAAGATACAGGGATGACCGCAGAGGCTGTGCTTCATGCTCATGTGTGCAAGTTATCTATGCACTTTTATTAGTGAAGCTCTTAGAAATTTTGGTCCTTTCAATTAATTGAATGAAATTGTACAGGCTCATGGACGGCCAACATTGAAGAACTTGGTTGAGACATGGAATAAGAAATTACAGAAGGAGATAGAGCATGTCAGACCAACAAAAACAGATGCTGCAGCTGCATTTTTGGCATCTCTCGAAGAACCTAAACATACCAGCTTAACAGATGCAGGAAAGAAGCCTCCAATCGAAATTCTACCTCCCGGGATGTCAACTCTCTCTCTTTCCATTTCTGCCCCCAAGAAACCAACTCCTACCCTCCAGAGTTCACAGCAACAACCAGCCAAACCACTGGCTATCGAGGCTCCACCACTTGGTGAAGCACCTCCCACAACACAAGCACAAGAAAGTACGATAGCACCGGAAAGTAGTACGGTCCAGTCAGACTCGACCAAACAGCCTTCGGAAGATAAAGCACCATCCCAGCCAGTTATGGTACCATCAGAAGAAAATACTGTGCCTGAATCAGGTGCTCCGAAACCAGCAGAGGCCAGTGAAACCTCCATGGATAATGTGCCTCCATCAGATGCTATGGCTCCAGAGAAATCAGGAGTTTCAGGTATGTTGGCAACGGGTGATTTACCCTCTTAAAATTACAGTCACGAGCCCGATGGAGGTATTTTTTTAAGTTGGAAACTTATCTCGCACTCCCCACTCCAATGAACAATTCTTTTGATTCATTTTATGTCGTTCTAGTCTTTTTCTCAAGGATGATGTTTAGTTGTTCGGTGCTCCATTTTTATTGGATGTTGATTTCAAAAGCCGAAAGGCTAAATAGAATTTAGAGGGTCTTTTTTCTAAAACATTTGAAGGTGATGTTCAATGGAAGTAGGTTGTATTAGAGTATGGTAATCATGTATTGTAGACTCACACTACTGCTTGCCATGTGGTGTGATTCCATAGTTGCGTGCTACTGCCTACTGGTCTCATTTATATACTCTCAGTTTGGGGTAGATGCACTGATCCTTGCAGACTGAACATTCGACGGCGTACTTGATCCCAAATATTATATCATGTAGCATTGAAGGTGTTGTTGGAAAATGATCGACATAATAATTGATTGGCACTCGGGTGTCCTCATTGATGCTGGATTAGAGTTCATTGCCACCTTTTATGTACGTGTGACCCTCCATGGCTTGCAACATGCCAACAGTTGACAAGTTTATGATTACAGTGTGGGTGGGAGTAATGTAACTAGTATTCGACAACTATAAAATCCTAACTTGTTACAATAACATATCAATATTCATATATAGTATTTATCACGCCTGTTGATATTTCGCTTGAGTACTTGGGTTTAGATTTTCTTTTCACGTGAAGATCATGCCAAGGCATTGGTAATGATGGCAAAGGCACTCCCCAACGAAGTCTGTTCTTCTTTTGCTGCCGAGGCCAAGTTCTCGATCGCCCATGGAATTGGACCACCCTATGACATCGACAAATATGAATGAATGAGAGAAGACACAGCAAGAGAGATGGGGACAGATTTTTCAGCATATATAAGAATAACCAAACAAGCCTCCTCCCATGAGCAGCCAGTGACCAGGCGATTTGCATGTGAAGTTTCCACTTCAACCTCAGCCGTTTTCTTGATTTTCTCCGCTTCTCTAAGATCATACAGTGGACAGCTCGTGAAGCAGATCCATTTTGCGATGAAATGACTGAAAGAGTACCATGCAAGCACTGCAATTGTAGATCAACAAAAGCAAGAACGTTGATAATGATATAAGAAGAAACCAAAGAATTTGCCCCAGTAAAATAAAATGTCAATAAAGTTGGAAGGCAAAACAGAAACAAAAGTAGAACAAAACGTTTGATGAGCAACCAAGATGTACATATCTCACATGTTTTTGGCAACGAATTAGAGTCATCACAAGATATATCAAAGAAAGGCCACCCTCCAGATTCTATACACTCTACCTCAACCCAAAAGATAGCAACTTTATAACAAGAATTGGGGAGTGATGTCCAGACACCCCAAAGTCTACTCCGACAAAAGAATGAACATGATTCTTGAAATCTCAAAATCGAGATCCACCCTGATCTTGAAATATTCTCAATTGACTGTTCAAACTTAAATTTCGTGAATTAAAACCTCAAGTTTGAGGCGTCAACAACTAATACCTTCACCGTTAGAAGATCCGCTAGATCACCTATGTGATTTGCATACGATTACAGGTCACTAATCTTCATATATTCGTGGTATGTTCATTGATTGCACGCGTTTATATTCTCAAATTTTGCCATTCTTTATATTTTGTGGATTTTATATGTTTTTGTAGCGTAAGAGTTGTCCTACGACACGTTACAAACGTGAGCAAATCAAAAGCAAAGTTTTTTGGGATTCCAATGTTTCTAGGTATATGTAATCTCATCCACCATCTCAATAATTGACGCAATTGCCAGTTAATTTTGCTTAATCACTTTGTCTTCACTCATCTTTCCCCGATAAGTAGCTTCACGAGGCATCTTGGAGGCATTCAACCAATTACACCGTCATTGCACATTGTAGCTGATACTGTAACTTCCTTCCCAAATCAATTCATCAATCCCTCTCCTTTGTAAAATTTCCCAAACTGGCCTAATCCTTCTTCCCCTATATGTTAATGTAACTCATTTAATGAGTAAAGATCTTCATTAAGACTTACAAAACTGGTTTTACATCAAACTCTAGTTTCTCAACTCGAATTACCTAGAATCTCGTATAAAGTACCGTGTATATCATTAACAGAACATCTCTTTTGGTAATACCCTTTCGTCCAACTCTATTTGTATTAGCATCTGCCTCCTCAACGAGAACATCACTCTATAAATTAATTGTCACAAGTTCCTAAAATGGATACGAATCAATATTTATAGAAAAAACAATCATTTCCATTTTGTTTTGTGGATAAAAAAACAACTTAATTTTGGTCGATCATTCTTGGACGTCTATATTAGCCTACTCAACTAATTCTCAAGACTCTTGCGCCTAACTCTCACAAGTTTCCCTGCGAAAGATTGAGAGACACAGTGGTCTTAATTGTGACATGCCTCGAAGAATTTCCATATGATAGAAGTTGAACTTAAGAGCTTCAAAGGGGGCATAAATTTGAGGCAAAAACTCTAATCCCTTGGGGTTGCCAATAACACTTCTAATCTTTTAAAGTAGGAATAAATCATGTTCGTAAATCATGTCCAACGGATAAACAAATTCAACTTCAAGAATAAAATAGGAATAAAAGAATATGCAATTTTGAAAGATGAATTCCAGTCAAGAAATATGAAAACCTCCTAACCAAGAAAAAGAAATTCGCAAACACAAAAAGGGTTTAGATTATGCTAGTTAATTGTGTTTATATCAAGAAGTAAATCATTTAATTCATTTCCAGATCAGAAGCCATTTGATAACATACTTGTTACATGTAAATAAAGATCGCTCAAGACAATACAGTGCAAGGAAATTACCTGCTGGATGACAAAGAGAATCCCCAACTAGAGAAAGCATTTTGCATGACAACGAGATAGAGCACGCTAGTACACAGCCATGCAGCTTGGGCATAAGTGCAGACAAGCGTGCTCTCTCTCATTGTCACCCACTTAGATGCTTCACCATCACATACAATCTGCAGAAGAGGAAGAAAAGAACAACGGAATATACAAAGAAACTGAACATTAAAATGATAAAAATAAAAAATGAGCACGTGGAAGGAAAAAGTTGAAAACCACGAAGAAAAATGGTAGAAATCTATGACCCCAGATGGGTTGCTCGAAACTTTGAAATTAAACCAACAGAAAAGGAGCATTTCAGGATCCGTTGCATGGAAACAGCAGTATCGCATGCATCAATACAGAACATCGATATGAACAATAACTTAGCCACAAACTTAACGCCTCCTCAAGTCCTTTGGAAATTGAGCAATAGAAACTGAGAAATCTAAAAGAAAGGACTGATAGATCGCCATCAAATAGAGCTGAAACAACGACTAAGAAAGTTGCACGAAAAACCCTAAGACAGCGCCAGGAGATAGGTGTTAGCCGAACCCTAAAAACGAAAAATTAAGGAAGCCAAACGCATATAAAGAGAAGAACCCAGCGACAAAACGAAACAAATAACTCACAGATCAATCCCTCAGCCATCGACCGAACGCAGAAGAAAAAAGAAACAGATAAAAGACAAGCACAGAGGAGGAAGAAGAAAACAACGAAAAACCAGGATCCGCCATCACGAAGAAAAGTAAGAGAAAGTCATGATAAATCTTCTCCACCCATCTTCTGAATTCCAGCTAGAGAACGTCTTCACGGCTTAAATCAACCAAATTCCGATTAAAAGCTTACATTTTTAGAGAGAGAAAGTGAGTGAAGGCTGATCGTGGAGTGGGTGCAATCGGATTCCAACCAAAAAACATAAAAAGAAAAAAAGGGTAAGGGAACAGTGATTACAGATTTTAACTCTACTACAATCGTCTCTTCAAACAAAAACCATTCGTGTTTCAACGGCCCAGATATTGCCACGTTACGACAAGTTTTACTCATGTGATTAATTGTAAGCCGACCTATCGTACTTGTACGACCGACTTTAGCCCTTCCGTCCTTCCTCGACAAAACATGAGACATTTAGAGGAACTCCCCACGCGTTTCTTTCGCACGTGTACTTCGGCGGCCTTAGACATAAGCAACTGATCGTAAATAGTTGCCCATGACTTTGCAATTCAACTTTCTTGCTTGCCCTACTTGAGTTTTTAATTCATTTATTTAGAGATGTTGTATTACCCATAAATTTCTAATAATGATTTTATCATCAATTCTAAGGATCTCGTATTTATATAGAATAAATTATGAGTATAGAGTGATAAGTATATATATTTAGTTTATGTTATGTATAAGAAAATAATTGAATAAATTATTAGAATAGTCAATGTTAAGTTTTAAAGTACTAACTAACTCAATTATTAATAAAAAATGATCAGTCATATTTAATAAAATTAGTTCTTCTACAAAGTAAAAATAGATATTTTAATAAAGGAAATCTCTTTAGAATTTCGATAATCAGATATTGATAGAAAAAAATATGGAAATTTGAAATTAGAAATAATTGGTATTTGAAAACTAAAATATAAACAATTTTAAGAATTTTTTAATAAATAAGATTTTAGTGACGTCTAATGAATTTAGTTTCTTCTTTAAAGTTGTAGTATAAATAAATAGATTTTTGAATCATGTAAATTGGAGATTTTTAGAAAAAATTATAGGTTTTCCAAGTTACATTATGCGTTTAGGTCGTAAATAGACCGGATCGGTCTGACCCATGTATATTCGTTTATTTAAACTTATGTTTTTAGTTCAAAGAAAATGCTATCATAGCTGATTCCTCTCGCATACCCTCCCAAACACTTTTCTCCGTACTAACATAAATGAAACGAAAGTTCTTCCGTGATTAATTAACTAGAGCGCAAGAGTTTTGTTACACCAAAAGTAGATAAAAAAAATTAGTGAGTGTGAGGAATGAATCTTACCCAACATATAAGTAAGAGAAATCACCGATCCTAGATTTTTATTCACTCCATCAAAGGTAATTTATTTTTGTTATTAAGTTGTAAATATTGAATACTTATGCATAAAGATTAATGAAACATATGATTGTGAATAACGAGAGTTCTGAAAACGAAAAATTTATATAAATTTTACATATTGCAATTAAACATAAGTTCAACAATGTTTTCTGAATTTGATGTTTTCTAAAAAGTTTTAATAGACATCAAGACAATTAATTTGACGTTTGAATCACATGAAACAAACATTTGACGAAAAAATTATGAGTGTTCGAATATCGGTCAATTATTAGAATTTCTAAAAAAACATGATACTTGGAAACTTTATTTGAAATTTTACCCATCTAAAAATTTTTAGTAGACAGAATACTAAACCTGTGGGTTCGTGAATTGTATCGTTTGAAGTTCTATAGAGGACGTTATTTTATTTTGAAATTTGTATTTGTTTGAGAAACGATGAAATTAGACAGTTTCAAAAATGATTGAAAATAAATATCACACTGCATTTAATGACTTTTAGACACTCTATAAAGTGGTAAATGAACATCCCAAGGTAGAAATACACATAGAAGTCGAGGTATTTCAACCTTTGAAGTGAAAATTATAGAAGTAAAAATTGACCTAAAAGTTAGATTATGCAAAATTTTAATAGAGTAGTTGTTGTGATATAGGTTCATCAACCGAGGAGCCGTTCTCAACTACGGCACTTAATTAATTCAAGGGATCGAGATAAATAATATTGCATGTGTTTTATCATCTGGAACCTACATCATAGGATGCTAGGTTAGGATATAATATGTCTTTTATGATTTCTTGTTGTGATATAAATATATATTAGAATAATATATGTAGACTAGACAAATTGCCACGAGAATTTGTTTTAAATCTTATGAGAATAATTAAATGTGACTTGATAATTTGTTATGGTGTATTAGACTATTGATAGAAAAGTTATTTTGATGACTTGATATAGTGCTTGTATGTGATGATTGTGATAGAATAGAACTTAAATGCTTTCATGATCTCCAAGATATGATATGTAATGTGTTTACTTTTATAAAAATATACTAGACTACTTGGTATGTGCGTATATTAATATTATACACTTTTCATGCAACATATTTTTATGAATGAAATACGAAGTAAATTTTCATGCATGAATTTTAAAATGCAACTTAACAGTTTCAATGATACAAGAGATTGATTTCTTGCAGAGATCAGACAAGATTGTCTCGAGGGAGGCTTAGACACAACTCTTTTTGATAAGTAGGATACGTAGATTTTAAAAGGTGATAAGTTAAACATACACATTTTTTAAAAGAGGTAGGTAGGCTGAAAGTAGTATAAAATGAGCTGAGCAGAACGATATGGTTGGTCTATCATCAACAAGTTCAACAATGTCCATGACTTGTCAAGCGAAACCCCTCAATTTATGGCGGCATTCATCTCCAAAATTCTTCGTCGCGTCATTGTTTTGAGTCTTCAATTGAATGATCATAGCAACTCTTCATGGCTATTTGCAATTTTTTATTTTGTTAAGCTTCCCGAAGAAATTTCAACATCAAATTTGAAAGGTTAAAACTTGAATTCAAGTTTCTGAATAAGTGGACGACATAATAAACACATGCTGAATTCAACAAAAATATTGACAGAAATATAACACCAAATCACATTTTATTCATTTTGTGCAAGTAAAAATCAATATAACCAAGCAAATTTGAAGTATAAAAGTAAATTAAGGATAGGATATGCACAGGATGCTAATAAACAAGAAATGAAAATCCTGTTAGCAATTTTTTTATCCTTTTATAACAAGTGTAATTCAACCAACTAAAGGAAATAAATATACTAACCTCGATCCATGATTGCGGTACGACGAAGTTTCCTTTCTTTCACTCTTTCTCTTCTTAATCCTTCTTCCATAATATTTCTTCTTTTGATGGTGTTCGAAAATTGAAAGAGGATCTTGACTTACATAGAGGTGAAAAGTTGTTTACATATATAACCTTTCATACATGTACTTTAAACATATTTTTTTCACACGTATCTCTTCATATGTATCTCTACATATATACATCTTCATACGTATCTCTTCATTTCTATATCTACATATGCACTTCTTTATATGTCTCTCTTCATTTGTAGCCCTTCATATTATTGAAGTATTAGTAAAGTAGTTACAAAATTAGTTATTGTTCGGTTTTATTCGGTTTACATTTACTTGTATAAATACTTTGGTTAAATAGAAAATACATGAGACGGTGAAGTATTACACATATGTAGCGTTCTGAGCCAAGCCCAGGAGGCGAGTTTGGCTCGAGCTTGACATTCGGGCTCGATAGCTCGAGCAAGCGAGCCCCGATTCTCCCAAAACTCTTTCTCGGAGCTCCGGCCTCGCGTCGTCGGTCATTGTTGTCCCTCGTCGTCATCTGCGTATCATCTTCATTGTTGTCGTCCCGTCATCACGCCGAAGCTTCTCGTCTTCGTATCGTCAAAGCTTCCCATCATCGTCTTCATCGTCGTCCCTTGTCGTTGCTCGATCCTCGTCATTGTCGTTCACCCTCGTCGCTCGTCGGTCGTCTCTCACCCTCGTCGGTCATCGGTCGTCATTCCCTCTTCGCCGTCGCTTGAGAAGCTGCGAGTCGCATTTCGCTCCCTCGTCGCTCTCTCTTTCTCTCTTACCATTGACAACGGATATCAAACCATTGCCAACGTTACAATGGCTAAATTTTTTAGTAGTATAAAAGGGGTGAGTGGTTTTAGAAAATTTCGCTTCCAAATGCTCTCTCTCTCAATTTTTTACACTCTCAATCCATGGTTGACGGGGAGGTTTTATTCAAATCAATAATATTTAATTATAATTATCTTCAATTGACAAATCTGGTGAAGTGGGAAAGCAAAAGGCAGCATCTTCATGGGTGGTTGGAACCAGCTCCATTGATGCCTTTCTTTTCCTGCAAGTGAGAATCCACTGAGACTTCAATTTCTTGGGTCGAACGGGAAGATGGATAACTTACGGTTTCCGAGTGATTTGATTTCTTCTCCGAGGACGATTCCCGTGATTTCTACGTACGCTTCTTATTCGGATGGCAATGGAGGAGCGGCTGCCGATGCCGGTCGATCTTCTGTCGGCCGGAAACCGATCAGCTTGTGGCCGGGGATGTACCATTCTCCGGTGACGAATGCTCTGTGGGAAGCGAGGTCCAGTATCTTTGAAAGGTTGCTTGATCCGCCCAAGGATGCTCCTCCTCAGAGCGAATTGCTCACCAAATCTCCTGCCCTAAGCAGAACCAGTCTTCTCTACAGTTTCTCCTCCGATTACATTTTGCGTGAGCAATACAGAGATCCGTGGAACGAGATACGGATTGGGAAATTGCTTGAAGATCTTGATGCACTAGCTGGCACCATCTCCGTCAAAGTACCCACTTCACACCTTTGTTGTTTCGTGTTCTATTCCTTTTGAATCCTTAAATTTTGTCTGAATTCGCCATTGAAATGCCTGATTTAGAATTTTTTGGCTTGTTATTCAATCTGCAATTTAGACAGGGTTGTTCGAATCCCTTTAAGAATTTGCAGATATGTTTCAAGATGCCAGATTCTTAACAAAACTATTCTTTAACTTTAAATTATTTATAATTCCAAGTGCTTATATAATCAATTAAGACTTTAGACTGAAGGTGATTGAATAATTTGTACTTCTTAACATTGTTTTAGCCTCATTTGCGTCACTACTCTGGTTCTAAAGGAGGATTTACCATTGTGTGTGTGTATTATTAGCATTGTTCTGATGATGATAGCATGACGAGGCCACTCTTGATCGTCACTGCTTCTGTCGACAAGATTGTCCTGAAGAAACCAATCAGTGTCGAAGCTGATCTGAAAATCGTCGGAAATGTTATATGGGTAGGGCGGTCATCAATTGATGTCCGACTTGAAGTTTCTCAGTTTACTGAAGGTATAATGAACTTTTTAGACCTCAACTCTTTGGATATTGAATTCGTCTAAATTTCCATTAGTACATTCAATTTCATCTTAATGTTTGCAGGAAGCTCTGATCCTTCAGATCTGATTGCCCTAATTGCCCACTTCATATTTGTGGCGCGTGACTCTAAGACCGGAAAAGCTGCTCCGGTTAACCGGCTCTCCCCGGAAACAGAAGAAGAGAAGTTGCTTTTTGCAGAAGCTGAGGCCAGAAATAAATTAAGGAGAATGAAGATTGTAGAGAGAAAGGAGTTTCACAATGAGCAATCAGCCAAACTGAATGCGTTGCTCTCCGAGGGAAGGATCTTCTGTGACATGCCGGCCTTGGCAGACAGAGACAGCATTCTTTTGAGGGATACTTGCCTTGAGAACTCCTTAATTTGTCAGCCACAACAAAGGAATATCCACGGTCGAATTTTCGGGGGATTCTTAATGCACCGAGCATTCGAACTGGCTTTCTCGACGGCATATGCATTTGCCGGAATGGTTCCTTATTTTGTGGAAGTCGATCATGTTGATTTCTTGAAACCCGTAAGCTCATATGATCTTGCTTTAATATGTAAACATTCTGAATAATGTGTTACTCAAGTCTACATCGTATGGGCATCCGAGTGAAATAACAGTGTATTATTTTTTTGAAACCAGGTTGATGTTGGGGACTTCTTAAGATTTAAGTCCTGTGTTATTTACACTCAGCTTGAAAATCCAGATCTTCCGCTCATCACCATAGAAGTAATTGCTCATGTCACTCGTCCAGAAGTTCGATCGAGCGAGGTATAATTATTTGTTCTATACGCCTATTGCTGATGAATTTTATCATGATGGGTTTGAATGTGGACAGGTATCCAACAATTTCTACTTCACATTTACCGTCCGGCCAGAAGCAAAGCTGGCAAAATCGGGGTTCAAAATTCGATCTGTCGTTCCGGCCACAGAAGAAGAAGCTCGTCGAATCATTGAGCGAATCGAAGCCGATGGGGCATAAAGACGTGACACTGATTTCTGGAGTTGCAGTGACGAACAACCAAATAATGCTGTGTGATTAACAATATGTTCATTAAATCCATCAATTTTCTATTTCAAATTCGAAGAAGAAACATCTAATTACTAATTTTTAATCTTTATTTGCTTTGCTATGGCATATAGGGGTTATACTCGTAAGTTTGGTTTGATTTTTTAGAGAAAAATATTCAATTCTATGCGTTTGGGTTTGAGAAAATGATATTTGAATATAGAGGTGGCATAGCCGAGCCCGAAATCGTCCAGCTCGTCGAGCTTGTCGAGTTTTTCGAGCTGAGCCTGTCGAGCTTATTCGAGCCAAATTTGTCGAGTTTTTTTCAAAAATTTTAGGCTCGAGCCGAGCCTGAGCTGAGTGAGTCGAGCCTGACGAGCCTAAACGAGCAGAGCCAAACGAGCCAAATAATTTTTAAAACACATATATTGTATATATTATTTAACAAGTTGTTTTCGTTATAAGATTGAAAATGTGATAAACATAGAAATATATTATAAATATTGTATTGGAATAAATATAAAAAAAAATATTTTATTAAAAAATTTCATAACTACTATTATACAAATAATTTTGACATTTGCATCACCACAACTTAGATACATTCTAATTAGGTTGGCACCTATCTAATTGTCAATCATATGCAAAATATAAAAAATTTACATGTGTAAATAAATTACAAAAAAATACACTTTCAAACAAAAAAAAATTTAGTTCTCGAACTCCAAATGTTTGAATTCTTCGGTGATGGCATCCTCGAGTTGTTGGTCTCTCTTCGCGGCGTCAAACAAATCTGTAATGCATATCAAAGCTTCCACGAGATACGGTGCAAGACTTTCCCGACGATCATCATATACACGACTACCTACACTAAAAGCAGATTCTGAAGTTACAGTAGAAACATGAGGTGTTAGTAAATCTCATGTCATCTTAGAAAGAAGTTGAAATTAGCTTGCATTTCTAAATAATCATCGAGTTCATTTTTTTTCAAACCATAAAATAAAATACCGCTATCTATTTTTGCATGTATGTTTTTCCATGAATTGTAGGTGATGTACATAAGAAGAACCACGACTAGAGCTTGAAGGGATATGAGATGAACGAGTAAAATCAGAATATTTACTTTATAAGTCAAAAATTACATAGAAAGATTATTTTTTAAATGGCTAGAACTGGATTGAGTACCGAGACCTAAATTACTAGAAATTGTATCGAGCATTAAGATAGTTCCTACTATTTTAAAACGAGGATGTATTATATATGCAAAGAAAAAAATATTAGGTACGTCAAACTAATATTTTTTAAATTTAATTTCTATATTATCAACTATATCATAAAATTCATTTATTTGTTTATATTTTTCAAAAGTACGAGTTAAATTCACAAAAAATAGAAGAACACGATGCGTAGTGGGATAATAAATTGTCAAACATTCCTTAGTAGCCTCAAAGAATGGTGATAAACATTCAAGGAATAAATTGACAATATCGCAACTACTTTGATCTAAAGTTAAACCGTTTATTTTTTCACTAATATATGTACAAATAACAAACCAATTCAGTTTAACATTTTGTAACATTAAATAAGTCAAATTTCACCTAGTAGAGACATCTGTTTTTAACTTTCTAAGTTTCATATTAGATGCTTTACAAAATTCTTTATATTCATGTTGCCTATTAGATGACGTAATATAGGAAATTGCATTCATAATTGCATCCATACGTGGAGAAATAAATTGCATGTTATCTTTAACAATTTAATTTAAAATATGACATACGCATCGTGTAACGCCCGGTTTTTCTTTTGCTTAATTAAATTTTTTTTTACACATGTACCTACTTTAAACAATTTTCGATAAAACGTATCAATTTGAAATCCTTCATATAAAATACGGCGGAAGACTTTTATTTAACTTCATCAAAATCAATTATATTCGTAATAGGTAATCCAAAACATACTTATACTTTAACATTAAAAGCCAAGTTATTACAAAACAGTTGTAAACTAAACATAATATTATACGTTAGTTTTCAACAAAATCTTTCCATTTACATGAGCTGCCCACCGGTCAAAATTGCACTAACAGCCGCAAACTTCCGCAATGGACATACTTCGCCACTTCAAGCATTCGTCCTTACATTACAAAGCTTATCTAATGAGCCTAACGCTCAGTAAGTTATTCCATAATAATAAAAAATTTATGAGACCTTTATGCATATGCTGCTTTATAAAAACAATGCAGTTTTCAGTATTCGTTGATATGATTTAAAACAATGCAGATTATTTCATTTTCGTGGTGTGGATCTGCCCCCCATATGACGACCATCCACAAAACTTGATTTCAGGGTTTACATAACGTATATCATCATTTCTTTTCTTTTCTTCCACTTAACAGTCCAGCTAATGTGGGTAATACCGTCTAGGGGAGAGTAGGCTCCTTTGATCCAACCTCTCAGGACAGCCAAACTCAACCCCGCCCAACATGTAACTATTTACGTACATTTCATTCATTTCATTTCTTTCATTATTTGATCGTTGAAGGTACCACAGGAGAGAGCAGACACCATTTGGCCTCCATCGAGGCAGTCTAACTCGAGCTCCTCCTTCAACGACCCATTGCATATTTTCATGAAAATCATGCATGTAAATCATTTTCGTATTTTTTTCTTAAAACCATGATGCATGAACAATTAAAATGCATGAACATGTAAACATGCATATAAAATATACAATTCAAACATTGCAAGCATTCTAAACATGCATCTTTATTCTAACACCAAAAATCAATCAATCATCAAACAAGGCACACAAACATATCCTCAAATAAATTGAGGTCGGTGTAATGTGCATTACACCCCAAACAATCCAGCATGTTCCAAAATCATAAATCCTAATCTTTGTAATGTAGTCCCCGTAGGGCCAATCACATGCAACATTAACTTACCTTAGGTCCTTAGCTTTATTGAAAACTTGATTAATACGTTGCTGCACGTGAAAAACCTAAAACGCAAGTAACATTATTCATTAACTTCAAACAATCATAACTTTTTCGATAATGATCCATTTCTGATGATTAAGGTGTCAAATTGTTCCTTAAACAGTCCACTATAATTTCTTAGAAGACACCAATTTCATAAAACTAACGTATGTCGACTTATGTTGACGAAGCAGGGGGCATTCATTGTTTAAACAGTGTTTGGGTCGACATAAACTTTCTGGGGTCGACCCAAGTCGACAAAACAGAGACTGTGTGCTCTTATCGGTCGACCCAAACTACAAGGGGTCGACACAAACTCTTCACAGTTTCCGTACACTGACTTCCGACGTTCATAACTTTCTCTACATAGCTCCGAATCAAGTGATTCCGACGGTTATGGATCACTAAAAGAGTCTACTTTAACTCTTATGAAGGCAACAAACTCCAAATCGTAACACATATCGACCGAACCTTCAAAACTCTAACTTTGTTCATACTTAAACGATTTCACGACAATTAACATGAAATCATTCATATCTATCCATCAATTCAAACGATACTCTTATTTTTTTTATCATCAATAAACCTGAACTAAAAGATAGAAGAGTACATTGGACTTCAATCTCCTCGGAACTTCTGAGTCTTCTCCTCTCCTCTGAAATAAATTTCTTTCTCCCTCTTCTTTCCTCTCACAGAACTTCTTTTCTTTCTCAATCTCCCTATCCCCTCGTCAAGACGTGTAACTTAAAGTAAAATAGAGAGAAGGAACCATGCTGGTAGGGGAAAGGTCGACCATGCCTTCTTATCCCTTTAATTAAACCAAAAACAATGTTTCTTCACGCCCACCATCAGATTTCTCCAAGTTTTTGGCTGACTTTTCAACAGCATGGATGAATGTGTCGACCCTTTCTAAATCCTGGGGTCGACCGAAACTCACATTTGTGTCGACCCCTCCAATTTCCTGGGGTCGACCGAAATTTATGTTTGTGTCGACCCCACCAAATTCCTGGGGTCGACCGAAACTTACATTTGTGTCGACCCTTGTCAATGCTGGGGTCGACCGAAAAACTAAATTGTGTCGACCCCTTGTCAATGCTGGGGTCGACCGAAACACTATATTGTGTCGACCCCTCGTCAATGTTGGGGTCGACCGAAACACTAAATTGTGTCGACCCCTTGTCAATGCTGGGGTCGACCGAAACACTATATTGTGTCGACCTCTCTTAAATGCTGGGGTCAACCAAAAGTGTTCCAAAACACTTAGAAGACTTCTTAACTTTTCCGACTTATACCTCCCTTAAACCTTATTTTTTCTTTATCACCTTCAACCTATTAAATTGCTAACATCCAAAATACCTTAACACTCTAACATTTAAGCAACATTCATAAAAACAAATCTTAAACGCTTTCACCTTAAAGTCGCAAATCCCTAAAATAAATGAGGGTTGTTACACATCGCATGTGAAAAAGAGATGTTTGAATAGTATCAGATTGAAATAAGTTTTTGAATTGAGCAACACAAACATCATTAGCGGAAGCATTATCTAAAGTGATACTAAAAATTCTATCTTTAATTGAATATTCTTGTAAAATACCAACAATATATCGATAAATCGTAAGACCACTATGTGGATATTCACAGCTACGGAAACCTAATATTCTTTTATTTAGTTGTCACTTCTCATCATTAAAATTTGAAGTGCCGACTATATATCCGAGTGAATTAGGTTCACTCGATAAGTCGGAAGTGATGCAAATAGACATAGTAATAACATTTGCAAATAAACCGATTAATTGAGCTTTCATATTTTCGTACATTTTAATAATGTCACATGTTAGTGTACTACGAGGAACTCGATTATAATTAGGATTAATATATTCTTGAATAAATGTTTCATATACCTCGCTATCGAACATTGATAAAGATACCTCGCGTTGTGCTACAAATTTTGCTGCACCTTCTCTTAATCTATCATGTGAATATATAAAATTATCACTACCACTAGCATTTATTTAGAGTTGTGTTTGTAAACTATCTCTCGGTTGCTCATTAAAATAACATTTTTTATAATGCTTACCAATAGTGCTAGTAGTCGATTCGTAAGAGTAGTGTTTTGAACAATATTTACATTGTGCCATAGTTTCTAATTTTTCCCCTACAAGAATTTGTTTTATTTCGAAGTGTCTACAAACATCCGACGTTTTACTTTTTTTCGGTTTAAGTGAAGAAGTAAATACTTGTGCCGATGATTGACCAATTGAAAATGGAGGATTAGTTGGCATTATCTCTTCTATATCATCATCGATAAAAGTATCTACATCAAAAAATCTAGGATCCATATCGATAAAATTCTAAACTTTGCACACAAAAATTTAATAAATTGATACCGTTCACCAATGACTAGTATGTGGTAAAAATTTTGAAATTGAGTTCAAATCTACCAATACGAGTCCTACAAAAAAATAAAATTGTTAGTTACCAATTTACTTTAAAATAATTTTAAATGTTAAAAAAAAAAAATCGTGACATACCTTGATTAATTGTGTGCAAAAAAATCGAACGAGCGTAATTAAATAATTGAGAAATTGAGTGATTAAGATTGAGTAAGAATTGAGATTAAGGAGAGAATAATTGGTGGAAAATATTGAAGAATGAGGGGGAATTTATAGCAAAGGGGAAAGGAAGGGAGGGGGAGGCCGGGAGAGAAAGGGAGGGTGGGACGGTCATATGACCGTTGGATCATCAGGCAACGATCATCAGAGAGAGAGAGAGAGAGAGAGAGAGAGAGAGAGAGG
>QAOC01050818.1:30427-226576 GCA_003255005.1 Begonia fuchsioides | reverse complement strand
GGGGGGGGGGGGGGTCGTGGGCCGACTACCGAGACCCGAGAGCAAATCGGGGTTGGGGTCGGCGATTGGAGTCGGGATTTCGTGATCCCGACTCCAATCTTCGATGGAGTGGGTGGCGGCATTGACGAGAAAGGTGACCGACAGCAACAGCGGGTGACAACGGTGATGACAACAGCGGGCGAGTGACGACAGTGCGATTCGAAACGGCGACGGGCGAGCGGGCCACCATCCCGGTGATTTTCCGACTTCCGAACGATGTTGTCCCTCTCCCAAGCAGCGAAGGACACCGGCGAGCCCATTGGTCGTCGATTGATCGACTGACAAACGGAATCGGCAAAGCCGAGGCTCGAGGGCGAGCTACCGACATTCGTCGGTGTTGAGGCTCGAGGGAGAGCTGCCGAGCGGGCTCGTGGGCGAGCTCGCGAGCCTGGCTCGCTTGCTCGAGCCTGCGAGCCTGATATCTGGGATTGAGTCGGGCTCGCCTACTAGGCTCGAGCCTGGCTCGGCTCAACACTGTATCGATCCGAGCCAAGCGAGCGAGCAAGTCGGCTGGCACGAATGCCACCTCTATTTGAATCTAACTAGGATTTGTCGAATATTCAAACTTCATTTGCAGATAGGGTCGATTCGGTTATGATTAATTTTCTCATGTTGGGCTTGGGCTAGTTGCGAGTTGGGTTGATATCCATTGAGTATGTGTTGGGAAGGGTGATGTAACGTTTTGTAGCGTACTATTTTTTAAACTTTTTTTTTCATAAAAAGACGATAAGTTTTTTTCTTTTTGATCATGCATTTGTAAAACGTAGCAGCGAAAGACTTAAAATACATTTATAATTAAAATCCCTTTTGGAGGAATACATGATTTGCATTATCGTTCTAAAATACATTACAATAAAAATTTTCTCGTTCGTTGCTTGGACAACATCGTTCTAATAGTCACGTAGCCACGGTCATGAGAGCACTTCCTTAACTGAACGCTAGCATCACCTACAACATAAAGTTCATCTATGAGCCTAGTTTTCAGCAAGTAAAACATGAAATGCAAGAATGCTAACATGATATGAATTTGTGAAATATTTTCTTTTCTTTTTACTATGGGTCCTTCTTTACTTAAGTTTTCATACTTTCTTATCATTAGGGCTTCTTAGCAAGCAACATGAGACTACAAATTTAAGTTCACCTATTGAGACATCCAACTCAAACTCTTCCCAATGAAATTTACATAACTTTTTCTTTCTTTCTTTTATCTTTGTCTTTCGTTGGTTATTCGAGTTCAACCCGAAACGACCATTTTCATATTCTATTTCATATGAAATCTCATACCTTTAAATAGTTTGAAATTTTCTTAAAAATATGATACATGAGATGCCCGTGAACATGCATAATATAGATGTACCAAGCAGATCATTATGATGTCTAAGATAAACATTACAATTCATTACATTATAGAAAAGATCATCGTATTCTATATCATTTCGTAAGCGACATTAGCTTAATTACTTCGTAATTTCTAAGGACATATACTGTCACACCCCGTAAAACTTTACTTAAAAATGATCGGGGTAAAATTTTTCTTTAAAAGCGTTCCTCTTGAACTCTTTTTTGTGAAAACACAAAGGAAGACTTTAATTATAAATCATAGTAAACCCGACATTTACTAGTAATAAAACATTGTTAATCAAAATATCCATCAAATAAAATACCGCAAAGCTCATATAACACATAGTTTAATCAAAAATGTAATATACATAATAAACATCTTTACACAACATCATTTAACAAAACTAAATTTTTAAAACACATCATTGTTCAAAGGTAAACACTCTAAAATACTTCTAATGTACATCTTGACATCCCCACCGGTCGGCACTTAACGATTCAAGCTTCCTGCACCGGAGTCGCCTCCTCCACGACATGATCGTTACATCGAACAGGGAGGCTAAGTCTCTCACCTTTATCTTCATCACCTACATCACAAAGCATAACCTATGGCCTAAAGCTCAGTAAGTAATCGAATGAGCTTATATGTCTAACATGAGCATGACGTTTCTTGAAAAACATGCACATTTATTTCGTTCTTTATCGTTATCTTGACTTAACTTGACATGTGTGAGGGTCACATCGTACGAAGGTGAATAAGCACCATATGGCCTCCATGAGGCATCCAATTCCACCTTCTTCCATAACTTGATCTTGACTTTACATACATTTATGCATTGGATGATGAATGTGTAAGTAATCGAATGAGCTTATATGTCTAACATGAGCATGACATTTCTTGAAAAACATGCACATTTATTTCGTTCTTTATCGTTATCTTGACTTAACTTGACATGTGTGAGGGTCACATCGTACGAAGGTGAATAGGCACCATATGGCCTCCATGAGGCAGCCAATTTCACCTTTTCCCATAACTTGATCTTGACTTTACATACATTTATGCATTGGATGATGAATGTGTCTCATACCACATTCATCATATGTTGGGTGATATTTTAAAAACATGCATGAGAAAATATTTTCGTAAGTTTCATAAAACATGAGCATGGACATGATTCATACATATGCATGACATGGTGGTAATATAATTTAAGTACAAGCAACATATTATATCTAAGTAATCAAACACATCATCTTTATGTCCTATCCTTTGTGATGTAGTCCCACAAGGGCCAAACACATGCATGAATTACTTACTTGATCTCCTTAGCTTAGGCTTAGCATTCCGAGTTCTTAACGATCCAATGAGCTTGCTTATATATCTTAACATCATAAAATAAAATAATATAAGCAAAATCCGTAATACAATATTTTACCAGAACTTTTGGCATTCATAACGTTTGCTACAAAACTCTGATAAAAACACTTAAGGTACCAATTTCATGATTAAGATGTCTACTACATTTCTTCAGAAGATGTTGTGATCTGATTCTCACTTAAAATCCTTATAAATTCTACATATTTAAAATCGGGTATAACATGACCGTATTAGTTCATACCCTGTTTTTACCTCAACTTCTGATAAATACAACTTTCGCTACACTAATCGGATCAGAATGCATAAGGTACCAATCTAAACCTTATAAAGTTGGCTACACTTCATTACAGTAGATCATGACCAAATTATAACTCAAAGACTTCATAAAATTTACATTTCAGAAACTGGGTAACATGACTTATAAAGTGTATACCCATAAACTACCTTCACAATTTCATGTATTCTTAACCATGTAACGTAAATTTCATCCCTTATAAGTCATTACAGCACAAAAATGAACATCTTAAAGGTATTTCTTGGTACCTTAGGGCTTGAGTAGTAAGCTTTTCATTCTCTTTCACTTCTAGCTCTTAAACACCAAAATTTCTTGCACAAAACATTAGAACCTCACACTTTTGTCACAAACCCTACTTTTCTCACACGAATTTGGAGAGGATTTAGAGAGGAGAGAGATCTGCAAGAGAGAGCAGAGAGAGAGAGGTGGAGGTCGGATGACTAATAGCTGAAGACTCCAACAAATTTTATCCCTTTGGAAGGTCACTCATGTTCAAGCATGAGGTGTGACCATCCAAGCTCATCACATCTTCATGCATGAGGTGTCACCATCCTTTCTACGTGGCACTTCCCTATTGGCTCATCCTTAATTAATCATGAATTTACTTCCCTAAAATTTCATTGAAAAGTTAATACTTCAGCAATAAGATGTCGACCTCTCATTCAAGGTGTCGACCCTTAATAAAATCCGAGAGTTTCAAGGGATGACCTTTCATAACTTTTGTTCCAGAACTCAGATTTCAATAATTCAAAAACTAATCTTTTCCTTATTGAGTCTAGTGTAACTTTGTAGAAGACTTAAACTTCAAACTATGAGTTTAACATAATCAAATATACGAAAGACCTAACATTGCTCAAAATCCATAATTCCATAGTCCGGTTTTCCTTCACCAACTGCAAATAAATAGAACTTTCTCTCCAGAAGTTCAATAGAAATGATCTACCTATCAATCTTCTTATCTAGACGTCTACTACAACTTTGTAGAAGAACACTTTGTCAGTTATGCTCTTCTAAGGCATGATATAATTGAAACACAGAAACTACTCTGTTACCAAATTCCAACTCGACATGTGTTACCAACCGTTGGGTTCTAAGGTCCATAACTTTCTCTATACCTTTCCAATTCAAGAAATTCTTGTTGTTGTAGTTTCATCTACTAGTGTATTAAATTCCATTAGAATAAATCAACTCCATGTGAAGACCCTAAAACCTCAGAATTAGGTAAATAATAATATTATTTTCGATTCGTCTTCATATTCATCTTTTCTTAGCACATTTCATTCTTTAACCATAAAACATTATATTCATATAATATTATTTTAAATAAAAAAAGTTGGTTGTTACATATAATTCTTCTATTTTAACATAAAATAAATCCTTGTGATATTAACATGATTGCAATTTGCAACATGTTATTTAAAAATTTCACATTCTTAAATCAATCAAACTTAACACTTCAAAACATATTCGAGCTAAATACTGTCATTTAACATATTCTATCTCATCATTAAATAATTTATATCATAAGAAACAAGCATAACCTAACACTTCATTGTGTAGGCCTAAGGAGGAAAAGCACAAACATAGCATTGCTTACCTTAGGTTATTAGCAATTAGACAACACATAATCAATACCTATTAATCATAATTCAAAATATTATTTGTTGTTTTGCAGCAACTTCAAAGTATCATGACTTAATATATACAACTTTAAATTTCTTCATTCCAAAGCTCATATATCATCCAAAGTGTCTATTTTAACGTGGTAAAATGACTTGGCCAGTGGATTAGTCTAACTTAAGTTTTTAACACAAAATCTAAAACTAGACAGATTTGATAATTTTTAAATCACTTTCTTATAACATGAACAAATATAAACTAATTAATTTTATCTTTGATATATATCCACACCTAAGCAATTAGAACATGATTAGATATCATTTGTATAGAACAATAAATCATAACTTCCAAATTTTGTGCAAAATAATAAATGATAACTTCTAAATTTTGTGCACTTTAAATAACTAATTATCCTACCATACTTTAATACTAAAAAATCACAATTATTTTTTAACTTATCATACTATTAATCATGATTAATCTATACAACATATGAAATTAATCTTACCACAATTTTTTTGGCTCAATAAATTAACCTTGGTAACAGAAACATTCCTTGTTATGGTCTTGGAGACCAATTCTCCTTTTTTTCCTTCAATTTTTTATTTTCTCTCACTAAAGCTCATTTCTCCATTTTCATCTTCTTTCTTCCTTTCTCTCTCTCAACACGAAATGAATGATCATCAGCCATCATCACCTTCTTTTAGATAGGGTTTAGGGTAAAAATTACTTTTTTGTATATAACTTATCATTTTAGGTTTATCATTTTGTCCTTATATGTCTCTTCAATTGCTAAAATATTTTAATTATCATAATTTAATCATACATACTTTAATTAATTAATCTAGATTAGCATTAAGTTAAACCTCAAGATTAACTTAATTAATTATGATTAAGAACTTTAACTATCCCTTAATGACTCACTAATTATACTTTTATCGCAATTAATCACGAATCAAACTAGGGACACGTGACACTTTCTTATTACTTCTCTACTTAAAATTATAAAATCATATTTATATCCAATAACATTCTTTGATTAAGGTTTAAATAAATAATATCATTGATGAATAAGGAAGTGTAAGGTGAATGTGATAAATTCTTAAAGCAGGAAGTGTAATTTCACTTAATATTATGTTTATGTTAATTGTCTAATGCTAGCCTTTTTCATCTTTCCCTATATAAATAATTATCTTAATTCATCATAAAAGTAGGTGAGACAACCGACTCGATTTCAAGGGTCGAAAGACCACAAACTTGAGTCCAGCTAGCGGAGAGCAAACTCAAACTCATTCCCAATGACATTTACATAACTCTCTCTTTCTTACTTTTATCTTTGTCTTTCGTTGGTTAGTCAAGTTCAACCCGAAATAACCATTTTCATATTCTGTTTCATATGAAATCTCATGCATATAAATAGTTCTTAACATTCTTGAAAACATAATGCATGAGATGTCTGTGAACATGCATAATATAGATGTACCAAGCAGATCATATGATGCGTAACATGAACATAACAATTCGTCACATCATAGTAAAGATCATCGTATTTTATCTCATTTCGTAAGCTACATTAACTTTACTACTTCGCAATTGCTAAGGACATATATTTCTTTTATTTTAACATAAAACAAATCCTTATGATATTAACACGATTGCAACATATTATTGAAAAATGTGACATTCATAAATCAATCAAACTTAGCACTTCAAAATATATCTTCGAGCTAAATACCACCATTCAATATTTTTATCCCATCATTAAACAATTCATGTTATAAGAAATAAACATAACTTAAGTCTTCATGGTGCAGGCCCAATGAGTCAAAACACAAACATAACATTACTTACCTTAGATTATTAGCCATTAGACAACACATAATCAATACCTTTTAATCACTGCATAACCTAAAAATTAAACAACTATTAATCGTAACCCAAAATATTGTTTGCTGTTTTACAGCAACTTCAAAGTATCATAACTTAATACATACAACTCTAAATTTCTTCATTCCAAAGCTCATATCTCGCCCAAAGTGTCTATTTTAACGTGTTAAAAGGACTTGGCAAGTGGATTAGTCTCACTTAAGTTTTTAACCAAAAATCTAAAACTGGAAAGATTTGATAATTTTTAAATCACTCTTGTATAACATGAACAAATATAAACTAATTCATTTTATCTTTGATATATATCCACACCTAAGCAATTAGAACATGATTAGATATCATTTTTACAGAACAATAAACCATAACTTCTAAATTTCGTACACTTTAAATAATTAATTATCATACCCTACTTTAATACTCAAAAATCATAATTATTATTTCACTAATCATACTATTAATCATGATTAATCTATAAAACGTATGAAATTAATCTTATCACATGTTTCTTAGGTCAATAGATTCATCTTGACGAGAGGAAAATTCCTTGTTAAAGTCTTGAAGACCAATTCTCTCTTTTTCCCTTCAATTTTTTACTTTCTCTCGCTAAAGCTCATTTCTCCATTTTTCATCTTTTTTCTTCCTTTTTCTTTCTCTCAGCACGAAATGCATGAAGCCATCATGAGCCATCATCACCCCGTTTTAGATAGGGTTAGGGTAAAAATTACTTTTTTTGTATGTAACTTACCCTTTTAGGTTTATCATTTTGTCCTTATAGGTCTCTTTAATTGCTAAAATACTTAAATTATCACAATTTAATCATACGTACTTTAATTAATTAATCTAGATTAATATTAAGTTAATTCTCAAAATTAAATTAATTAATCGTGATTAAATAACTAATTTCCCCTTAATAACTAACTAATTATACATTTATCACAACTAATCACTAATCAAATTAAGGACACGTGACACTTTCTTATTGCTTCTCTACTTCAAATTATAAAATCATATTTGTATCCAATAATATTTTTTTTTATTAAGGTTTATATAAATAATATCATTGATTAAGGAGAAAATGTAAGGTGAATGTCACATATCCTTAAAGTAGAAAGTATAATTTCACTTGATATTATGTTTATATTAATTGTTTAACACTAGCCTTTTCATCTTTCCTTATTTAAATAATTATCTTAATTTATCATAAAAGTAGATAACCTTTTTCTTGGTATTATAAGTGAGAAACAATTTGACCTAGGTTTTGGGTAGTTGCTTGTTTTTAAGTTTAGAAAAGTTAATTTCAACAAATATACTAGGAAAAAAACTACCGAGACCATGAAATCAGATCAGAACCGAAACTTTTTGCCAAGTTTTGATCAGCTTTTCCTAATACAAAATAGAATTTGGGAGCTTATAACCTAAAATTAATATATTTTGATCCAGTTCACGGGTTTGATAATACAAGACCACAAACACCAGACCATACCATAATTGTCCACATAAACGGAAGGAGTTGAACATTTTTTTTGAATTATAACTTAATTTTTTGCTACACTAGTGAAATTATTATTTTTTTCATTATTAAATTCACTACTTCATTTACAATTTAGTGCTGAAATTGATTTTTTTACTGTGAAATTTATTGGTTAGTGAGTTGTTTCTAATTTTTCTTATTTGTATTGACTATAAAATTCTTATTTATTGTTTCATATAGGATAAGTAAATTTTAAATGTTTATGAAAAATGACTTACATTAAGATTCGAATATAATATATTGTGCTGTAATTGAAGAGCATACAGAATTATTTAAATAAAAAAAATGGTAAATGAGATAATTAATTGAGTAACGAATGATACATTTATATTGAATCTATTTTGAAAATATTTGATAAAAAAGACCAAAACTAAACCTTAAGGATAAAAAATCTAGTATGATTACGGTTTGATCCAGTTGTTTTGACGGTCTAATTATGGTCTAAAAATTTAAGACCATAATTTAATATTCTGGTCTTATTTTTTTCAAAAAGTTAGACCAACTCGGACTATGTAAGACTATAAATATGTAAAAACATTAATAAAATCATAAAAAAATCATTGAAATAAGAAATTATATAAAATTAAATGGGTAAAAAACCCCTAAACATTAAAGAAATATGTTGACAATCATGAAATTTAGAAATAGTTAAGAAAACCCTTACGAAGGCAGAATGTCAGTGCCCTCGCATCCCACTCTCATGCTGCCCTCTTCTTGGGAGTGATTGGTGTGTTTTTTATAATATTTTAATTTTTTTAAAAATTTATCAATTTCCATGATCACATATTAACTTAAATTTTTATAACATATTTAAATTATAATAAGAAAATATTAAAAAAAGTTTAGTAGATTTTAAAAAATTACATGATTTATTATAAATTTTTTTATTTCCAAATTTTGAATAATTAATTATCAATACATACATCATTCAAAATTTATAACACTTTTGGATAAATTCTTCTAATATTGAGGTAAACGTTGGAAAAATTAGAAGCTTTCACAAATTTTTAAAGATTACACGATTCATTAAATTTTTTTATTAACAAAACTAAAATAATTTAATAAAAATACATACATCATCCAAAATTCTAAACTTTTGACGACATACTTTTACAATATTTTTATTCAATTGACAATTCGGTTTAAAAAAATAGCCACAAAATATCAAAATCATAACAATTTTTAATAGTATACATATTTTTAATAAAATTATATAAATACATACAAAAAATATTCGTTTGACCTCAAGTGTGAACGTATTTTTAATTGACACTTTCAAATTTAAAATATTTTTATCAAAAAAACATTATAACGTAAAAATTTCATTGATGGTGGACATAATTCAATCGAATTTTGAATCTACTTTCTTGCTCTTTATCATCTTAACTGGTAATGAAAATGTTCAATTAACTTAAATTCAATAACAAAATATTAGTAGATAGTCGTCTGAGTCTAAGCTTGAAGGTGTCAAATTTGAAATTTAACAGTAAGTGCATAACTATCATATAATTAAGTGTCAATTGATACAATTAAACATTTAACTTGAGAAACACCTAAAAATATATGTTGTGAATTGATAATTACTTGAATTATCATTATTTACAATCCTATATTTCTACGGATGTGTGGTAAACATTTCAAGTCATTTAAATAACATTTTCTTAGTGACAATGTTTTTTAAATTTTAAAATAAAAATAAAAAATAAAAAACGAGTAGACGATTACTCACCCCGCGTGGTAATTTTAAGTTATCTATCCAAACTCGTGATCTTTTAAGGTATTAAGCTTAGAAAAATCGCATAATATGGACTAAGCGAATTCATTTTCAATATTTTCTATAGTCTAATTCTTTTTTGACATTTTATGTTTATGAATCAATTATCATTCTAGAATTTCACTTAAAAATAGTAGTACGTGATTAGAAATACTTTTTCCTTTCGGCTCTTGTATTAATCTAGTTTTCTCTCAAATAAAAATAAAATAAATCATGAAAATAATAATGACTTGACTCACTCCTTATGGTACGAGCCAAAAAGATCGACAACACTTGCCGATTCTATCAAAATTTGCAACCCATGAAAATAATCATGTCAATCCTATTTGAAATTGATTCGATAATTTCGCTCTAAAAGGCTTTGATATAGAGAAACTGCTAATAACAAAGAAGCAACTATGACATGTTAGAATTCTCGTTAGAGAATTTATCACTTGAACGAATAACCGTTCATCTTCCTATTATAGATAGACAAACAAAAAAAAAGAGAGAAAAAATACTTAATAAATTTAATTGATTGATTTTTAACTTCTTAAGGTTGATGTATTTAAATAGGTTACAAAATAATTTAATTCAACTCAGGAAATATTAGAAATAGAAAACTAGCCCTATATTTTTAGTAATTCAAAAATAAAGAATAATAACTTAGAAACTACTAGTCTAATTAAAATAAAAAAGATAAATTATTTTCTAATTCAAATTAAGAAGATAAATTCTTTAGATTTTATTCCTTAAATAACGCTTTCCTACAAAAGAGTTCACCAGTATTATGCTCGTAACATCACTCCTCCTTCGAAAAAACAGGTTGTCCTCAAGCTCAAAGGAGGAAAACTCTTTGCAAAACTTGTGAAGCATTAAGTGAAATGCTGGGTTCAGTGGGCTGGCCCTCGGGTGGATCGTCCTCAACTTCGGTACCCAGATCATCTTCTACGTCTCAATAGAGCATGAATAAGCGCTTGCAAACGTGGTCGCGAGCATAGTTTCATCACAATTGAAGCAAAGACCGCGGGCTTGCCGATTAACCATCTACCCTCGAGATATTTGTTTAAAGGTCGGGGATCCCGACTGCCTGTCCATGGTCGTGGTCGGTGTCGATGTGTCTGAAAGTGTCGTGGAGTACACAAGACTGTGCATAAATCGTCTGGTGTCTTGGTTAGGAGTTGTAGTGGTCCGTCATTCAATTGCGCATGTTAAAGTCTTTACTTGTTCTAATGTTGGTGGATCTTCTGATTCCACTTCTACTCGTTGCGGTTCACTGAGTCTGGCGGTGAAAAAATTTACAACTTGGTCATGTGTTATTGACAGAGCTCTAGTGAATAAACTCTGGAACTGCTTCTGGGTAAAGGTTCCAAAGAGCTAGGTGCACGAGTTCTTGAAGTGATCCCAATAGATCTCGGTTCTCCCATTCCGAAACTTCTAATACAAATCATTGGCATACTCTTGCAAGTGAAAGGTCGCGAGTCCAACTCACTCATATAGTGGAATGTTTTGACTCTGAAAGTAGTGCTCACATGCATCTGAGGAGCTATCAAATGTTGGAAAATTCAGTCGTGCACGTAGAACTGATCGTGTGCTCTCGTTGGAATATGTGATATGGGTCCTGTTGCATCCGGGTCTGTTATCTGCTAATCACGCCTAGAGTTGGTATTGGTCGGAATGGACTGGTCGACTTATTGTTGTGTCTGGAAGGGTGCCCCACTTTGACAGTTGTCAATGTGAAAATAATCATCTGATCCGGTAGTGATCCCACCAAAAACCAGAGGAAATTCATCAGTAGCAGACCATGGACTCGTAGCGTAGGGTATGGCCTTGTGGTTGATCAGTAGTGGTTCTGCGTAACAGGGCACAGTGCTTGCAATAATAAACAAGACACTGTAGAGTATCAAAAGGAAACTGTTAGGTGCGGCCAGTACTAAGGAGCTCGCAGATGGCAAGCTTGTGGGTTGCGACATCGGTGCGGCGACTAGATTATGCGCTGAATTGCTCGTGATCATTGCATTGGCGAACACCGACAACATGGGTGAGGGGTGCGTCGTGGAGCGGTGACTAGAAAGGCTGCAGGATGCAACTGTGCTTCAGATAATAGCGCTACGTTGTTCCCGGGTGCGGTGGCTGCTAGTGGCGAGACAGCCTGCTCGGACAATTGTGTGCGTGACTATGCCATGGCTAAAGGTGTGCCCGGCCTTTAGTAGCTCAATTCTTTCAAGTGGTCATCATCTTTTTGTAATTGTCTTGTTGTTTCTCCATTAATTATAGCATTCACTGCAATAATTGAAGCATTATTGCAGTGAATGCTATGATTAATATTGAAGGATCTGCACGTATGGCAGATGTCGTAGCAATTTGGAATCAGATCCGAATGAGAGGTTTGACTTTGAAACCAAATTATTAGGATCCTTATTAGAGAGTTTATCTCTAGAACATGTAATCACCTTTCTTCTTGTCATATACATATGGCAGATGTCGTAGCAATTTGGAATCAGATCCGGACGAGAAGTTTGACTTTGATACCAAATTATTAGGATCCTTATTAGAGAGTTTATCTCTAGAACATGTAATCACCTTTGTTCTTGTCATATAGAGACAAACGCAAGAAAAGAGAGAAAATAATAATGAATAAACTTGATTGGTTGATTATTATCCTTTTATGGTTGATGTCTTTAAATATGTTACAAAATAATTTAATTCAACGTAGGAAATATTAAAAATAAGAAATTAGCACTATATATAGTAATTCAAAAATAAAGAAAATAACAATTTAGAAAATATTAGTCTAATTAAAATAAAGAAGATAAATTATTTTTTAATTCAAATTAAGAAGATAAAATATTTAGATTTTCTTCTTAAAATAACTCTTCCTGTAAAAGAGTTCACAGTATTATGCTCATAACATGACACTTCTTCCGGGTTCTTCAGTTGAATGAGAGTTGGTAATGGTTATATATGATGATAAAGTTGTACATTCATGATGGAGTTTTGAAATCAAACCAGCTCAACTTTGATCCAGAGTTCAGAATCAGATTCAGAATACCTCAAAATTTGGAGCCAACTTCCTTGCACTTATCAGACGCTGTAATTTCCTGCACAAGTAGGAGGATATAGCAAAAGCTCAACTCTCACTTTCTCGAATCATAATATAGATGAAAACTTACAGCAATATCTATCTTACCGTTCAGATAAAATGCTCGAAAATACTTGGAAATGCAATAAACAAGCAAAAGAACAAATTTTACAATAATTGAACAAGGAAAACTTACCTAAAAAAAGGTAAGACCGCGCATTATCGTAGATATAGCACAAACTCAGCAATCCCACAGCTGCTACTTTATATAAATTACTTCTTCGCCAGGTTCGTCATCTTCCCAATCTCTCTCGTCTTGAGGTGTATCAGATGGTTCAAATAGTTCAACACCATTACTTCCTGCAGCTTTCTTGTCCTCTTTGAGTTTATTTAAATGGCAATAACATGAAATAGATCAAACCCAATATCAATAATGTTCCTGACCTGACAGCTTGAGGTTCTTTATAATTATTATGGTAAACTTTGAAGTTCTGGCAATTGTAAAGAAACAAGCATATGTTGTTTGGTTTCTTTATTTACCCTGCTTCCTCTCTCTAAAGCATCATCTTCTATGAACCGAACCTCAGAGTCAACCGCAACTTCATTGGCTTTCCTAGTTCACTGCGAACATATTTAGCTTTTGACTTCAATCCAGCCATGGCAATGTCCTTCCCTCTTTCATCACTGAAAACAAAAATATACACTTTGACCACCTATCAAAGACAGAAGCAGTCAAAACTTACGAATAAAACAGTCTCTGTAACAGGGTTTGGAATCCAGATTGCAACCCTAATGGCGTATATAACATTTTAATGTTTCAAAACATTCTTTTTGTAATTCAGGACTGCAAGCTTTTCAGAGTAATAAGGACAACCTACTCTAGATATAGCAGTCAAAATCAAGAAAACTCAAAAGAAGATTGATCCCAAACAAAAATATTACCTGTAAGTCTGTCGAAACTTCAGCATCACTAATGGTAGTGAGGGAAGATAGGTATCTATCAGCTCCCAAAGAAGATTCTGGAACGATAGCATATTGCAAGACCTTATCAGAAGCATATCAGATAGTTCCCTTCTTATCGCTTAGCCACCATTTTCACTCTCCTTGGATTCGCCATGCACCTTATCTTTGAGCTGATTTTTGGCAGTGACCAGATGAGCCCAACAGGGTTGGAAGAAGACTGAATCCATGACGTTGAAGTTGGGAGTCGACTTGAACATTAAGCAAATTGTCAGGATCAGAATCAAATAACATGGACAATTGGACGTAAAAAGTGATGTTTAAAATTTCTGATGAAAGAATGGATTGTCAAAATTTGGATGACAGTCTTATTGAATTGCAAGCAATTACACACCGTAAATTTAGACGTTATCAACTAAATTTCATTCACTATTTCTTATAATCTCACTTCCGAATCATATTTATTAGGTTGAACGAGTTGGAAAAAGTTCTACCAAACCCCTTTTATCTTAGAAGATTATAGTTGAGCTTAAGTAAGCTAAAACCTTATCGATGGAAGCAAACGAGCTCAAAATTGTATCAACCTACGCCAAAGATGGATGCATTTTCTACAGATTAATCGATAACCACGATCCAGTCAAAGAAAGTATGCTAACCTCCTGCGTAGATTACCATGATGCGGTGGAGGAAGATGGAAGGCAATCTTCAGAAACGTTCTAGTGGCCATCGACGAACTGAGGCAACGATCCAATTTAATTGTGGTGTGGCTTCGTTGAATGGAAATTAGGTTCCAGACTCTAAGAAAAGGAAAATTTACAGAGAATAGGAATTTCAAAGCGGAGAGAGAGTTGGGCGAAGACGGAATGCAAGGAGATGCCTACAACGGCAATCAAAACTAAGGTCTGAGGTAAAACAATGAGCAACAATGGGGCATCAAGTAGGAGAAGAAAAGAAGATTCTCATAATCCCTCCATTTTGAGTCTGAATATTCAGCCGAGTTCGTCCCGATCGCTGGGCTGACTCGAACCTCACGCCATTCCTGGTTTTCCTTATCCATTCGCCACTCTCTTCTCTTCTGTAAAATAATATTTTAAAATTAATTATTAGCGAAAGCTCTAAACTCATTTTATCTTGAAATTTAAAATGGTACCCCAATCAATTTAAAATGGTACCCCAATCGCCGGAATCCCTCGGCAGCGCCGCTGGAAGAGCTCCTGCATGGAGCACCAAATTCGTTGTTGCTTGAACTTGAAATTCAAAAGAAGAAATGGGGCAGGGATCCAAGGCCTCCGTGGGGGTTCTCTTTTGGTTGCCATCCTCCGCAGAAGAAAGGCTCTTGGACTGTCCAAGACGTGACTCAACAATTCTCTCACGTCAAGTCATTTTGTGGGCTCTCGTAAGCCTGCTCATTGCCTACAAGCTTCAAGTTTCTCCTTAGACAATGATTTCGTATACATGTATGCCGTATTCTCAGTTGTATGAATTTTCTCTAAGCTCAGCTGCTTACTCTCAAGTACGTCACGAATCCATTGATGTTTGACATTAATGTGCTTGGATCTCGAATGAAATGTCGAATTTTTCGAAAGGTGGATTGCACTATGACTATCATTGTAGACAATCAACTTCTCTTGTTCTAGGCCAAGCTCCTCTAAAAACTTCTTCATCCACAAAGTTTCTTTGCAAGCTTCTGGATGGCAATATACTCGGTTTCTGTAGTTGACAATGCAACACACTTTTACAATTTGGATTGCCATGACACGACTCCCCCTGCAAAACTCATCAAGAACCCTGAAGTGGACTTGCTGGAATCCATGTCGCCAGCCAAATCTGAATCTGCATATCTAACCAAAATCGGCTCTCCAGTACCAAAACATAGGCATACTTTAGAACTGCCTCTCAAGTATTAGAGGATCTATTTCACTGCATCTCAATGTTCTTTGCTAGGATTAGTGAGAAAACGACTCACTACTCCAACTGCATGAGTTATATCCAGCCTCGTACAAACCATGACATACATCAAACTGCCAATTGCAGATGCATATGGAGTTGCGCTCATTTCTTTCTTTTCTTTCTCTTCTGTAGGACACTGCTTAACATTAAGCTTGAAATGTCGTGCAAGTGAAGAAGAAACAATTTTAGCTTGACTCATGTTGAATCTCTTAAGAACTGTATCGATATATCGCTCTTGAGATAGCCACAATTTCTCATTCTTTTGTTCTCGGGTTATCTTCATGTCAAGTATCTGTTTTGCTGGCCCAAGGTCTTTCATAGCAAATGAGGAACTCAATTCTCTTTTAAGTTCTCAATTTTGTTACTATCATGACCAATAATCAACATGTCATCCACATACAGCAGAAGGATAGTAAAATCCTCATCAGAATATCTCTTCACAAATACGCAGTGATCGGACGATGTTCTGGTGTACCTTTGACCCATCATGAACGAGTCAAACTTCTTGTATCATTGCCTAGGTTCTTGTTTTAATCCATACAAGCTTCTTTTCAGTTTGCAAACCAGGTTCTGTTTTCTTTTAACTTTGAAACTTTTTGGTTGCTCCATATAAATTTCCTCCTCTAAATCTCCGTGAAGGAATGTCATTTTCACATCAAGTTGTTCTATCTCTAAATTCAGACCGGCAACGAGATCTAGAACAACTCTAATAGAACTCATCTTCACAACGAAGAGAAAATATCTCTTCAAAGTCAACTCCTTTCTTTTGAGCAAATCCTTTCACAACCAATCTTGCTTTGAACCTTGGTTGTGAGTTGTTTTCTGCAGTTTTTAACGTGTAGAACCACCTGTTTTTGAGTGCCTTTTTACCTGTTAGTAGCCTAACCAACTCATAAGTGTGGTTCTCATGCAAGGATTGCATCTCTTCTTCCATGGCTTTTAACCACTCTTTATTATTTTCATGCGCAATAGCCTCCGAGTAGCTTTCAGGCTCTCCTCCATCTGTAAGCATCATATACTCATTGTCATTGTATCTTTTATTTGGTTGCCGCTCTCGCGTCGATCTTCTAAAAACAAGTTCAATCAATGGTGGAGGTGATTCTTGATCAACTGGCCCAACACCATCATCTATCGGAGTAAGATCTTTATTGGCAACATCACCAATATCTTGTGGCACTTCTCCCTCGTGATCCAAACTTACTGGGGAAGGCTGAACTTCCAGTCTAACTGGGATCTCTGCAGAGGAACTAGAACTCTCGCCTTTATCAGAATCTTCACCGATCTGATCTTCAAGGAACACAATATCTCTGCTTCTTACGATCTTCTTACTCATTGGGTCCCACAGTCTATAACCGAATTCATTTCGACCATAACCATAGAAGATACATGTCTGTGCCTTATCATCAAGTTTGGATCTCTCATCATTCTGCTAGCTTCCGCCCTGCAGCTAAATACTCTCAAATAATCATATGAGACGTCTTTTCCACTCAATACTCTATCAGAGACATCACCATCAAGAGCTGTAGCTGGTGAAAGGTTTATCAAATCCATTGCAGTTCGCATAGCTTCCACCCAAAAGCTTTTGGGAAGCTTAACATGAGAAAGCATACACCTGATTCTTTTTTCAATTGTTCTGTTCATCCTCTCAGCCACACCATTCAGCTGCAGTGTCTTAGCTCGAGTCTTCTCAAGTCTGATACCATAGGCTCTGCAATATCTCTCAAATTGCCCCTGATACTCGCCACCATTATCAGATTTAACCGTCTTCAGCTTCTTTCTTGTTTCTCTTTCAACTCTGACATGAATTTTTTAAAGACGTCAAACACTTGATCTTTTATTTGCAAAGCGGTACTTCAGACTTTCCTTGAGTAGTCATCAATAAATGTTACAAAATAGACCGCACCTTCAAGAAATTTATCTCGCATAAAACACACATCAGTGTGAATCAAATCAATAATATTTGACTTTCTGTGTGGTGGAAAGGAGTGAAATGCAACTCTATCCATTTTTCCAGCAATACAATCAAGACAAGTTTTAAGAGGTATATCTTACAAACTTGGTAGGAATTGCTTCAGAGCAAGCATATGCATATTCTTCTCTCTAATATGGCCAAGTCTCTTGTGCCATAACTCAATGCTAACACCTTTTTTAATAACATTTGTCTCTTCTTTGTATAACTTCATTTGAGTGATATAGAGCGTCTTTATCTTTTTTCATTTGGCAATGATTAACAATCATCTGGTGAGCTTACATTTAGGGGTGGGCGAATCCGACCCAACTCGACGATCCGATCCGATCCGATCCGATCGATCNTTGAAAAAGAAATCTTTAGAGTAGATTTTGCTTTCTTTCCTTTTGCAGCACGATTCTGAATGATTTTCCTTCGATTTAAGGAAAAAATTACGGTTGTTGGATTTTATTGCACTGATGCGATTAAGGAAAGTTTTTTGGTCAATTTTATCGGATCCGATCCGATCGGATCGGTCGAATTTGGATTCGGGTGTTTTGCATTTAAAACGCTTATCGGATCAGATCCGATAATCCGATAATATATCGGATTTACAGCAATCGGATCGGATTGACCCGATCCGATCCGATGCCCACCCCTACTTACATTTACTTTCACCGAAATAATTGTCAAACTCATAATCATCAAGTTTCCAGTAGAAATCAAATTAAGCTGAATATTCAGGACATGTCTTACATCTTTGAGAACTAACTTATTTTCAAGGTTAGTCTCCAAGCAAATATCTCCAACACTCATAATCTTTGAAGCATTACTATTGTCCATCTTGACATTACCAAAATCACTCGAAGAGTATGTACTGAAGAAATTACCGTAAGGAGTAACATGAAACGATGCACCAGAATCAATCACCTAGTCAGTATCCTAGCAAACCAGACTAACACAATTTTTTTCAGAAACGATACCAACTTCACTGACATGGCTAATGGCATTAGTCTCTGCTTCCTCTTTCTTTGTTTCTGCAAGTTCTCTCTTCAAAATTCTACAATCTTTTCTCATGTGACCTGACTTGTCGCAGTGAAAACATTTGAAGTCTTTTCTATTTTTAGACTTCCCCCTGAATTCTTCATGTTTACCATGTCCCTATAGTTACCTACTCTTACTTCTTCCACGTCTCGCAGACTTTTGAGAAACGAGTACATCTTAAGAAAATTCACCTTTTTTTTTTCTTCTTACTTCTGCATTGAGTAAACTATCTTTAACCATCTTCATGGTCAATGTTTCACCCGGTGCTGAAGTACTCAATGAGACAACCAAAGTTTCTCAGCTATCTGGTAGACTACCCAGAAGTAATAGTGCTTGCAACTCATCCTCAAGATTCAATTTCATTCTGGTCAACTAATTAACTAATCTCACAAAGTCGCTTGTATGTTCAGTCATACTTTTTTTCTTCCTTGAATTTTAAATTCACAATTCTTCTACTCAACAACGTTTTGTTTCTGAACGTGTTTTTCTCATACAATACGTCTAACTTTTTCCACAAAATATTTGTTTTGGTTTCCTCCGCAATATGATGGAATATATTGGGATTTACTCATTGCCTGACTGTAGCGGAAACTTTCATGTGCAAAATTTCTCAATCATCATCATTCATTTCCTTTGGCTTTTCTTTGCCTAACACAAGCATAAATATATCTTTACAATAAAGAAGATCTAACATTTTCAGTTTCCAAATAGCGTAATTTCATGAGTTCAATTTCATCATCCCAAAAGAATTATGCTCTTCAATTTAAAACACATAGATTTTTATCTGTTCTTTTCGTTACCAAACTTGTGCTCTGATACCATTTGTTGGAAAACGATAGAATAATTAACCTGAAAAATAATTCTCCAAGTTCTTGTGTGCTAAATGATAATACCAAATTCAAGCCAGCACTATCAATGAAATTCAAGCAAATAATCAAGCAATAAACAAAAACAAGACACCGATATTTTAACGTGGAAAATCCTTCAAATCGAAGGTAAAAACCACGGGCGATGAGCCATTGAATCAAACCTATACTATGTTAAATAATGAGTACACCAAGTTCTCTCTAGATCGTCAAACTAGAGGATTACAATAACTCATCAAGATCAAACAACAATCTTGGATTTAACAAATAAAGAGATAGAGGATAAACGACGATAAAAATTACAGTCTCATTTTTATCCCAACAGTCAGTCTTATAAAGCACAAAATATGATCTCCACCGTTCAGACGTACCTCTATGTGTCCTGAAGCTACTGTCAAAATTTCAAGCTGATCCAACGGTTGAATATGGAGAAAACGAAAATCAATTTTTCTAGTGCAGAAAAATTCGAACCTTTTTTCTTATTTCTCTCTTCTCTCTATATTTTCTTCAAAGCTACTCTCTCTCTCATCCTCTTAACCTAGCAGCCCTCTTATCTTTTTATTTAGGTTAAGATGTCCTAATGAACTTAAATAATCAAGCCTACAAAAATATACTTGACCCAACATAGATTTGGTTTGGAGAACCCGAAATCGAATGATCTGGAGGTCGGGGAACGAGGTACCAGCTCAAGAGTTCTTGTTGAAAACAGCCATCGCTTTCAGTCAAGTTTCCTGGTGACTTGGTTTTCTTATAAAAACATTAAAAGAGACGGCGACACTTCCAAGTAAAGTAGACCTTAGGTGTCACACATAATTTCGATATAATTGAAGGGTTTAGATGATATATATATTTAATAAATTATTTCATATTTTACATTAAAAAATTATAATAAATTTTCTAAATTTTAAAGATTCATTATTCTTTCTAAAATACCTTCTTATAATAATATTGATATTTGATAAAAAAAATTTAAATCTTCTAATAATAATATTTTTAAAAATTAATAATTTTTATTTTAAAAAATATTGATATTCAGCAATAAGGCTGATGTGCCACCGTCTGCATCACAAGGTGTGTAGACGGTTGATCGGAAATTTAGAATTTTTTTTTGTATATTATTTGTACTTTGAGTTTTGATTAGATTTTTACCATAATTATTAATAGTTAACAAAGCACATTTGGGAACATTCCAAACTTTTTACTATCCCCTGCACTTGGAATGTGTGCAAAAAGGGGCTCGAACATGAACGATTTTGACCTCAACTTCGCGCAAATGTACTCACGTAACACGAGCATTAAAAAGCTAGAGTCTACATCTAACATTATTTGAATCTAAATTTTGACAGTCAAGGAATTTGGCTAAGGTAGATTAAATATTAATTATCTAAACCCAATTTGAACCTAAAGAACCAATTTTGATTTGAATTTTCATTAAAACTCGCGATTTAAGATTCATCTTACAGTTTTGGAGTTAAACAAATAGTAAAATCCTAAAGAAACCATGAGGTAAAAAACCAATCCAAAATAAGTAAAAACCAGATAAATTCTATCCAAGCTCGAAAATTAGCCTCAAATATGACCAAATACTTTTATTGTTTAAATTTAAAAAAATGGTTCGAATTGAAACCGAACCATATTTCACGGTTTCATATCTAGTTTGGTTACAGGAACCCAGTATTTCGGGGTCAAACTGTACAGTGCCAAGTTAAACCTTAAAGGACAGAAGATACATTTGATGTATTATGTATCCATTTTCATAAGGACAACAAAGAATGAGGATCAAGTCTCCGCTATTATTCATAGGACTACAACCATATAGCAAAAGCCACTTCTCTTTTTATTGACAACACAACCATATCTATATTATATATACCGCCACAATCTGGTATATGCAGCTATGATCAAAACAGCTCTTCTTTCTATGCACTACAGAACCCCTTAATTATCTATATTATATCAATATCATCATTCTATCTATGCTTTGTACCTTTTCACTTTCTTCTCCTATCTGCTTCTAGTTCTGAGTATCTTCACATTTGTAGGCAGTTGATTCAATCCATTTCGGTCCGCCTTATGGGAATGCTGTTGTTGAGTCAAGCACTGACAGTGGAGCCAGCTCTATGCATCATAATGGAAGGAAGGTCTCGAATTCTGGAGCCACTGCCCCAGAAGGATGCTAAGGTAAGACCCATGATGGCCATGGCAACAACCGAGCATGCTGGTGGGACAGCCTGTGTGCTTCCGAGGAACTGCGTTGCGAGGAGCCCTGCAAGAGTCGAGCTCTGCATTCCTGTGCATATTGAAATTGTCCTCCTAGCACCTTCTTCTTCTCCTCTGCCATTCAAGGAAAGCAGTATAAGCTATTTTCAAGTTGTAATGTGTTTTTTTATGTAATTACCTCCCCATGTAATTTTTAACTACTTTGTAGTGCTTGAATTCCGCCTTTTTTAAGTGCTGATTCATTTCCAATCAGAGAATAATCTAGTTGCAATATCCAAACACCAATATTCATTATCTCCCTTTTCGTTACTAAGAAATTCTTGAATTGCTACAGACCACAGAAGCAAGAGATTATAGTAGAAACTCCAGATGAGACACTTCCGTTTATCCAATTTGTACCAACTTATGAAGACTGTTTCTTTATTTCAACAAAATATTTAAGTTTGCATAAAAATAGAATCGACCAAAAATATCTTAGAAAACCAAAAAAAACAAGAGATCAAAGCTAAATTGTAAAATTATTTTAGGCCACGATACGGTTATGATTTGAAATTTTAAGGAATAAGGAAATCCTAAGAGCTTCAACATTTACCTCAAGATTGGGATTTTGGATACCCAGTATCCGAGCGTAAAGGCCATGGTATGAAAAAATAATACTGGTAAAACCAATCGGAGACCCTCTGCTGACAGAATTTGGCTCCGATTTATAGCAAGAGGGCTGCCGATGCACAATGAAGTGCAAATCATTGCAACAAAAGGCATCACTGGTCGAATAATAGAAACAACTGGCTTTGCATATGTATTTAGGACAAGGCCAAGAGTGATTGGAACAAGAACAACCTGAAAACAATGCCCAGGAAAATTAATTCTATTTTCATATGTTGTAAACGTTGTAAGAGGAAAGAACATAAAGATTAAGGAGAAGCCTTGTTGTGAATCGACAAGTATACATAAAGGAAGAACTTCTAAAATATTTAAAAGGGTAAGCTAAAATCCCACTGAAATTCCTTTTTATTCCGTAACTCCACCATACAACCGGAACTAATGCCATCCCCTAAAAAAATGATAAACTTGAAATTCGAAACATAATCAAAATTGTTTCAGGTAAAAGACAAAGAAACCTGCAATATTGACTTTGCCATAGCGATTGCATCAACGGGAATAACAGATCCAATTAGAATGCCAGTTAATAAAGGTGTTAAAAGCACCGACACTATAGTGGTAGAACTAGTGAGAAGAATGCTTAAGGCCACGTCCCCTTTACTTATAAAACTAGCATAACTAGAAAGCTGAGCTCCTGAAACACATGCGGTAAGCACAAACCCAGAATAGAACAATGGAGATATGCCAAATGCTTTAGCTATTAGAACCCCAAGCACTGGTTTTAGCACATACTGTGCAAAAAACCCAACAGATAGTGGTAACGGTCTGAAAAATCAAAAGGAAAACAGTTTAAGATGCTAATCATTACAAAATGTGTAAAAAAGGACTCATTACAATTAACACTGCAAACCAAAAAATGTCATGAATTGAGAAATCTTTGATACCTTTTGACAGCTAAAGCAAAATCATCCATTGAAAGCCTAATTCCAATGGACAGCATTATCCCACCAAGAGCAGGGGCGTATAAATCTTTGGATACCCTGAAAAATTCAAATTAAATGTTGTCAAACAAACTGGTTCCGTATCTTCAATGTAATATGAAAAACTCGAGGAAAGAAAAACATGAGTGGCTATCAAACCTTTCAAGTATTAAAATCTAGTCTCATGTCCAATAGTTTGCCCACATTAAAAACAACAACAAGTTGTATTCATTAGAGAAAAAAGAAGAAGAGATTCCCTCTGTTTAATGCTCAATTTTCAAACTCCAAAATCCAGGACATCGATACATGAACAACAAAAAAGGAGCGGAAGTAGCAGGACTAAAAGGTGAAAACCTAAAAACAAGTGAGACTCTAAAAAGAGTTACTTTCGCAATGTTAATATATAAATGACAGTGATGAATAAGGTAATCTGTTTCGGTATGACAGAAAATTAAAACAGACTTATTGCAGAAGAGCCATAAAGAATCAAACTACAAAAAAAGTTAAAGGTTGGAAAGCAGAAGCAATAGCTTAAGTGAGAAAGTAGCCAGTCACCAAGTAAACGTGGAAGGTTGCGCTAAAGCAGCAATAGCTGTAGCAGCCACAACAAACGGAAGCATCGCGGAGAGAAACTGAGAAGGATCGCTCTCACTCATTTCAGACATGGAGTTAGGGTTCATTCCAAAAGACAACAACGAAACGTTGCCTTTGCGTACATGGGACCCAACTCTGCCGCAAAACGGCCAAGCCGAACCAGCGAGCGTCGAAAGCTCTACATTGTTACAGACCTTCAGACGCTTCGAAATCGAACATCGATACGAGGAGGTCGACCTAGACGGCGATTTAAGATGCACCGGGAAGGAAAGGGAGAAGGGCTTGGAGGAAAGTCCAGGCTGAGAATGATCGAGAATGGAGGAGGAGAGAACGGAAAACGGAACAGAGAAAGAAGGAAAGGTGAGTAAGGACATGAGAGAATCGGATGGGAAGAAGCTCAATATTGTTCGGCCGGAGACGGTGAGCGTTTTGGCGCCGGTGAGTTTGAGAAGAAAGGAAGGAAGAAGCAGAACCAGAGACGGTAAAGAAAGATATGATATTGACACGCGGCACTTTGAAGAAATAATATTATACAATATCTTTTAAATAATTATTTCAAAATTAAAGGTTTTTGCCAAATCGCATGAAAAGCTCTGGCCTTGTACCTTTGACTTCCAATCGAATGGGGACTGGACAGAATACCAGCTCTTGAACAGAGACAGAGAGAATTGCGCGAATACCACGCCGACATCGAAGTAAATGCGGCGAACTCGGAATATCAAGGCCAATCACCTTCACGGGGAACCGCAAGAAGATTTCCTGAGCAGAAATGCCGGACAAAGAGCTGATCTGACCGTAACTCAAATTTCCGGAAACATTTCTATCGTAATGCAATTGGCTTTCGAACTGCGCGTCGCAAGCCTCATCCAACCACACCGAAACCGGCCGCTCGCCTCATCCAACATGAAATCATCGATTCCCTTCCGAAGCAGGCCCATCGGAAGGCCGTGAGCTGAAAGCACCTCGTATATTGACGTTGAAGTTACCTTAGAATTAGGGGTGGGCATCGGATCGGATCGGATCAATCCGATCCGATTGGCCACCATCCGACATGTGATCGGGTTATCGGATCAGATCCGATAACCACGTATAAACAAAAACACCCGAATCCGATCCGATCCGAATCCAACACAATCTGATCGGATCGGATCGGATCGGATACAATCCGATTGAAACTTAAAAAAAAACTTTTCCAGCGATGATAAAATGCAGCGAAAATACAAACAAAAATCTGAAAATCCAAACATATGGGAAATTAATAAACTAATTCCAAGAATGCAACAAATTCCAACCATTTCTCACATCCAACAAAATCCAACGAAAATCAAAAAATATCCAAATTAATAAACTAATTCCAGAATGCAATAAAATCCAATCCAACAAAATCCTGATATCCAACAAAATCCAAAGTAACTAATCTAATCTACAATAACTTCCATAACTTACAGTAACTTTCATCACATATCAATTAATATCAAATATCAAGCATCGTGAATTCTTCATCTCCATCTCCTTCTCCCTCTCCCTGGCATGCAATTTCTGGACAATAAACAAACATAATATAAAATCAACTAAAAAAAGTAATAATAATTTATAGTGATAATGAATTATGATATAGAATGAGAATATACCTTCATCAATGGTTTTATAATCTTTCAACCGGTCCAACGTGTCCAATGGATCTAACAACGTTGGACTTTCTGATAGGATCCAACTCTGTCCGCATATAAGAGCCTCTACAGTCTTTGGTAATAAAGAGGTCCGGTATTCGTCAATAACACGACCGCCAGTACTAAATGCCGACTCGGAAGGAACAGTAGTGATCGGAATGGCCAACACATCCTTTGCTATTTTACTTAGAACTGGATATTTATGTGAATTCAGTTTCCACCATAGCAAAAGGTCTAGATTCTCTGAATATTCCTCAACAGGCTCTTGCAAGTATAGATCAAGATCCGACCTACTGCTTCGAGTCTCCATAGAAGAAGAACTACTACCATAATATCTTGAAAAGAGAGGATCTTTTGCTAGTGGTGCTCTGAAATTAGTTGAAGTAGATTGCTCGGCCTCAGAACCTTGATACTCCAAGTATAATCGTCGTAGAAGAACCTCAGTTTCCTTTTGAAATGAACTCCATCGATCGTCCCCCAATAGAATCTTCAGACAAAGTTGAAGCAAAGTGGTTTTGCATCTTGGATCAAATATAACTGCAACCCACATAATTTTATTGAGTCTATCGAAGTTGCCCCAGTACTTTTCAAATTTATCAATCATTCCATGAGCCATGTTTTTCAGTAATTGATTATCTGACTCAACATGTTTTTGGATATTGAGTTTAAGTCGGCATGCCTCAGCAATATACATGGCAGAAGTCACATACTGAGATCCTGATGCTGCAACTGTCGTATCATGGAAGACATCCAAAAACTTACAAAAAGCGCGAACATCGCTCCAATCCTCGTCTGTAGGAGGGCCAGCCTCTCCCATATATGCTACGAATTGACTGTCACATTCAGCTAACTTATCAAATGCTGGTGCATACTTTTCAGCCCTATCCAACATCAGAAATGTTGAGTTCCATCGAGTAGGGCAATCAAGCGTGACATTGGCCTTATATGTTATTTTCATAGCATCAATACAAAATTTAAACTTCTTCAAGCGTGCTGGAGACGATTTGACATACCTCACAGCTTGGTGTACTCGACTAATTGCTATTTGATGGTCTCTAAGCCCTTCGTTAACAATTAAATTCGTGATATGGGCGAAACATCGAACATGAAGATGCGATCCATCCAAGATCAATCCATTCAAATGCCTCAAACTCCTCACTAAATGTTGAATAGCGACATCATTTGAGGAAGCATTATCTACCGTCGCTGTAAAGACATTCTCGATCCCCCATTGCCGCAAACACTGGACCAATAATTTTCCAAGTGTTTCGCCTTTGTGGTCGCCAATTTCCCGAAAATTCAGTATCCTCTTATGCAATTTCCAATCCCCGTCTATGAAATGAGCCGTCAAAACCATATAGCTCATATTTTGGCCCGATGTCCAAGTGTCTGTAGTTATGGAAATTCTCTGACTGCTACGAGTAAAAAACTCTTTCAACTTCAGTTTTTCCTTGTTATATACAGCTTCGATATCTCTTGAAGCTGTTCGTCGAGAAGGAACAACAAACTCGGATCGAAGAACAGAACAAAACTTCCTGAATCCTTTATATTCTACCATTCTAATAGGTAGTTCTTCTGTGATTAACATACGAGCAAGAGCTTCGCGTGCTTCTGCTTGAGTACAAGTCGAGACAACGGTAGATGAGCTTGCAGCCCCACTGACCGGACTAAACGGTAGTGTCGTCTGTGCTGCATCTGTGGTCAACAAATATTTCTTGCAGCTCTTCAAATGCTTAGTCATATTTGAACTGCCAGCCTTCTTCGAATGACATAAATATTGATGCCCACAATAGTTGCATGCGGCCTTAGGTTCGTCGTTATCACAATCTTCGACCAAAGTAAAATGGTTCCAACATGCAGCTCTTAACGCTCTTTTTTTTGACTCAGGAGCACCAGCAGTGGTCGAAGGAGCAGAACTATCAATAGAAGCAGATATTGTATGTTCCATCTGAAAGAAAACAAAACAAAAATTAGTTAATATAAACTACAATAATCTGCAAAACCATGATACCCACTCAAACAAACCATTTATCCAATGAAAATGCTTAATTTGCTTAAACCTAATATGCAAAACAATGGTTCTGAGTAAACAACACAAATTAAAACAACTCTGCCACCATTTTCAGTAAGTAAACAGCCCAAATTATTTCAAAACTTCGGATAATTAATAATTTTCATGATGCAGACAATTAAAACAACTTGTAAAGAATCAATCATCTAAGAAAATGAGATTTCGGAGTTCGGAGTCTTCAGACTCCTGATTACAGAGGCTAAACAAAAAAAAATCGTGTTATATAAATTACTTCCTCATTTCAAAGTTATATAAATTGCTCCACAATAGTTAAATCATCATTCAACTCCATTGCATTTGCAGTTAAATCAAATAAGTAAATAAAGCTTGGTCGAAACAAAAAAAAAACAACATTTTGAATAATCCGGATGAAATAGATGCTTACCGAGAAGGAGTAGGAGCACTCGTTCGGAGGTAAATCGATCTTCGGAGTTCGGACGGAGTCTTGCGAGAGTTCGTCGGCGCTGGTTCGTCGGCTCTGGTTCGTCGGCACTGGACGGGCGTCGGATTCGGATGGTCGGATTAGGGTTAGGGTGAGAAGCCTCGCGCGATAAGCCGAATAGCCGATTAGGCGATTTAATGTAATCCGATAGTGATCCGATTGTCGGATCCATTTTTTGATACCTGTACCGAATACCTTATCCGATCCGATCCGATCCGATCCGATCGGATCGGATCGGATCGGCGGGTTGGGTCGGATCCGCCCACCCCTACTTAGAATCCGTCAAACTCATCGCCCCCATGGACCACAAAATCGATAGCAAAAACAGGCACGAAGTTGCGATTTCTACGGAGGAGGATAGAGACGGCATGCTTGAGCTGAATTCGAGTAACTATTACGGTCTGTTTACTAATTAAGAACTGAGGAAATGTCGAGGTAGAAAGAGATGCATTGATTGAGAGTCGTTGAGTCCAAAAGTCAGTACAGTGTGATGTTGACTAGGGTTTGAGATATTGACGAAGGTGGAGGAGGGACAACGTGCGTGGAGCTGCCAGCAAGAACCAGAGCAGGGGTGGGCGTCGGATCAGATTGTTGACGATCCAATCCGATCCGACAATTATCGGATTGGAGTTTTGGATCCGATCGGATCGGCTCCAAAACTCCATCTGAATCCGATCCGATCCGACAATTATCGGATTGGATCGGATCGGATCGTGTAAAAATCCGAGGATCCCCTGTTTTGAGTGTTTTCCCTGCAATCCGAGAAGCTAATCCAAAATATATCATCCAAGATTCAAACTATCATCCAAGATTACAGACAACCAGACATACAACGTAATCCAAAAATTTTGAAATCTATTCATAATCCCAAAAAATGCATTCATAATTCATTATAATTCAAAACTATTCATAATACAAATACATCAATAATCCAAAACGATAATATTCCCTAACAATTACAATTACAATGTAAAGAAATCATAATCCAAAATATCATAATCGAAAACCAGAATTCCAGAATACAAAAATAATTCATAATGTCATCATAATACATAAAATAAACTATAGAAAATAATCATAATCCGCCGTTTAGAGTTCAATGATCGGCTCTACATCTCCCCTGGTTGCATTCTCCGAAATTTCTACAAAAACACATAAAACATATTTATCGACATAACATTAATAAACAGTCATGTTAATAAATAACGTGTAGTTGAGCAATACCTTCGTCAATCGTTTTGTAATCTTCTAATACCTCCGACAAAAGTGGAGTCTCAGATTCAGAACGGATCCAACTCTGAGTGCATATAAGGGCCTCCACTGTCTTTGGTAATAGAGAAGTCCGGAATGAGTCTATAACGCGACCACCACAACTAAAAGCTGACTCCGACGGCACTGTAGAAATTGGAACGATTAACACATCCTTCGCTATCCGACTAAAAACCGGAAATTTATGTGAATTCAATTTCCACCATAGCAAAAGGTCTAGAGTATCAGAAAATTCTTCAACAGCATCGTGTAGGTAGACGTCAAGTTCCGACCTACTAATTCTAGACTCCGTCAAAGATGACCCGACGTATAATCTAGAAAATAAAGGATCCTTCAGTAGTGGCGCGCTAACATTGGACGAACTCGATGGTTCGTCACTTGAACCCTTATACTCACTATAAAGTCGGCGCAAAAGAACATTCACCTCGTCATAATATTCACGCCCCCGCTCGTCCCCCATAAGAATGGTCAAACAAAGCTTTAACATATTAGCTTTGCACCGAGGATCCAAAACAACTGCAATCCACATAAGGTTATTCATTTTCTCGACGTCGCCCCAATACTTGTCGAATTTTGCAATCATGCCATTAGCCATTGAGCTCAATAATGGATTAGAACCTTCAACATGCATTTGAATGTTAAGCTTCATTCGACATACCTCACTAACATACATGTTGGAAGTCACGTACGAGGAACCTGATACTGCAACCGTCGAATCATAGAAAATTTCCAAGAATTTGCTAAATTGACGAATATCCACCCAATCTTCGTCTGTGAGAAGCCTTTCTTCTCCCATATATGCTAAGAACTGAGTGTCGGATTCTGCAAGTTTATCGAATGCAGCTGCATACTTCTCAGCTCTTTCCAACATAAGGTATGTCGAGTTCCATCGAGTAGGGACATCAGATGTCACATTGCCCTTAAATGTGATTTTCATCATGTCAATGCAACTTTTGAACTTCACTAAACGTGCTGGTGAGGACTTCACGTACTTCACCGCCCTCCGTACTCGACTAATAGAAGCTTGATACTCTTTAAGCCCATCATTCACAATTAAATTGGTGATATGAGCAAAGCATCACACATGAATGAACACTCCATCCAAAACCAATCCACTCCAATGTCGCAAACTCTTAACTATATGTGCAATGGCCACATCATTTGAGGAGGCGTTGTCTACCGTAATAGTGAACACATTCTCAATCCCCCAATAGCGCAAATAATGCTCAATTAATCTTCTAATGGTTTCTCCTTTGTGGTCATCAATCTGCCGAAAATTTATAATTTTCTTTTGCAATTTTCAATCTCCATTGATAAAGTGGCATGTCAAAACCATGTAGTTTATATTCTGGGCCGAAGTCCAAGTATCTGTAGTCAAGCAAACTCTCTGACTGCTTCTAATAAAATATTCTTTCAACTGATTTTTTTTCTTCTTATAAATGCCCTCGATATCCCTTGACAACGACCTGCGCGAAGGCAAAACCAACTCAGGCCGGAGATATGCGCACCACTTTCTGAATCCTTCTTTTTCTACCATTCTCATTGGTAGTTCATTAGTTATGATCATGCTGGCAAGTACTTCACGCGCTTCTGCCTGCGTGAAAGACGATACAGAAGACGAGCTTGCTTCCCCTTTCAGCGTAGTAAAAGGCAACTTCTTCTATAAATGATCTGTGGTCAACCAATGCTTGTTGTAACTCTTCAAATATTTTGTCATATTTGAACTTCTCGCCTTCTTCGTATGACAGATATACTTTTTGCCACAATGGTTGCAGCTAGCTCTCGGATCCTCCGGATCACATCCATCAACCAACGTGAAATGATCCCAACATGCCGCCCTTAACGCTCTTTTTCTTGGATTAGTAGCAGGCTGAGTAGGATTCGTAGTTGTAACAAGAGTTGTAGATGTTGATTGTATTGTTGTGTCGATAGTTGCAGAAGCTGTACTTTCCATTCTGCAAAAAAAAAATCCAAACCAAATTTCAAATTGTGAAATAACTTAATCCAAAAGCAATTCTAGAATACTTGACATTTTGACTAAACATAAAGTCTCGGGTTTCTTACTATATAATTATATTTCACATATTCACAAGGTACAAAATTACAAATCATGATTTACATTTTACAATTTTACACTCACTGGATCCGACCCAATCGGCAACAATCTGATCGGATTTGCATAAATGCCTATGGCCCTGCCAATCCAATCGGATTTGGATAAATAACTTGTCAATCCGATCGGATTTGCAGGACACCCACCCCTTCGCAGTTTGCACTAAACCAATCCGAGAGGGCTACATGCATAAATGGCTAAATCTATCGTTCATACTCACAAGTCACAATTCACAAATCCGAATCTTCAAAATGTAAAGACTATCAAGTTTTAACTATTTATCGTTTTCAAGTTCGTCATACCTTATGAATCACAAAGCTCGGGTTGGAGTTCGTAATCGTCGGGGTTCGTTGGTTCTCGGGGTTACTCGGGTTCGTCTCCGCCTCTTGTGTTCGTCGCGGGGTTCGCCGGGGTTCGTCGCAAGGTTCGTCGGGTTCGTCGTGGGGTTCGGACTTCGGCGTCGATCGTCGGGGACTCGGGATTTCAGAATGCCGAAGGGTTATGATTTACGAATTTGGGGATTTCGGTTTTGAAATTATAAAGTGTAGCCAAACCGAATGTCGGATTGGATCGGATCGCATTGAATCCGATAACGATCCGATCCGATAAGCAATCCGAGTGTCGGATCGAAAATCGCATATGCCAAACGAATGCTCTTGCCCGATCCGATCCGATCCGATCCAATCCGATCGGATTGTCGGATTGGGTCGAATCCGCCCACCACTAAAACAGAGAGCATTAGGAATTATTAGTAGGACTTCCGGGTGGTGGTCGGTCAGGTCAGGTCGGGTCAAGTCAAGTTGCATTCTCCTTACATAGTTGATATTGATAAAAGTCAGTTAATTTTAGGCTGAGTTTAGTTTAAATAGGCGAAAAAAGCATATATTTTAAAAAATTATTTTAATTTTCTTAAGACGTCTAAACCTTTAAATAATTTATAAATTCACATCAATTGTTACTTAAAATTTGTACCTTCAATTTACGCTGACAAATTGTGATATTTATATTTGAAAGTTTGATATATAAAAATAGCTGGTAGCTCAAGCAAATACTGATAGCATACAATGAAGAACGTTGTCGAAAAAAAAGAAAATGAAGCAAATTGGGATTTAGTATATGAAACAACTTACGAAAGTTACGAGCCGACACGTAACGACGTGCTTATGAGAGAATATGAACCAATATATGATAACTTTCGATCGTTTGATAGTGGATATGAGGTAAAGATTCAATCTTCATCACACGGTACAAATATTAGAATGTTGACTACTCATTTGACTCACTTTTATCTCAGAAGAAGTGACTCAAAGCAACTAACAACAATATGTGTAGATGAATGTTCATAGCATCTTCATGTTTCGAAAATGCACGATGAAGAAATTATTCAAATAAAAACATTAGTTGATAGTCATATTTGTGCTCAAGTTTTAAAAAATCGACTTGCATCGACAAGATGAGTGACCACTAACTATGCTGATAAGTTCAAGGATCAGCTTACGTGAAAGATTCCTTTTATCATAGAGACCGTAAGGAAAGATCACAATATTACTTTAACCACGAGTGTTGCAGTTAAAAGTTAGATAGAAGTGCGTAAGTTGAATAAAAGATTTGGCGATGAACAATTTTAATTTCTCCGGTAGTATGAGTAAGAACTAATGCGATCTAACTCCACTAGTAGAGTTGGTATCCAAGCCCAATTATTATACGGTACAGGTAAAAGAGTTGTTTTTGAATTCGAACGAATATATGTATGCATGTTTGTATGCAAGCGAGTAATCGTTGAATATGTCAAACCAATTATATGTTTAGATGATTGTTATCTCAAATGTGCGTGTCCTGGTCATCTGGTGGTGACAAATCGGTATTGATATGATGATGAACTCTATCATATTGCATATACAGTAGTAAAATATGATTGTGAAGATTTATGAAATTGATTTATCTATCAACTAAGACAAGACCTCAATAGATGTTTATATTTCCGAATATTAAAATATCAAAATTTCATATAACATAATATTTGGAAACTCAATCCATTAAATTTAGCCATAATATTATAACTATTTACATCTATTTATTTTTTTAAATGTGTATGTGCATCGCACATATTATAATTAACTAGTATACTGAAAAGAAAAGCAATTTAGCAAATTCTAACACATCAACTATTTCTTTAAATTTCAAATGTATATAAAAAAATGACAATAATTACTTTCATCAAACCTACATCCTCAAGTGTCGCTCTACCAATCGATTTGTTAAACATTTACTTCTTGGTTTCGAGAAAAAACGTTATGGACTTTCGAATGTCAATCAAATATTTATAATGATTTTTTTAAGAACGCACTCTTACTTCTCTGGACTCTTTTTTTTTTTTTTTTTTTAAATGTCACCTTTACTTCTCAATTTTCTCTCTGAAAATAAAAATACAAAAACTTAACCCGATTACAGATTTTTAGTTTGCATAAACTCACATTTTGAAAAATAAAAATTCAAATGAATGTGTATCAAGTGTGAGTAGAAGATTCAATACTTTGTCGCTACGGTCGACACCTTCTACTATTTGTTGTGCGAAAAAACTCTAACCATTGGAGTTTCGGCCGACCTTTTCATATTTTTGTTGACACTTCCAGATGCGATCAATCTTTTCAGTTTTGGTCGACTCTTGCAGTAGCTGCTACTTTCTTCAATTCTCATATGGAGGCTTTTCGGTCGACCAATTTCTTTATCGGTCAACCCTTTAGCTTTTAGGCGACTGAAACGGATTTCAAGAGACAATACAAATTTTGATTTTCTCTTAAAGACTTTCGGTCGACCTTGCCACAATGACTTAATAAATTTAGCTTCTAATATCCATTTTTATTAATGTAAATGTCAAATACTTAAACTTAATCGTTAAAATTATTAATACTCCCATTAGAGGGTATTTCTAATAAAAATCACAACGATTAGAAGTACAAAAAATGGGTGGAATCAGCGCACTCACAATATTTATCCATTTTAAAGACATAAACTAAAAGATAATAAAAAAAGGCGGATCACATCTTGATATAAGTGAGCATCTCTTCGTGTTCTTCTTCTTCACACCGTACTTTGATACCTTAAGGGCGAAATAGTTAAGTCTTCTTACTCTTCACCGAATAGAAGTGGTCGCTTAAAATCAGAGAAAATAGAGGAAAACTCCAACCAATGGAAGAGAAGTAGATGAGCTGCTCCGTGCGTTTCAATCGCGAAGAAGCCATTGATATGGACACCTTCCTCGAGTCCCTCTCTCATAATTGCACTAGCATGAATTTAGTGAATTCCACAAGGAGATATAACTATTTTTTTTTCAATTTGAGGTATTTGTCGAAAATTAACAAGAATTTCCCAAAAAAAGGCAAAATGTTTAAAACATTCTCACCGACCGAGCAAATAACAAATGGACAATGCTTTTCCAGCAGCGGCCAGGCAGCCAGCAGGGTGTACCTTTCTTCCACTGCTTAGGAGCAACTTGCCCACTGCCTCCACTGTCTTTCACACTGATTCTGTCAGACCTAGGCACCTACCCATGGTGATTCCGTGAAAAACCCTCTTCTCCATTTCCATTCTCCTCCGCCCCGACAATATCGACGGCGTTTTCTCCGCCCAAATGCGGTCGTCGCTTTGCCTTTTCCTCTTCTTCTTCTTCTTCTCCTTCTCCCTCCCTCCAGCTTTCGCCGGTGACCCTTTTGCATACTTTGATTGGACCATCTCCTACATCACTGCTTCTCCACTCGGAGTCAAACAGCGGGTTTGCTTCTCTTTTTCTCCATCCCTTTTATTAATTTTTTTGTTACTTTCTACTAGGTTCAGTCGGATCATTCTTTATGGTTTCATCTCTATACTAGCTTGTGATTTCTTTCCAATGACAACCGAAACTTATTATTGTATCTGTTCTTTTAGTCATTTTAAACTAGTCTAGTTGATTCTTTGATTAGGATATCTTTTTTTTAACTGTGCCGCCTGCAATCTTATGCTCACTAAGCTCAAAGAAGGCAACCTTGCTTTTCTGCCATATTCTTGTATGGTTACTGCGCAGTGCTATATCTCTTCCTCAGTTTATCAGAACTAACAATCTCATCCTCTGTTCGTGTCTCTTACCCTTTGAGTTTTCTTTCTTGCCTCGTATGGCTATGGTCCTTTCTCTTACTTACGTTTTTCTATGCATGTTCTGTTGATACTACTCAGTGCTCATACCTTTGTGATAAGAAAGTCTGCTTCTTTTTTCACTCCTGATTGTCCATCTGTTTTTAACTATTTCTACAGGTAATTGGGGTTAATGGGCAGTTTCCTGGTCCGATACTCAACGTCACCACAAACTGGAATGTTGAGATCAATGTCAAGAATGAACTTGACGAGCCTTTGCTGCTCACATGGTACGACGAATGCCCTCAACTAGAAACCAAAGCATCCATTGACTTTCATTTGTTACTTTTGCTGCAGGAACGGTGTACAGAACAGGAAAAACTCATGGCAAGATGGTGTTTTGGGGACTAATTGTCCGATCCCTTCTAATTGGAATTGGACTTACCAGTTTCAGGTTAAGGATCAGATAGGAAGTTTCTTTTACTTTCCAACATTAAACTTTCAGAGAGCTGCTGGCGGGTATGGGGGAATCACGATAAACAATAGGGATGTTATTCCTCTACCCTTTGCGATGCCTGATGGAGATATCACGCTTTTGATCAGTGACTGGTATACTAAGAGTCATAAGGTCAGTTTAATTCATAGATGAGTCATTGTTTGCGATTATTGTCATACACGAGCTAGTGATCACCAGTTTCTAGGTTGTTGACGATCCCTTTGGGGAAAACAGGATCTAAGGAAGAATGTTGAAAATGGTATTGATCTAGGAGTTCTAGAGGGTGTCCTCATTAACGGACTAGGTCCTTATCGGTTTGATGAGTCGATTGTTCCTGATGGTATAGCCTTCCAAATGATTAATGTCGAGCCAGGTGAATATCTTTTCAATCCCTTATGCATCATTCCATTTTACTTGTTGAATTTGTTTCAACGACGTGATGTTTGAAACAAAAGAAGATTGAGATTAGAAAACTAGGCAATGTTTGGAGTTGAGAAAGAGTACACGGCAAGGGAGGAAGAGAAATTAAGTAGAGGGACATAATATTTTGTTACAATGGTTTCATCGAAATTTGGAGAGTGGAACTTCTATTATTTTTTCAAGATAGTTGGCATCATCCAAAATGAGGTTAACTTTCTTATTGTATAATGAATGATGGCTTTAATTATTTTAGAGTTATTCTACAAAGTATCATTTTGGTATGGTTCTTTACTAATGGAAGGAAATTGTGTTTCATTTGATGTTTCTTGTCTGTGGGAGGCCTTTCTCCACAGTTTCTTACAACTTTTTTTTTTTAAAATATAAAAGTTCTTAATGTGTATATATATATATATATATATATATATATATCATGATATGTATAATTTTTTTTCCCATGTTAAATTAGTTGCATCAAAATGATGGGTGATTACTTGATGTTATTTGCATCAGGGAAGACATACCGCGTCCGAGTGCACAATGTCGGGATCTCAACAAGCTTAAATTTTAGAATTCAAAATCATAACTTACTTCTCGTGGAGACTGAAGGATCATACACAGTCCAGCAAAACTACACGGATATGGATATTCATGTGGGCCAGTCGTATTCGTTCTTGGTCACAATGGACCAAAATGCTTCCAGCGATTATTATGTTGTCGCCAGTTCTTTGTTCCTCAATTCATCGGCTTCAGCTAGAGCTACTGGAGTGGCTATTCTCCATTATTCGAATTCTCAGGGCCCAGCTTCAGGACCCCTTCCTGATCATCCTTATGCATACGACCCTTTAATCTCAATGAACCAAGCAAGATCCATAAGGTTGTGGCTCATTTTAGTTTTACCAAAATGTGAATAAAAGGAATCATTTTTCATCACTAATCTATCGTGAGACACTGGGTTTTCAGATGGAATGTCTCAGCTGGGGCTGCTAGGCCGAACCCACAAGGATCTTTCAGATATGGTCAAATTGCAGTTACAGATGTATATGTGATAATCAACAGGCCTGCAGAACTCATCGACGGCAAGTGGCGAAGAACGCTCAATGAAATTTCCTACTTTCACCCTTCGACTCCCCTCACTCTCGGACGACAATTCAACATTCCAGGACTATACAAACTGGACTTCCCAAACAGACCGATGAACAGACCCCCAAAAATCGACACATCTCTAATCAACGGCACATTCAAAGGTTTTATGGAAATTATTTTTCAAAACAACGATACTGCAGTTCATACTTACCATTTGGATGGCTATGCTTTCTTTGTTGTCGGGTGAGCTTCTAGTTTTTGTGGTTTTCCTTCTTTTAAGTATATTATTCAGAGGAGTTGAACTTGAAAAGTCGCTAAACATTGATTGTTGCTAATGTAGTATGGATTTTGGATTGTGGTCGGAGAACAGTAGAAGCACATACAACAAATGGGATGGTGTTGCCCGGAGCACTATACAGGTATCTCCATGTTCTAACTTCGGCTTTGATTGTTATTTACCCACGTCATGATCAACTGCAGTTGAATATCAAATTTCTGGCAAAAAAATGAATTCTTGTGCTCTAATGTGGGGAGAATGTGTATAGGTGTTTCCCAGAGCATGGACAGCCATTTTAGTATCCCTCGACAATGCTGGAATTTGGAATCTCAGAGCGCAGAATCTTAACTCATGGTATCTTGGCCAAGAAGTTTACATGAGTGTCGTGAATCCAGAGGAGGACAAAAATGAGTTTCCTCTGCCTGAAAACACCATTTATTGCGGTCTACTTTCTTCCTTGCAAAAGTAAGCCATCAGCATCTTTCTTTAGTTTGTGATTGGGAGGTTCAACGATCTATTTATTTTGGTCGTGTTAATTTATGCAGCGATCAGGCTCAAAGATTCAAGTTCTCGAGCACAGGGGAAGTTCGCTACTCCGATTCGACGTCCATCATACTATTCGTAGCGATGTTTTGGACGATTTTTTGGAGTAATCAAATGGCTGTGATGGACAATATTTCATATGGAATGAATCTATGCTGTAATTTTTTCATGGAAGATGACGTGATTGGAGTTTTGCTGGCAAGGCAGTGACTGTATAATGTATATGCTTCCACTAGCATTGTATTATCAAAGAACATCCAAATCCTGCTTAATAGCAGCATTCCTCTTTATTTTTTCTGGGTTTAATTTTTTGAAATGATGATTGTTGAGCGATCTTTAATATGTACCCGGTTTTTGTGGCTTGATTTAGAAAGAACCCGAGCCAACCCAAAACCCATTGGCTTCAACTGTAAAACCCTCCGTCTCGTTCTTATCTGCTTCTTCATTGGCCCATCATCATCTGCTTCTTCTCTCTCTCTCTCCCCCCCTTTTTTGCCTGACCAGTGTGCTTCTCCCTCCGACTTTTCCTTGCGAAGAAACGCAGCAGATTCTGATATTTCTGTGAAGTGCTCAGACTTGTGCCATTAGAGGACCCAAGAGGTTACTTGCTTTTCTTTTCTGTGGTTTTGTTGATTACCCAAGCTCGAACCAGCTTAAAGGTGATTCTGGCTTTCATGCTAGCAGCTTCGTTTAGGTTTTAAGATTGCCCGGTCATGGAAAGAGTAGATACGAGATTAGTACCACTCATCTGGAATTCTGCTGGGTTTTTCGGTCTGTGTTTTCTGTCTATAGTTTCTCTTTTCCATTTTTTTTCGCCAGGATGCTGCTATTTGATATATTCTTAGTGCTGGGGCTCTTCGATTCGTATCTGTTAGCGATTCTGTTCGTTTTTTTGGAAACTGACGATTTCTGTTCTATTCAGTTGTCATCTTTTTACTTTTCAGTCCGGTTTCGGTATATGATTACACGAAGAACCTGCCTGGATGAAATATTATTTTTTTCAAATTATTCTCGGATAATGCACAAAACATTCCCAATGACGATAAGAGTTACTATCTTCATTCTTTTTACCGTAAAATTTAGCTTTGACAAAAACCCTTTGAAAGAAAACATCACTGGCGAAGAAAAAACAGCTTGCAAAATTAAAACATGTTTGACGTGTTACCTTTCTGTATGGTTACTATGATTATCACTGAAAGTAAAGAAATCCAAAATCATCAATCCATAAAATTCCCAACTTTTTCAGGATACATCGATTGAGAGGCACAATAAAATATCTACTTTGTTCTAGAGTAGTTAAGTCTTGTTGCGGTGTAAGAGGACAATCCTTGCATCAAAATCTTGAAGAATGTCGTGCATCATCTTTCAATTATCCTCAAATCTTTTATTCTCAACCCCGAAGCCACACTCAGCCATTGCCTCCTTTTCCTTAATCACCAATCACCCCCATAAATTGCAATGGAAATTCAAGCAAGTGACAAAAAAGATGTCGTTATCGGCCACAAGTACCAGTTATGAAGTGGGTGGAGGATACCCAGAGGAGGAATTTGAATCTAAAGATAAAAAAACACCCCAAGACCAACAAAATTCAAGTATTGACAATGCTCAGTATGAAGCTCTCCTCAAAGGAGGGGAACAAGTCACCTCTGTTCTTGATGAGATGGTCACTCTGGTAAGTATTTGCCCCTTTCCCTTGTCTGTAGTTGTCCTTTTCATTTATGAGAAAACAGAAGAACATTGAAACTGAAAGTTATACTTTTCAATAAGTTATGCGGTTTTTGGCTCATTTTGGAGAATTTCAAGACTCCTGGTCGATTAGTTTTATTCACCATTTGGAAAGTCCTTTTCTGTGTTGATATTTTTTTCCAAACGATAAAGAAAACAAATATGTTCATCGACTCCATCAAGTTTTATCAATACATGAAGCTTTTTTTACTATTCCCATGTAAATGTATCTATGGCTTTCAACAACATCATTACTTTTTTAATAATGCTGCTTAAAGACATTAGTGATAAGTTGTATTTGTGTAGTTGGAAGATATGAATATGGATTGTATTTGTGTAGTTGGAAGATATGAATATGGATGAAGCATCTGAAGAAATTGCAGTGGAGTTGGCTGCACAAGGAGTCATTGGGAAAAGGGTCGATGAAATGGAGTCTGGTTTCATGATGGCTCTAGACTACATGATCCAACTTGCTGAAAATGATTTAGATGATAAGGTTCACTTTCGATCTTTTGAATTAAAACAATGTTACGTATACTCTTTAATTGTATACTCTAATTTCACACTATGATATAACACTAATGTGTCCATTAATTGATAGAATTATTATGGTATTCTATAAATTTTTAAAGTGATAGATTACATTATTCTATTAGAGAATGGCACAGAATAGTCACCTCAAGGGAGTGAAATTAGAGTGTGAACATACGATTACTTTTTTGAAATATTGGTTTGTTAGTATATTTACTTTTTTGGCTTTTGAACCAAGATTTTATGTGAATATTAAAATTATAATTTGACAAAAAAAATTTAGTGTTTTTATCTTTTGTTTGCTTCAGCGCAAGACAATATTGGAGGTGATCAAGGAGACTGTTTTATTTCACTTGACAAAAAAATGCCCACCATATGTAAGAACAATGTTCATATCAGTGCAAACTTGTATTTTAATCTGAGCTAATTTTGTTTCTGTTATCGGAATTGTTAGGTTCAAGTTGTGGGCCTACTCTGTAGAACTCCTGAGAAAGAAAGCAGACATGAACTTCTTCGTAGAGTTGCTGCCGGAGGCGGTGTTTTTAAAGCTCAAAACGGTACCAAAGTACATATTCCAGCCGCAAATTTGAATGATATAGCTAACCAAGCAGATGATTTACTAGAGGTTCATGATTTTATTTTGGATTTATTTTATTTTTTTCAGTTTTTATGCTAACAAATATCAGAATGAGTAGCTAGCCATATTTTGTTTAGCTCTTGTATCATCAGTAGCTTTTCTCAATAACTCTGGGTGCATGTTAAATTTTGGAGACAATGGAGACTCGACCTGTCGTTCCAGATCGAAAGCTGCTTGCACGGCTTGTTTTGATAAGAGAAGAGGCTCGGAATATGATGGGGGGTGGAATATTGGACGAAAGAAACGACCGGGGTTTTAGTACTCTTCCTGAATCAGAGGTTGGGATTTTTGAAAATCTTTAAATCAATCAAACACTTTGAACGTGCAAATAATTTCTTAGCAGCATACGTTTTTTAGGAGTGCTCTTATTTTAACCTCATTGATATTATACTTTATCCTGTCTTGCTGGGGCAGGTGAATTTCTTAACCAAACTGGTTGCTATGAAGCCGGGGAAAACCGTCCAAGAAATGATACAAAATGTGATGCTCGGAAAAGACGAAGGGGCTGAAGATTTGGGCAATGAGGGGGAAGATGGTGCTCATGGAAGCGCGTCGTGGGGAATCACCGGAAGGGTGGGTGCCTTTTTTGTGTTTTGTCTTTTTTTTTTTTGTGGCTTTATTGTCCAAGATATGACATTTTTTCCTTTGTTTTGTAGGAAAGTGTATCAGGGAGGAAGCCTCTTCCTGTTCGTCCTGGCATGTTTCTTGAAACTGTATCTAAGGTAACACGACAATCATTTGAATTTCTCTCATCGATTTCACGTAGAATGTGTTAGAATTTCTCAATGTATGATAACATTTTTTGTAACAGGTATTGGGAGGTATATATTCTGGAAATGTCTCCGGCATTACAGCGCAGCATCTTGAATGGGTAAACTCTCTCTCCTCTCTCTCTAAATTGGGTCTTTGCTCGTTTGGTCAAACTGTCCAAAGCTTAAGCAATGGAGCTCGTTAAGGTTCGATATGCTGAGCATGTGTTGTGGGTTTGGTCTTGTGTCGTACTAGGTACATCAGAAGACACTGCAAATTCTTGAGGAAATAGCATTTTAGTATGCTATGTCCAAGTGTGAACGGCGGTGTGTACTCAAATCTAGAGTTTGCCAGAGCTATCTACGATGATCATCGTTCTAGAGAATTTAATCATTTTCTCTCATCGACTCAGATTGGGAGCATCAGGCAGAAGGGTCGTCATCCATGCAAACGCTGTCATCGTTCATGGCTGCAGGACTTTGTTGTGTATGTAGCTAATTTCTCTTTTTGTAGACCTATTCTATCATTTATAAATGGGAGGAAATTATAACTCGTGCTTTCCCACCTTCCGCCCTCTGCAATTTTTACTAGGATTTTGGGTTCAATATGAGATCAAATCGATCATGTTTGATAATTCGTTTGAAATTTTCAATATATATTCCTAATCCGATTCAATTTGTGCGAAAAATGCATAAGAAAGCGATTTAAACTTTGAATGTCTTCACTGATGAAGGTGGTGGTGGAGTGAGGGATAAGAAACGCGATCTCCATGGCCATGAATGTTTCTGTCGAGATCTCCATCATCGTCTATCGTCCAGTTGCGCGTCTCTTTCTTGTTAGACCAAGCGCATGCTCTGGTTATTCAACGTGAGCTTACGAAGCTTCAACGGTAAGCAATTACGTGTAAAATAACAAAGAATAGTTTATTTGAAAAAAATGTAAATAGGAAAGGAAAAAAATCTTATCGAAATACGAATAATTACTCAAGGGTCATCCTCAAGATACAACATGGTGGCTATGGCGGACTATATTATTGCAGTCATTACCCTGTCTTATCTGCTTCTCCCTCTCCTCATTTCTACACCTTTTCGGAAGCCATGGATCACTCATACTTAACTCGGCGAGCTTTTGGTGCGGTTCTTTGTGTTTTTCTTTGCTTTGTTTCAACTCAATCGGCTCCTGAAGCTGCTCTAATCACCCAGCTTCCGGGATTCGCTGGCGCTTTTCCTTCCAAGCACTATTCTGGGTAATGCCTCTTTCATATCCGTTGATGGGTACGATCCCAGTGTTATTTACGTTGAAGATGCTAGAAAATGTTGTCGCTACGAGCTTTGATCCTTCAGCATTTTTTGCTTTCCGATGGCCTTGTATTATGACTGGTGGATCATTCGCTCGTGTTTTCTGCTCTTTTCGGTTGAAAAAACGCTTACAATTCGATGGAACTTTGATCCTCTTTTTTAAAGGTACGTCACCGTTGACGCGGATCATGGGAAGAAGCTGTTCTATTATTTTGTTGAGTCTGAAAGAAATCCATCAGAAGATCCAGTGGTTCTGTGGCTCAATGGTGGACCTGGATGCTCTAGCTTTGATGGGTTTGTCTATGAACATGGTACTTTTTTTTTTATCTTATCTAGTTCACTAATTGTAGATTAGTAATGAACATAATGGGTTTTCGATCGTGATATTTCCTTTCTTCTGAGGATTTATATTGATTTTCTAAATAATCTTGAACAGGATGGGTTTTCGATCTAGATTAGACCCCTCTCTTTTTCTGTTTCTTCTGGTTTTAATCATCGTTTACCTCATCTGGTGAAGGCCCATTCGATTTTAAAGAAGCAAAGACAAGGGGAGATCTACCTCAGCTTCTCCTGAATCCATATAGCTGGTCAAAGGTTTTAATATCTTGATCTAAATCAATTGTTTCTGCTAAGATTATGAAGTTTAACTTCTGAACTTCATTCTTTCTTTCATTCATCCACAAAATTTGCTCACGTGGATCTTTTATGTCTATTTTAAGGTTTCCAATGTCATATATTTGGATTCTCCAGCTGGTGTTGGATTTTCTTACTCAGAAAATACATCTGATTACTCAACTGGTGATCTAAAGACTGCTTCTGATTCACATATATTACTGCTGAAGGTAGAATAGGAACTATCAAACAACCACGTTGAATTTGAGTTGATTTATTTTTTAAATTCTTTTTCTTTGTTTTCCCATTTGGGGTTTTTTGTGGTCAGTGGTTTGAGCTTTACCCGGAGTTCCAGTCCAACCCTCTTTTCCTTTCTGGAGAGTCATATGCTGGAATCTATGTGCCAACTCTTGCTTATGAAATAGCAATGGGTAATCTTATATTAGTTCTATATTTTCTCTCCTATGCTGATGCTATGAAATGTACAAATAGGAGATTCATGCGACTACTGAACAAAAAATGGAACTCGAAGACTTCTAATTTAATCATTGCCTTATTAAACTAATCCAATTCTGTTTAGACCAAGTTCTCCAACATAAACTAGGAGGAACAAGCAAGCTACTTGTGTCTCATCTCTTCCTGTATTTCAATCCATCATTGATATATACTATAAAGTAGTGACCAATGCTTGATTTCTTACAGGGATTAAAGCAGGCGCCAAGCCCCTTCTCAACTTCAAGGTATTTCACATATAATTTTTCCTTTTTATGGTAAGAAAGTGCTGCTAAGAGATGTACAAAGTAGAATACATGGAACTCTTTAATGACGAAAGAAAAAGGCTCTATCAACTCACCGATATCTCTTTTCCTTATGGTGGAACTTTGAAAAGAAATATATCCTTTTTTTTTTCTCGAAATTCAAAATTTTGGATGGAGAGTGAAGAAATAAATGATTCAGGGGTATATGGTGGGAAATGGGGTGACGGATGAGGAGTTTGATGCCAATGCACTTGTTCCATTTGCACATGGGATGGGCCTGATCTCTAATGACCTATTTGAGGTGGGTAAAATTCAATGATACTTTATTTTGTCAAAAGAGCTAAAGAAAACTCAGATATGCATAAAATTGTGTATTATTTTATCATGGAATTGTATCTAGTTATTATTTTTTCATGTTTTTTAATAGGTTCAATCAATTTTTGTCCAGTTGTTTTATGATTTAATTGATTGCAAATGGATCTGCTACATCAGAAAGCAACAGATTTTGGATGGATAAAAGTCTTTTTTTTGGAATTATTGACAGGGTTTTTTACCTAATGTTAAAATGGAAAGTTATTGGAAGTCTGATACTGTGACAAATATTGCAGGCAGTTCATTCTGAGTGTAATGGAGATTACTATAATCCAGTCAGTGTATCTTGTGAGAACAGTCTCAGAGCAGTCGATCAGGTAAGTAACTAATATTAACAATCATAAATAAGAGGTTGAAGCTTCTATTTACATCAGAAATTATCCAATTGCAGGACCTCCAAGATTTAAACATATATGATATTCTAGAACCCTGTTACCACGGCTCAGATATTGCAGCCACAAACAGTAGACTACCATCGAGCTTTCGCCAATTAGGTGAGACTAAGAGGCCTCTTGCTGTTAGAAAAAGGATTTTTGGTCGTGCATGGCCTTTTAGAGCTCCTGTCAGAGACGGTATTGTTCCCACTTGGCCGCAGATTCTCAATGGACATAGCGTACCTTGCACTGTAAGTTTTTTTTCACCTTGCGAATGTCGATGAGGTTATTTCATTCACTATGCTGGTATTGCTTGCTAGGAGTCTATCATAAAAGTCAATAATTTCTTTTAGACAATGTACTTGATGGGGTTTTGTTTTCTCTGTATATATTTGAAACAAATTAAATTTATATGAAGATCACCAAGAAATTTAAAATTGAAAAAAATTCTAGGATGATACTGTCGCAACTACATGGTTGAACGATGCTGCGGTTAGGAAAGCACTCCATATCACAGAGGTAAGGCAATGCAATTTTGATCCGTAGATCATGGTTGACAATTCTAATTCTTATGTTTGTGATATGGATTGGATTAAAGAATTTCTCTGGAATGTGGGAGTTGTGTACTGGCGCCATCACCTACAATCACGATACTGGTAGCATGATAAGTTACCACCAAAACCTCACCTCAATGGGTTATGCAGCTCTTATTTACAGGCAAGGCTCTAGTTCATTTTGTTTCTAAAATGAATTACACGATTGAAATGGATGGTCTACTCTTGCTGATTTCAATCAAAAGATTTCTTTGTTCTTTCTTCAGTTTATAATTTGCATCGTGTTTTGGCAAATTAAAAAGTGAACATCTTGCTTCTTCGGAATATTATGCAGCAATTTGTTTGTTTTCTTGCAGCGGGGATCACGATATGTGCGTTCCATACACCGGGAGTGAAGCTTGGACTCGATCGCTCGGCCATAAAATCATCGATGAATGGAGGCCTTGGTATTCCAATTCTCAAATTGCTGGGTACTGTCATCACTTTTCAATTCCTTGTCTTGGATTATTATTAGTTAAATTATGGATGAAAATGATAAACTTTGTAGTAAAGAGTCCACTCTTCATAAGAATCAAAGGGTGGTGTTTTCTTGGAGTGCAGATATACACAAGGGTACGCCAACAACCTCACATTTCTTACAATAAAGGTGAGTAATATCAAATATAGCTTCTGTTTTTGAAATAGGATATATTTCTAATTTTTCAAAAACGTTTTTCAATAAATTTAGATTTCTATGATTATCAAATTAAGCTTTCTTTAGGATGGTGAACTTGTTAGAAAGACTTCCAAACTGGTCAGAGATCAATGATTTGGATGTAGTTTTGTTTTCCCGTGCAGGTTGAATGGAACCATATGAAATGTTTCTAAAAGCTGTTTTTTTTTATCTCGGTCATGTTATTTAGTTTTTAAAAGTTAGAAACAGTTCATTGAGGAAAGAATTGGTGGTTGGCATTGGGACAGGGGGCTGGACACACAGTCCCAGAATACAAACCCAGAGAAGCGTTGGATTTCTACAGCCGGTTTTTGGAAGGAAAAGACATATGAAGATGCCAAAAGCAACAGCAGTTGGATCAAATCATCAGATGTTGCTCTTCCAACCGATAACGTGCATAGGAGCAAGCTTTGTCCACTATCCTGGTTCCAAATCTGACACTCCATTTGTTTGCTAGAAATCTTGAAAAGATTTATGCATGTCTTTGAAACCGAAATTAAAACACTTAGACCTAATTATGGACAATAGAATTTTACTCCGGGGATAGTGGTTTCTAAATTTTGGCCACGTTGGTTTAAAGTTTTGAACGAAGCTTTCATCTCCAAAGTCAAAATTAAACTCACCACAAATAGATAAAGAAAGACTAATTGCCACTCTCATTTGATACCATCTTGTTATCCAGACTCTGTCAATAGGGAGAAGTAGGGGTAGCTCTTTGTGGACGCAGGTAAAAAAGTCTCTCATCTCTAGCCTACTGAGTTACTGTGACTTACCCTTTTACAAACTGTCAAGCTGGGGTGTGGGGGTCCTAAGGTAAGGGATTTCGTTTTTTGGTAACAAGTATGGGTAGTAGTTGGATTAGATCGACCTATTAAACCGGCTTCAACTGAAAATTTAAGTTGGATCCGATCAATTTTTAATTAAAAAATCTGTCATGTCAAATTAAAATCAAATTAAAATTTTAGTTCACTTCCATTGTGATCGATTTGAGTTTAAATTTAAATTTTCAAGAATAATTTGTCAGATTAGGTCGATTAACCAACTCAACTTAATTTATGAGTCAATAATCAACTAGCTTGAAATTTATGAAAGCAAATGTGAACTCAAATCAAAACTAACATAAAATTTAATGTTGAATGTATCAATTATCTAATTAGTTTTAGTTCGCATCTAATTTTATCAAAGCGGATCAACTTTTTTCAGCATTCTAATTTTTATTCCGTGGCGTGATATTAACTTGTCATTCGATTTCAGATGTAATAATTAAAATAAATTACAACTACTAAAATAAGAAGTCAACTATATCAATTAATAGCGTAAAATTAATGTTATATTTAGACTCTGTGTACGTTGAAAATGAAGATACGAGCACACAGGTCGACATAATTTTGTTAGCTTGAATGCCAACTTTTACTTTATTGTGTACTTTTAGTTTACTTTACTTCTGTCATTGAATTAGATGTGTATTTTAGAGATTTAGATCTGATTTTAATAATTTTAAAAAATAAATTATGAAATAGTTCCACGGTTATTCTTTCGTTGAAATATCTTATTGGCTTATATAATAAATTATTCTGGTAATAAATATAATAAATTTGTTTATGTATACGGGTAGAAATTACAATATTTATAGTATATGTATATCAAATTAAATGAATACATTGGCGGGGAACTGTGACTGTGGACCCTCTCTGTAGCCATGGCCTCTCTTCCCCTCCCAAGAGACACTTCTGCTGCGCCTACTTCCCCAATGATTCTTTCTCTGCCAAGTCTCATTTTCCCGAAGAGATCAAATGGAGCGGACACTGCAGTTCTCGCTTCAAAAGATTTGACTCCATGGCTGTCTCTAGATCATACTCTCAGCGCCACATTTCTGGCTCTGACCGTGCTCTGGATGATGATGTTGTGATTATCGGAGCCGGAGTTATTGGGCTGACCATTGCTCTGCAGTTTTTGATGAGTCCGACCTGTCCGTTGCCGGAAAGTTAGAAGATGCAACAAACGTGCCTGTGAAACCTCGAAAGGTACCATCTACTGCAGTAGGAATTTTTTATCAAGTATATGTTTCAAGTTGCATTGCACCCGATATGAATGAGATAATAAACGGGCACACGTAAGGGAGATAATGACACCATCTGGCCTTCCTCATGGGCAGCTCACAGAGCACCATCTGGCCCGCTCGAAAAGGCAGCCAATTCAACTCCACCCCCGAGTTTTCTTAATCTTGATCTTTACTTGCTTAACATTTTTCATGCATCGTATGAAAGAATTCTCGGGATAGGGTATTAGCACTATCTGGCCTCCCTCGAGACAGCTCTCCCCATATCTCATTCTCAACATACGGTTGGACGACGTTTTGAAAACATGCATGAAAAACATTTTCGTTCTTTTCTTAAAACATGATGCATGAGCATGATTTCATGCAATACTTGATAACTTAATATGATTAATGCGTAGTTTGATAACTTAACATCATGCAATCAACATAGCACAAACATCTCCAATGTAAATACTATCTTTGTTACTAATCGTACTTTACATACTTTTCATGCTTTATATACTTAGTCGATACTTAGCATAATATACAATCACAACCAATGACATACAAACACCAATCAAGCCCATATTACAGGGCTGGTGCACGGTGTGATGCACCCCAAAACAATTCCAAAGTTAATTCTCTTCGAATGATGGGACTTTTTTGAAGATTTCTTAACAATTCCAGCATCCTCTTATTCAATTCTTGTGTTTTGGAAATAGTTTGGAATTGGAGGTTACAAAGTTGATACAAATGTTCAAAGCTAAACTAGATTTGTACTTGCTGCTCAGATCGTAATAATATTTGTGAAGATATATCTATATACTGCTGGGAATTCCTCTTCGATTGCTACCAATTTGATGTCCATCTTAGGAAATATTAGTACACGGATGGTGGTTCACAGTTTTATGAGGGCTGCGTCTGTTTTTAAGCTTGGGATCTGCATTCCTATCCTTGATTCTTTTTTCAATTTTTTCAAGTTCTGCTTTGAACTCATTCAATTTTTCCTGAACTTCAACATTGTCTGTCCATTCAGGTGATGGTTTCTGCCCCCAGTATGTATCTCCTGCTGTTTGCCGGGAACGGAATCCTACAAGCATCGAACCAAGGTACATTTCCTTACTACTGGGCAACATATTTAGATAATACTTGTCTGGATCTTTTAGAAACTCCGCATATTCAAATGTTCCCTCGTCTGGAATGTATTTCCGACACGAGAATGGACGAATCATAGAGTAACCTGCATATGCATTTTGTCCATAGTTTACTGAAGCTTGTAGAGCTGATGAAATCCATATTAGAATTGTCAAAGCCTCTGTTAGATTGGTCAATGTGTTCATTTCATTCCACCATGTCTCCTTCCGCTTATCTCCATGACCCACATTTTTTATTTCTGACCACCATGCTTGAATTTCTTCATCGTGACTCACTGACTCATCATTTATGTAGAAGATTGAGCAGAAATTTTGAACCCATGCTTTAATTGCAGCCCATATCTCTAGACCATCGACTCCATAGGGATAGTCCTCAACAATGAGCTGAACCCCAGTCGGGTTGTCGGGTTCCTGGGCATTCACTGCCATATCTCTATACAACATCGAAACAAGAAAACTTTACAAAGAGAAATGTATTGATAGAGCTGTGAATTGTTACTAATTTGTAGCTTCCAACTATAAGGATGTTACCGTTTAAGCAGATCAGCAGGAAGATGTTGCTCGTCGAACCGCCACTCTTTATAAAGCTCTGAAGACAACTCCATGGAAAGTTCTCGGGAAAACAATGTCTTCTCCAAAAGTCCTCCGGAGCTGAGGACAATGTGCCGAAAGAGCGCATTGATGTGCATTGTGTCCTTGAAATGAGGATCCAACAGTTTATAGATCGGGTGCATCACGCTCAGCTGCCTCCGAGTGGCAATGATGAATGGCTCCACAACAGCATGAGTATGCAGCCTGAAATTCGAGCCACGAACCAGTAAGCCTCAATCTCTTATCCATCTGTTTTAGTTGCGATTTCTTGTGATTACCGAAATCTTGAGGAATGTTCAAGGTCCTACCAATGAGTGATAAGTTGATGACAGAGGGAGTCATTGGCTAAGACATGGGTTTTGGCCAGTTTCCATAATGCCAAGGCTTCTGATCCATGACAAGGCGGTGGAACATAAACCTGACTCGCCTCTCGATTTGGGGTGGCATTGGGTAAGCTAAGTTCTATTGCTACTGGCCTTAGAGTTTCGTCGTCACTCATGAAGAGTAAAGTACGGGATGCATAAGCGAAGACATCGTTATTGTTTATTCGGTGCAGAAATGGCATGAGATAGTCACTGTGATCTACTATGAATATCCTCCATTCATTCATAGCCTGTAAACATTTTTGGGTTTATAAGCACATATGCTCGGGCGGCAGAAGAAAGAAAAAGAGATAAATGACCTGATCAAGGGTGATGCCGTCGAGGTTATGCTCGATGTGGGATGCCTTTATTTTGCTCCTCGCTCTGTTTTTGCTCCGCAGAGGAAATGACTGATCGAGAACAATGGTCGATCATAAGTCATAACTAATTAATTACTTTACAACTCTCTAATACCACATTGAAATGATATAGTCTTTCATACCTCCAAGCGTTTGATCCTTACCGGATTAATTCCGGCGAGCATTTGCCGGCCAAATTCCATATCATCCTTCCACGCCCACTCGTCCTCTGTTGATCATAATAGTGAATAAATTAGTGGGTTAATTCAATAATGACGGAGAATTACTAGCGAGGTTATTTTAATAACTCCTTATGGTGAAATCATTACAGGGGTAGAAAAGTTATTTCACTTGAAGACAATCACCTCCGACAGAGATCCGGGCCGGCGATGCAAGCTTTTGGCGGCTGTGGTTTCCCCCCCCTTCTTTGCGGTTGCCGCCTTCTTCGAATGTGAATTCTGGTATCAACTCCTGCAGTTTCTCCCTCACCCACTTCTCCATTTCCTGCTTTTCCCTGCCAGATAACATTCTGCTCAGCTCGCCGGAGAAGCTGGCGCTCCCTGCGTTTTTGGCGAACATGGATTCCGTTGCCCGAAGCGATTGGGTCCACATTTTTGAAACCTTCTCGGAGCTCAGTCTCTCGTCCGGGGGTACGTAGACACCATTCTTCTTGGGCTTGCTTTCTGTAAACGGATCTGAATATGGAAAAAAATGTGGAAAGGTCGGAGTGTGAATTGAGGGGGATTTGATACGAGTTCTGTTGTTTACTTACCGGAGTTGGTCGGAGGACGACCTGTTCTTTGTCTTCGGGGATATGGGAGCGAATCAGAGCCGCCGAGAATAACTCTTCTGTTATTATCTCCCAGATCGGGATTTCCGAGATCGTTATACAAGTCGTAGTCGTAAATTCTCTCCCATTCTTTTCTCTCTCCTTTGCCGTCTCCCCTGAGGTTAGTAAGTTCTTCTTTCCTTAACTTCGTCAGAGTTACGGGTGTTTCGTTCGGAAGGTAGCTCTGACAGAGAGATTTGAGCAAAATCCTCCATCATGTTTTGGAATAGAGCTCGAGAGAAGAGTGAAGATTGGTTCAATACCGTGTTTGAGAAGAAAAGTCTGTCAGAAATGGTATGCAAAACAGGGTAAACCCAAGAATTGCAGTCGAAGTGGATAATCTGATCGCAAGGTGTTTCAAGGAATGCACGCTTGAGGAAGAATCTATGGCGGTGTTGATTCCTGACGACAATGGCACCTGGTATTCCGAACTCTGAGTCGACGAAGAACTTGATTTTATAGGCAGTGGTTCTTTCGCCATTCATGGTGCTGCATTTTCCTTGCCTCAGGTACGCCTTCTCACTTAACTTTCCCTTCCCTGTTCCTGTTGATTTTTATACCATATGAGCTTGAATTCGCCGTTTTTGACTGGAAAGAGTAAGATAACAGTGGTGGAAAACCTACTGGCGTCCAACTCTGTTCGGCTGTAGATTTGTAAAGAAGCGGATTTTCCAGGACCCGATTGTTGATGATGATCGTGAACAATTATGACTCTTCCATGGATGGCAAACAGGTTCTGCTTTCTGCAACTATTTGGATTCAAAATTGAGCGTTTCCTCTGTTTTCGATTTTCCATGTCTGGATTACCCAGTTGCCCTTCTTCGATTTGGGAGCTTAGAAGTTTGTGGGGGAAACAGAGAAGGGTTGAGTTGTGTTTTAGAGCTTGTGTTGGGAGAGTGTCAGCGAAAGGTGGGAATGTGGGAGGCCTTTGGGTTGAGCCAAGTACTGGATTCGTTGCTCTCGTCTTCCATCTTATGCGCATGTGCCGTGTACATTCTTTGGAAGGTGTGGTGATTCGGGAACCTCACCGTTTTAAAGAATTTTTTTGACGAAACTTGTTTGCTCATTTTTAAGTAAAGAATTTCTTGACCACTTGAAACGATGGCAATGAGGCCTCCCTTTGCACGTGCCAAGAAGATCCAACCGGAGGAAATTGTGCATCCCTCGCGTGGACCACAATGCGGCGTCCGAGCATGCTTGCATGGGGACTTGGGGCTGAATTGTGGACATTGACAAGAAGATATCTGGGCCAAAAGGTTAGCAAAAAGAAGGAATTCTTATTTCCTTTGGAGTATTTCATGTAATGTTTAGTTAATTTCATTTTTCCTTAAAAACATTTTGAGCTTTGGGATTACTAGATCAGTGGATGTTTGTTTAAAACCCATCCTTGCACTTGGCGATGGGTTGTCTTTTTACCCATTTTTGGCTTGTGGCCCAAAATGCCTTTGGGAAACCCTAATTTTCTGTGCTTGGATGGGCAACTAAAATCCATCTTCTTGTATCTTCAAGCTTAACCTTTGGTTTTTGAACCACGAAACTCTATATTTTGAAGATTTTAATGTAACATTCAGCTATAGTTTTATTTTTCCTTAAAAACATATATCTTAGGTTTATATTTCTTGAATGACAATTCTTTCCCTTTTTGTATCAATAATGAAGATACAATGATGCTAAAGTTTTAATGAACCGCCTACAGAAAGAGGCTTATCGATGAAAAGTTCTTTGATTGATGCCAATCTTTGATGGCTCCTACTTTAGTATCATATATGGCCAAACCCTCCTTAGTTACCATGAATCTAAGAAAATGTACTCTCTCTTGCATAAACATGCATCTCTTCAGATTTCCTATAAAGCTTGCACCTGTAAGGGTAGTGAAGAGAATCTTAAGGTGCTCCATATGAGTTTCCAAATCTGACCTATAAATCAGTATATTGCCAAAATAAACCATGATAAACTTTCCCAGTGATCCTTCAACATAAAATGCATTAATCCAATGAAGGTGTTTGGAGCATTACATAAAACTGAAAGACATGACCAACCATTCAAATAAGTCGAACATGGTTTTTAAGGCGGCTTTATGTTCGTTCCTTTCCTTCAGTTGGAATTGATGATATGTGCTATTGAAGTCCACTTTTTGGAAGATCAAAGCCGCATGTAATCTGTCCAATAATGTCCTCCAATCTTGTTATTGGAAACTAGTATTGACTGTGAATTGGTTGACGACACGATTATCCACACACATTCTAAGGAAGAAGTTCTTGAAGAATTTCCACAAGGAAAATAGGCTTTAGCCTAAAGTGAACAAATTGTATTGGAAATAGATGTTACAAATAGCATGAGAGCTTCTACTCGGCTAGAAGTGTGTTTGATGATGAGTTAGGATGTGACGACGTGCAAAGTGAACACAAATGGGACCAACTCAAACCAGTGGACTCACAATTCACATTGCATGAGTTAACTATACGATTTATAAACGGATTTCATGTTACTATCTAGCACAGCATTTTTGGTATGACTCCAAGAACAAAATTTGCAAGTTGCAAGTTACAAATTAGTCATTATTAATTTGAAACTTCTACTTGGGACTCCTTCACAAGTAATTTCCCATGTGTTTGATTCATAATTTTGCACTCTTGCCTTTTGTAAACCATGGATGTATCATCAATCTACTCTATTTTTCTCAAACATGCCAACTTTCTGCACTAAAAGTACCATTGACAATGACCAGCACACAACATCAACATGTTTTCCACAATACTTGTCTCTCTGTTTGTGTCAAAATTATACTGTGTTTATTGAGAAGAAGACGAGAATTGGTCAAATAAAGAAATTGAACATGAGAATGACGAGAGTTCAGGCCAAAAAGATGATCTGTGTCTGCAAACCACAGCAAAACTTTGATAAGAATAAAAGAGAAGAAACAACTCTAGTTCTGCATGAACTACTCCTCATCTCTACATATGTCGTCTAGCTACCACCATTTTATTTCATGACCCTCAGACCATCCATCACCTGAAAATCCTCCCTCTCTCCATACAAATCGAAGCAGATCGATTGCTCGTCCAGCAGCCCTTTTTCCATTTTGATTTGCCTTTCAATTTCAGTGCAAAATCTTTGGAGAAACTAAACGTTGCCTTTTTTTCTCTCGCCAATGTGTTCTACTTGATCCGATGGTAAGATGCTCCCTAGATACTCCATTTGAGTAAAAAAATATACGTAAATATACCCTTTTACCTGGTTGTATACTCAGTGACCAATTTTAGGAACATGGATGCTTTATCTTCTAGCAATCGAGTTGGTGTATCGAACTCCGCAACTCGACCTGCCAGAAAAAAAATGCAAAAATATTTTAGCTACAGAAAAAGCACAGGATGAGTTGAACAAACTGCATTTAGATTCATCAATGCAATATAGTGGAAAATCATTCAAATTCAACAACCATCTAAATTTATCTTTGTGTTAAATTCTTGCAGGGCGTACCATCGCTCAGAATGAGGACAAGGTCACTGTCGATGACGGTGGGAATACGATGAGCAATGGTTAAGACCGAACAGTCTTTGAACTCTGTTCTCAGAATCTTTTGGATCAGATTATCAGTGGCTGTGTCTACTGACGCTGTAGCTTCGTCGAGGACAAGTATTCTAGCCTGCTTCAGCAAAGCACGCCCCAAGGCTACTAGTTGCCTCTGTCCCACACTCCAATTATCTCCATTTTCTAGCACTGCCATTTCGGGAAGTTGGAAAGTAGAGTTAATTTTGGGCTTTCTATCATTTCTTAGCTTTCTCAATTCTCATTCATGAAAATGTCTTACTTCAATGGCCGACGTATAATGTTTATAAAAGTAATGTTAAGTTTACCTTCTTATCATATCCTCTTAACATACTTTCTAATGTGTTAAGTTATGATTAATCTACGTAAATATATTTAATGTATTGTAATTAAAATAATTATTTATAACATTAATTTCACCCATCATATTCTGACACATCAGAAGATATTTTAAGATGGTATGTTAAGAAAATGAACTTAAAATTATCCTATTTATAATTTCAATGGACTCAGATAAATCTTATGTTGACATTACAACTTTTAAGATTAACAAAAACTCGATGATTTATATAGTTATTTAAATAACGACATGCAATAGTTGGTACCTGGAGTATCAAGCTTTTCTGCTTTTTCCCTAATCATATGCCCTAGTTGAGACTTATCGAGCGCCTGTTGATTTCAACTGTATTGTGAGCATTGAAGTATACAAGGGAAATGAAGTGAAAAATGAAGGGTGTAGGAGATTCACCTGCCAAATTTCCTGATCTGAATGCTCTCCAAGAGGGTCAAGATTGCCCCTAATTGTTCCTTCGAATAAGATAGGATCTTGGGGAATGATACTCAGACGACTTCGAAGGTCATGAAGGCCAATCGAAGAAATATCAATATTGTCTATCACTATCTTTCCATTAACTGGCTCCACCACTCGAAATAATGCCTGAATTAATGTAGATTTACCACTTCCAGTTCGACCAACGATGCCAACTTTCTTTCCGCCAGGAAAAGCACAGGATATTCCATGGAGCACAAGAGGAAGATTCTCCTTGTACCGAACCTGCATACAAAATGAAGAGAAATTTCCACCATTTAAAATAGAACAGAAGAAATTTATAAATAAAAATGCATACCTTTAGGTCGATCAATTCAACGGCTCCATTCTCTGGCCATGCAGAAGGAGGCCGAGAGTCTTGCATAATCAACGGTGCTTCGCCTGGAATTTGGCTGTACTGATAAATCCTTTCAATAGAGATAATTTTATTCTCGAGTTTGCAAAAGCTAAGGATCCATCGCGATAATCGCGCATTCAGATTAAGACCATATGTGACGGCAAGCCCGGCCATGCCTTAAAACACATTAACCATCATTAATTTTCAAGCAAACTGGTTGATTATTCAATACCGACTAGAAATTTCTAGCGCTTACTTGGGTCGATAGTTCCATGAGGAAAACTGACGAGTAGAATCATGCAAAAGGCGAAGACAAAAGTTGAAAGCAGTTCCATGCGTAAGCAAAGCCACTCGATAGCAGCCAGACTACAAAAGAATGGGCGAGCAAAACAATCAAGAAGATAAAGATTTCTCTTCATGAACCGTTTTTCTTGTCCAAAGCCTCTGATTGTAGATGCTCCGGCAATGGACTCACCAAAGAGATGTATAATTGGAGATTTTTGAATGCTCACAATGCGGACAAGTTCCCTCGATGATGCCATGTAATATTTCTGCAAATTGTAGGCACAAACCAATAGGCAAGGGAGTAGGGGAATGCCATAAAAGATCTCTCAATTAAAATTTATACATCAAGCAGTATCACTAAGATTAACAGCTATGCAATGAGTATAAAACATCATTGGTCATAAAACTAACTATTCATAATTAAACATAATAATGATCTAATACAAAACTATTCTTAATAGTTAAACAAAAAAATGATCTTATGCTTGAATCAGGACAGTGCTGACTGATCCTCCATAATTTTTTTCACCAAGAGAAGCAAGGCCATAAACTGAGACAAGACTGGGTAAAACTAAACTAAGAGACCCCATGAAAACGTATATAGGGTAAAATTTAAATATTCACCTGCATCCACAAGCAAGCAATTGCCATAGGAATGACAAGAAGTAAAACTTGCCAGGTAACTTTTGTCATCACACCAACAATGCCAATAAGTTGTATGGTTGTGGAAGCAAAACCCCCTAGTCGAAAAGGAATGTCAAGATCAACAACACTTTGATCAATGGACACCTGGCAAGAAAAATTTTAAAAAATCACGAAACACACCCACGAGGTTAAAACAAGACCAAAATAAATCGGTCGCCATCAAACTTACACGATTCAAAATGCGCCCTGCTGGAGTTGAGTCGAAAAAAGACATTGGAGCATGAAAAACACTATAAAGCATCTTCAAAAACAATTTTTGGGCAGCTGCTAGACCAAAGGTTGCCACTAAAATGGCCCTGATAAATATAAACCACGAGCTTCCGAAGGCAAGGGCCATGTAGACGACAAGAAGAACCATTGGACTAACTTTAGGTTGATCTCCTACCGTTTGGGGATTGGCCCATGCCATCCACCAATTACTAGCAATTTGAAGGAACTGAAACAATGCTTGAGCAAGTATTATGAGGGGAATGAGTAAGCCTTTATATGCAGCAGCCATATAAGACAAATACACCTTCATGCTGACCCTTCCTCTCACTCTCTCTTCTTCCTGGACAAGCTGTTTTTTCCTTGCCCGTTTTGCTTTCTTTTTCTCTTTAATGGCTTTCTTCTCTGCAGTCGATGCACTTTCTTGTACCTCCTTGGCTAGATTGTCAATATTACTTCCAACTGCATCGCAGTCTTCTCTGTTATGGATGATACTTACATCAATGGTCAAGTTTTCATCAGAATCTTCGGATGAGTGATTTGGGATATCCATAGCTTCAATTGCTTCATGATGAGCTGAAACCAAGGTGTTAAAATCAGTTCCTGCCTGTAAAAGATCGTCATATTTTCCAGCTTGTATGACTCGACCTTCTTTAAGAACCTACATCATTGGACATAAAAGGTTACCAGCAAATAGCCCCAAAAAAAATCTATAACATGTGTGTTCGTATGAGACTAATCATGCAAAATGGGAATGATGTTCTGCGCTAATTTCAGAGTAAGAAAAAAAAAACCTTATATCCTACACAACAAAAATGCCCATGACCATATTTTGGTGAAATTAACAGCCAACCAACAAACCAACAAATCTATCTTCTACCAAGAAGACAAACTCATTGCACAGAACCAAGATCAGGGTGGGGGAGGGATTGTTTAACTGCTGTGAAAATCCTTAAAATATGAAAAAGCAATGTCATCAATTACCAAAACTACAAATATGTGTGTTTATGTGAAGATTTACGTACATACCAATATTAGGTCAGCAGAAGGTAAAAATTCTACTTGATGGGTCACAAAAATCAAAGTTTTGTTTGCTAGAGCAGTCATTATATATTCCTGCAATTATACAGACACAAAAGAGTAAGCAATATACCATAAACCACGATAAATTAGTGCCACTTAGTAGAAAATAATTCAATTGTAACCTTGAACAACTCAAGTGCAGTGTGTATGTCAACTGCACTAAAAGGATCATCGAGTAAATAGATGTCTGCATCCTGATAGAGTGCTCTAGCCAGCTGAACTCGCTGCTTCTGGCCTCCACTCAAGTTTATCCCTCTGTCCCCAATTATAGTCTGATCACCATGAGGGAGAGTTTCCAAGTCCTTCTTCAGTGAACAAGCATGGATAGCATTCTTGTACTTGGGCTTATCCATTGGGGACCCAAAAAGAATATTTTCTTCTATATTACCAGACTGAATCCATGGGGATTGGGACACGTATGCAGCACTTCCACACACTCTTACCTGACAAAAAAAGGATATTTCAATTTTTGCAAATATCTCCAATTTTAAAATTAAATTATGTGAGACTTACTTCACCAGAGATTTTGGGTATTTCTCCAAGTATGGAAGAGAGAAAACTCGACTTTCCAGAACCAACGACGCCACAGACAGCAACACGCATTCCTCTTTGTACTTTTACACGAATATCTGATAATGTTGGCCTTGGAGATGAAGGATCCCAACTGAAGAAACTATCTTTAATTTCTATAGCAGTATTTGTGATGCCTCTAGGCAGAACAATTGTTGCATCTTCCTGCAACTCTTCCTCCAGCAAAAACCCTGAAATTCTATCGAGAGAAACCTTTGTCTGAGCCATCATCGATACCAAGTCAGGGAAGTTCCTCAGAGGTTCTTGAAGGATTCGAAAAGTGGCCAAAGCAGAAAGAACTCCACCAGCCGTAAGTTGACTGCCCAACAAAATGGAGGTTCCGAAAGTCACAGCAGAGACGAATATGGGGGAGCTCCAGAAAATGAATGTAATGAAAGCTTGTGAATAAAGGGCCTTACGAAGCCATTTGAACTCGACAGCACGCATTTCCTCTAATTTCAATCGATATCTCATTTCCCAAGCTTGCAATTTGAGAATCCTCATGCTCCTTAGTGACTCCGAAGTTTTCCTCATCCTTTCATCTTTAGCAGCCATTAATTTATCTTGGTAATCTTCCTGGATCTTAGCCACAGGAACCGTGACTATGATGGAGAAAATGGTGGCAATCAATGTTGCTACAGAAGCAATTCCTACATTCTTGTATAAAATAGCTAGAGCAAGAATGATCTGCAGAGGAAGCATCCAAATATCATGGAGATACCAAGAGTAATCTCCAACTCTCTGAACATCAACAGCCATGTAATTAACAATTTCTCCACTGGTATGGCTTTGTTTTGCAGAGCTAGAAAGCCTGAGGCCCTTTTTGTACACCATTGCTGTTAGAGCTGATCTAACATGCATCCCCAAAATGTCCACCCCAAGATACCATTGCCGGGTTGTCAAGGTTTCCACCAGCTTCGCCATGAAGAAAGTTCCGGCGAGAATGTACCCCTCGTTTGGAAAAGTGTTAACTCCTCCTAAATAATCGACGAAGTAGCTAATCATGTAAGGACCCACATAAGAAACAAGAGTATTTATGCCTGCAAACACTGCATTACACGCTGCTTCCTTCCAGAAAGATTTGAGAATCCCCCAAGCCAGAGAGGGTTGCTTCGAAGAATTTTCTGACTTCAACTTCTCCCAATTGGAATTCAAGGTTTTGTAGTTGGTCTTGGCTCGATCCTTCTGCGCTAGAAGAGGAATGTCCTTGAGTTCAAGTGGCCTTTTTGCACCAGTCGAAAGAAGCGGATTTAACCAAGAAAGGGTTGCTAAACTGAATAGCCCAGCATCGCAATAAGGGGTGACTCTGAGACAGCCTGATTCTTCTTCCGCCAGCAATGGCTCCTGAAGATCAGCGGTTCTAACAACACTGATACCACTAACGCCTCGAACAGCAAAAAAACAGAGGAAAGCTAAAGCTGGGGTCGATGCAAAATTAGCTACGATGTGAGAATTCAGGCGTTCTCGATCTTCATTGAAGAGTTCTCTCCCATCAACGTATAAAGTAGAGAGACAAAGTAGAAAGGAAACAAGCCACCATAACCTCAACAGCAACGGAAATTTCTCGGAGGCTTTGAATTTACAATGCAGAGCAAAGAAGCTCAAGAGAAACCAAGCTAGGCCTTGCGCTGCCGGCAATGAAAGGACGGACCAATCGGCAGACTCCCAATTGACTGCCTCTCGGATTAATCGGACTCCGTCGAATCCCAGCACCAAAACTTGAACAAACAACACATAAAAGCAACATGAAACTGCTAATTTGAACCCGTTTCCAATTCTAACATCCTGTTCCACATCCACGCTGCGTCTAATCGGGCTTGCATTTACTCCAGATTCGTCCTTGACTATTCTAACCCGTCCGACGCAAACGAAAATCTGTCTCGCCGATACAACGAAGAGGAAAACGAGGAAGAGTGTCAAATTGATGCAAATGGACAAAAGCTCCAAGACTGGCAAACCATCAATCGCCGACAACAAAAATTTCGGAGATTTGGTCGAAGATGATGAAACCGAGATTCTACGGAGAAAAATGGCAGCACCCATGATTGATCAGGGTGTCTCGGCGAAGGACGGGGTGGATAAAACTGAGTCGGTGGTGAGTTAAGTAGGCAAAATCGAATCCTGTGGTGGTGGAAAGCATTTCACCATCTGGATTTCTGAAACAGATGCGTTTTGATGAGACAGATGCTGCAGACACATTGCACTTGAAAACAAACGTTTATTTAACACGAAATCCGAAGAGGAGGAAAAAATTTGAACTCTCTTTTCTTTCTCCCGTTCCTTCTAAGGACTACCTCATATGAGAAGCAGCAGAAACGGACAAACAGAGAAGAAGAAATCAAAATCTAATCGAAACCCATTAGAGCAAACATAAAAACCTGACCTGGGTACGCCCTCGAAAATCGTTAAACTCAGCGGAGATGGATTGCTGCGGCTGGCTGCCTATCACACACGGCAATTGAATGAGAAACACAACAAACCTCCTCTCAAACCGAGCCTCGCACTGGGAAGAGAGCGAGTCAGAGCCAGACCCACAAAAGTACACTGCCAAATTCAAAGAATTGAACGACGATCGATGAGTACACGGAACCAAGAAATTTAGAGGGAGAAATCGAGAGAGAGAGAGAGGACCACTCTCTCCTGTCTGTGATATGCAACAGTAAACCCTTTCCACCTTCTTCAACTTATGGCATCGCTGCGTGCAGTCGTGCGAGAGAAAATAGAGAATTTCAGGTCTCAAATCCGAGATTTGCTTCTTCTTGTTAAGGCCACCAACCTTCCAATGCTATATGTAGTTTTGCTATGATCACCTGTCATGCTCTAAATCTACCCGTTCCAATTTTTTTCCTCATTAAATTAAACTCAAGATTCCTTATTTCATCATTTTCCATCGAAAAAAACCTTGAAATTTGAGATTTGGATAGCATTTATCATTCAAGATCAAAACTTGAGTTAAGAATTCACCATCATGGCACGAATAGATTGTTGGGTACGTGTTTGTTGGCACTAGCAATTCTCCCTTTCCATTTCATTGGAGAAACCTCATTTAATAACAAGAGAGAATGAAAGCTTTGGACTGTTTTTTTTTATATTTTAAGGGTTGTGATCAGCTAGAGAAAGATGAGAATGATATTGAATGACAGAGAGAGAGAAATGTCACTAAAAATAGTGTCTTTTTAGAAGTGGGTAATGGATCATAAGTCATTAGGGTAATGGGTAATGACGACATTTTTTACAACCCTCGATCAAATGAACTATGGAGCATTGATAAAAAAAAATAAAAACTATATTTTAAAGTTTTAAAGAGTAAAAAATAGAAATTCATTCGGTCAAATATATACAAACTATAATTTAGAAGTATGTCATAGAAATTCTGATAAATCTTGATGAATTTTATGAAACTCTAAAGTTTTGGGCAGGATAAACTTAAAGTTAGGAACTAAATGAACAAATAACAGTATCTCAACACTGCTTCATGGAACTCAATTAATGTATTCTTAGATGCTTTGATTGTAGCTTCTTTGATGGAGCAATGCAATCATAACAGCTTAGGTTAAAAAAAATGTTATTGTATTTTATTTAAATATGGTTGATGATGCATCAAATATTTGGCACAATTGTCTGAAATATTATGGGTCAAATTGCATGTGGTGGATATCATTGTCATTAAAATGAACTTTTGACCTCACAATGCTTTCCAGCTTGGGACGTGCTAAAAAGCTGAAAAAAAGACTCAACTTTGGAAGGTCTCTGATGTGAAGATCAAGTATAACATTTTTTTAATTATATCCATAATTTTATAAATTTGAATAACCAAAAATCATAAAAATATAATGTTATTAACAAACCCTTACTCCCAATGAAGTGTACTTTGTTGATAGAACAATCATCCAATTTATTAATTGTATGGTTCGAACTGATTTTGCCTTCAAAAAAACTTGTTTTTTGTTGTAATTCCTCTTAAAACCGCAATTTGAGATTGGGTCCATAATTTGGGATCTAATAACTGAGAACTATTGAACCGAACAGTAGGTAGAAGCAAACCAATTTGAACTTGATTCCAAACTTAATATAAACATTACGTCTAATCTACCAGTCGAAACTAATGTAAATAGACATAGTAAGTGCATTTGAAAATAAGTCATTAATTGAAATTTCATGTTTCCATACATTTTAATAATGTGAGCTCATAATATAGTATGAAAAATTCGTTTAAAATTAGGACTAATATGTTCTTGAATAAATTTTTTTGTGCACTTCACTATCAAAACATTGATAGGAGTACTTCGTGTTATGTTACAAATTTCACAACACCTTATTTTAATTTATCACGTGAATATAAAAAATTACTATTTCCATTAACATTCAATTATAGTTGTGTAGTACCTCTATTTTTCTTATTAAAATGATATTTTTTTAGAGTGTCTTTTGATGGTACCAGTAGTCAATTCGTATGCGTAATTTTTTGTACAATATTTATATTGTATCATAGTTTCTAAATTTTTTACTTGCACTAATTTTTTTATCTTAAAATATCTCCAAACATCTGACGTTTAGTTTTATAGATTTAGGTGCACACGTGAATGCTTATGCCGCTGATTGACTAATTAAAAATGTAAGATTAGTTCGGTCATTTCTTCTATATCATCGCCAATGAAGACATTCAAATGAAAATATAACAAAGATTCATATAAAAAAAATTAATTTTAATAAATCGATATCATTCACCATACGCAATAGAAAATTTGAAAGCGTTTTCAATCCACCAGTATGAGTCCTACATAAACCAAATCATTAGTAATCAATTTACATTAAACTAATAAGAAAACATTAACAATTAGATAATCTTAACATGCCTTGATTAATAATATGTAAAAAATGCGAATGTGTGTAACTGAGAGGGTATGAGAGAAATTTGGTGAAGAAAAATGGAGGAAAGAAGAATTTATAGAAAATGAGAAGAGAGATGGCTAAAGAGTTATGTGATTGGTCGATCATCAAGCAACAGTCATCTTGCAAGAAGGAGAGAGAGGAACAGATAGAGGGACGGGCACTTGTAGGAGTCGGAGATTTTGACTCCTAATTCAGCAAACGACGATGTCGTTGTCGTTGATATCCAACGAGAAACGACGACGATATACAATTGATGGGAGGCGACAAAAAATGGCAAATCTTTGATCGATCGATCGATCCCACCGATTTCGAGATCTTTGACTAGTGTCGTCTTCCTCTCGAGCAGTGACGGACCTTGCACCTCCTTCTCGTTGTCCCTCTCTTGTAGAAAACGAAATTCTGCCCTCCCGACGACCGATTGATTGTCAAGAGGGTGTAGGTTGGCGTGCCAGCTCCCTTGAGCATGCATTCCTAATTTGATATTGTAGCGATTTGAGCCGAGTAAACCAGTCGATTGACAACTCTAGTTTCACCATAGGCTTAGGCGAGTGCCCACATTAGGAGGCACCCCACGTTAGGAGGTTGTTTTGTTAACAAAGCATAATAATGGGCAATTTTGTTGATTTGCATGTTTCAATGTTTAGTTTGGTAACTCCATAAAAGTTTTTCTTTTCAATAATTACCCATTTTAACTTCTATTTTGAAGGAAAAAAATAAAATAAACTTTGCAGATAAATTGAGTCAAACTTTGGGTAATATAACTTGAATTTTAAAAAATTTCCAAAGGTTCTTTCTTGTTGGAGGGATGTTACGTAACACTATTTAATTGATTTATTATTGCCATTTTCCTTAGCCACGTCATAATATAATAAAAAGTGGAACATTCATGCATAAGACACGTGTCTACAGAGCATATTGTACAGCCTAGGATGCTTTATAAGACCAGTCACGTTCAGTCTAGGTTGGATCCACCGCGACCAAAACTCAAATACTTAGCGGCTCTCAGTTGTCGGCATGATCATAATTCAATTCATTCAGAGATTATAGATTTAAATTAAAAGTCACGGTTCGAAACCTGCGTCATCATAGTGTGAGAATTTAATCGTGCAATGTTGATGTTGTTTCTTGTGGTGTCAGGTAAACGTCTCTTATTTTTAAGCTGTTGAATCACCGTGATTAATTTCCTTACATGCTGTCAGATCAAGGTGTGAAGACTCTGGGGACAAGGGATTTCGACTTTTTTAGATGAAGAGCAGCCCCTCAGTTTGATAATTTCCTCTTTATTTCAATCTTCTATCCACTGCGTTGAGCCGAGCACGGGCTCAAGGAGCGAAGCTGTTGGATGCAAATGTGTCGTTAAAAACAGCAAGTGCACAGTCAAGTAATATAAAAGATTATCGATCTCACGAGGATAATGAAATCTAATATTTTACGAATATACAATGTAAAATAGTTATATAAAATTGATAAAAATGGTTTGATGATTTTTTTTTTGTTAAAAGTAAAATAAAAGGAAAATGTAAACAAATTAAAAGAGATAGACAGATTTGATAAACGAACGAAATTTAGCGATATGAAATGTTAGATTTCAGTTTCTCCTGTTTATTCACTCTCGGCTGTACGTCTGTGCTACATCACAGACTACAACACGTTTGACGGTAAAGATATCTATGAAATTGATGGCTGACGTCGCATACCGATTGACTCTTTTTCTCAACTCCTTCCAATCTTATGGCAAAGACATTGAGAATTGAAGACCTTCAGAACCGATCTTATTAATTTCCCCTTGAGCTAACATGTTAATAAATTAAAAACGTTTAGTTAAATTCCAAACAAACTAATTTAACAACCCAAACAATTCAACTACTTTCTAGATGATTTTCTAATGGCGTGTTAGAAATCATTAAATACGTTATAACTGTGGCGTCCAGCTTATACACGATAAGAATGAAAACCTAGTTGAATTATTCAAATTACGAAATAAATACAAACCGAGAGTTCAAAACAAGATACTTCCAAAATCTAACCGAAATGAATTTAGTTCATGCTGAAAATCAAAAGAACACAAGATAATTGTTCGTGAATCATAATTGCAGAGCCTAATGAAAGATAAACGGATTCACCGTCGCTTTCTTCAAAACCCCGGTGGCGTCCCGCAAGTTCTTGAATCGGCTCCGGTTATCCGCTTAAGTTCGGCGTGGCTGCGTTTCTTCTCTGTTTCGTCTATCTCCCTCTCCTCGTCTCGTTTGATCTGAATCGTCCTCCTCTCTTTTAAAATTGTGGCAGCTATCTTCTCTTTTTAAAACTGAATTCGGAATCCCTTGATTTATGGAGATTTTAACTAAATTCGGAATCCCTTGATTTGTGGAGATTTTCTTCTTTCTCAAATCCGCCAATTTCGCCATTTAAATCTCTCAAATCTTATCTCTTTTCACTTCATTGTTTTCCATCTTTATCCAGCATAATCCCTGCAAAATAGGTAACCAATTGGGCAGATCAAAATATTCTCGGAATTACCAAAATTAACATAATTTCATTGCTGTCTGCTGATACGCTACAGCACCAAATACAGCTCCGACATAAAATTCATCAATTCATTACTTAAAGTCTAACAATTTTTATAATTTTAATAGATATAATTAAGTCTTTTTTTAAGACTTAACAGAAGCCAGAACAAAATGAGTTGACAGGGCAAGCTGACAAGTCAAACAATTCGTGTCCCTCTTCTGCGTTTTCATTTATTAATCAATCAATGTTTTCTCAATTATAAATCCATATTTCTCAACTATTAATCCAAGTTTGACCAATGGAGAAATATAGTCCATGTGAAAAAGAAAGAAAACAAGCACGATTTAGTTGAATTTTCAACCATTTTTGTTGAAAATTGACGCAAAATTTATGTTAGTTTTGTAAGACTTACCTCATAAGGAAAGCTAAAAATGAAATAAAATAATAATTTTTAATATTGTGATGTAATTTTACATGTATGTATTGTATAAAATAAAAATTATAGGTATTTTTATTATATTTAGATGTGATTTTTTGCTGGATTAAGGTTTAAATTGGTTTAATCGGATTTGAGTCCTGTCAAGACCAAGTAAAAACTTAGTTGTTTTTATCCAAGATTTGCTTCAATTTTAACTATCCTCAAAATCGTGCTCGAACTACTAACCTTGATTTTAGGACGAGTTTCATTCATCTCCAAAACCGGCCCAAACAATCCCGAAATGGAAGGTAAGTCACAAATGCGGATCCAGGCACAGTAATGTTGATATTAGTTTGGGTGAAAGGTAACAAAATCTTAAATTGTCATAAAATATGTGAAAAAACTATAAAATAAGAAATTGGCAAATAACATCTTGACATGAGCTGCGTCTTAGTAGCACCATCCGCACGCAACTGACATATAACTCCAGTGGGTGTTATCATTCGCGTGAATGAAATTTTTTTAAAAGTTTTTCATTAATTTTACAATTACTTAATGAAATTATAAATAATTTGTAATGTGATGACTAATGAGATAAGAAAAGAAGTTTAGTAAATAATACTTATATTCTTAAAAGTCACCCGGCTTAACCAAACCAATCTTAAAGTTATAGAATTGATATAATCAAACCGGTACGGTACTACCCCTAATTTAAGATTCCCCTTTCTTTCCAGCACATGTACTGCTTTAACTTTAACCAAACCACTAAGACGCCACGCGGCATGGATGGAGAGCTCCTAGAAAGCAAATTCCAAATTGTTACGATCATTCTAGAGGTTTCTAAGCTTTTCACCAAATTAGGAAAGTGGACTTATGGATGCCACCCATCATCGCGCAGGGTTTGAGAAATCAGCCCTTGCTCACAAAAGTTAATCTTGCTTTCACTTCTGATCAAATTAATTGTCCCAACGGAATAATAACAGCTTAGAGTTTTCAAAATTATATTTTTAAGTGCGTGACAACTCCCGTGCAAACAACTCCATCGACCAATTCTACTTACCGAGGTACCTAGACGCACGGAATGCTTTTCAATGGCAAAAAATAAAGAGAGGGCACACGAGTGTAAACGATTAGCTATGACAAACAAGAACAAATTGCATTAGTTGAATTATAATTTGTACGGGTTGAACAAAAAAAAAACAACCTTAAGCGATGACAATGATTGAAATTTGAAAGAAGGTTAACTTCGGGATCCTAAACACTCTTTTGGGAAGACAGAACATACGTGGTAGACCATACATGTTTAGCTCTAAAAAGTAATGTAGAAGGGAGAAATTGGTTGAATAAAGTGACCCTCTTATCTCATCTTACCTTTTTAATTAAAGAAAACAAATAATTATATAAAGAATCAAATTCTTATTAGGATTCGAATTGCCGACTTACATAAAACACGAAAAGGGTCTTCATGCCTTCATATATTGACACCTGTGTGTCGTGTTTGTGTTTTTAGTTCTTTTTTTTTTTTTTTACATTTTTAATTCGATTTTAGGCTTGATCAAAAACTCAAAAGCCGAACAAAAAATTAAATTCGGAACCTAACCGATCGATTCAACAAGTCAGTTTGGTCTTATTCACCCCTGCTACTGGTAGCAGAGAGACGTCAAAAATCAACAGAATATTACTAATTTCACAAGAGTTTTTTTTTTTTTTTATTTAGAAATAAAATTTGCCAAAATATTTGTATGAGCGTGATTTCAAAGACATTTAGGAAGTTTTTAGGTAAAATTGAAGTTATGGACACGAATTAAATGCACAAGAAGAAAAGAAGCTTTTAAATGAGAAGTTTGACAAAGACACGTGGAAAACAAAGGCAACCTACCACGTGAACCAATTGCCTTGGCTTACTAATTTCTTTACATTAGTGGTCTTGGAATCGAGATTGATTCGAGCGACACAATTAGGTTATCTGCCAAATTGATTTATTCCCTGTTCGTCCGATAAGCACCCTCGCATATCTTCGTGTCTAGAGACCGAGCAATTGTGTTAGAACAATCACCCTAGCATATCTTTGGTTCTAGAGACTGAGCAATTGTGCCCGAATCGTGTCTTGGAATAGACACAGAACGTGGACGACGGTCGGGCAAATCAAAAGTGTTGGAATAAAGTGAGCCTTATATGTCACTTTAACTTTTTGATTAAAAAACCATGAAAAGAACCAAGAGTCTTACTAGGATTTGCATTGGGAAAATTGAACATGCAAAAAGAGTGGTCCACTCTTGGTATTAGTGTCCATGCATTCTTAAATGTGCCACGTGCATTTTAGAGAGAGTGCGCACAATACAATGGTGGTAGTAGAATAGTAAAAGGCCTAATGGGCTTGTGTAGAAATAGAATTTGCCAATTTTTGCTTAAATTTATTTATTTTTTCAAATAAATTAAGCTGCAAAAACAGAATACTGGAATTAACAGTTTGAAATCAATTAAACGACCAAAAATGTGTCCTGTTTATCCCTTGAAATTGTCCGGGTATTATGAGCAACAAGCATCACCGGAAGCATACAAGATGTCCGTCTTCCTTCGCAACTCCTTCTTGAAACATGATCCCTCTCCTTTGAATACAGTTGATACCAAAACCGGAGCGACACATCACATTATTATCGTCATGGGTGTTGGGGTTGACATCTCACATATTTGACGCATAATCAACTAATTTAGAGAACGTTATTGTTCTAGAGATAATTTACTCGACATCTTGAATGTTTTGAATATTTTTGAATGAATTTTATGTCAATTAATAATTTTGTATTGCTCTCGTAATTTTCAACTATTTAGATCCATGATTATACGATTTCTATGTGTTTTTCACAATCTAATAGGTAAGTGAGATCGGCTTTGTGATTTGGCACTCATTGGATTAGATCCCGTACATAACTTTATTCAGAAGATTTTTTTTATTTTGCCTATTTTTTAGATCGAAAAAGACACCTATAAGTACTCCATTTTCTATTACACGACTTAAAATAAAAAAATTCCACATGCTAAGACGAAGATTTCTATGTGTTTCACATTTTAATTTTAGCAAAAGCCGGATTGATCTTCTAAGTTGTCAAAAACTTAAATTGTGATTGCAATTTTTGTTTCAATTTTCAATCATTGCAAGAGTTGTAAATTATGTGTAAAGTAAATGTTAATCATATTTAAATATTTAATTTTACGTACTACTCTTATTAAGGTAAATATCTATTTACCGAATAACTATGAGAGTAATTACACTGATACCTTAAACTTTAAAAATTGTTAATCGACACAATAAATTTTATCATAAGTTTACCAAACAAAATTAAGATATCGAAGTTTGAAGCAACTCATTGTAGGTTCAAGGATCAATCTCAAGTTTTCTGCTTTTAAATTGGATAATCAAAAGTTGGAAACATTCCCATGCCCATTAAAAAATCATTCAAATGTGACCACCACACAAAGTTATGAACTTCTCAAGTTTTACTCACATAATCATCCAAAGTTTTCTATATATAATCTAATGTGACAAGCAACAAATTACTATAGTGCCGATTCAAGCAAGGCTTGAGCCCGGGAGGTGAGCCCGACTCGAGCCCGAGCACCTCCGTAGTCCTTCCTCTCCCTCTGGCCCTCCCAAGTCCCCTCCGACTCCAAGCCTTCCTCTCCCTCTAGCCGTCTATTGCTGATTTGTCAGTCGTTGTCCGAGACGGATTCTGCCTTCATCGAAGACTTTGCAGCAGTCAACCCGAAAAGGCGTCGTCTTCGCAGATCGTCTTCCTCGGCTTTCTCGGACGCTCGGCAGGTATACAATCTTCAACAATCACAAAGCTACAGATAGGGAAAAAATTAGAAAATAAAGTGCAATGCAAATATTGTGCAAAATATTATGTGTACGAAGCTACCACTAGCACTATTGGTAAGCATTATAAAAAATGTGACGCACACGAGCGAACGAGATATGATACACAATTACAATTAAGTGCTGGTGGTAGAGAAATTTTTTTTGTATTCACAAATTACGAAAAAGTGTTGCTAAATATGTAGCACAAAATGAGGTATCGCTATCGATGTTCTTATAGCGAAGTCATTGAAAATTTTATGAGGGAATACATGAATCCTAGTTTTAGACAAATTCTTCGTAGTATATTGCGAGGTGACATCATTAAAATTTACACTAATATGAAAAATAAATTAATTGTTTTATTCTCTCATGCACTTACTATGTGTATTTGTATTACTTCTGACTTATGGAGTGTACTTAATGCACTCAAATATATAGTCGTAACTTCTCATTTTATTGGTGAGAAATGACTACTTCATAAAAGAATATTAGAATTTCGTAGTTGTAAATATCCTCATAATAATATAACTATTTATCGATACATTGTGACCATTTTACAAGAATATAATATTAGAGATAAAACTTTTAGTATTACTTTAGATAGTGCTTTCGCTAACGATATTTGTGTTTTAAATTTAAAACATTATTTTAATTTGATAGTCATCAATCTTTGTTTTTTCATATGCGTTGCGTTTGTCATATTTTAAATTTAATTGTCAAAGATGACATGTAATTTATTTTCTCAAATATTGACGCAATTAGAAGTGCAAATTTTTTATTACTTCTTCTAACACTCGACAACAAGAGTATAAAAAATTTTGTAAAGCGGTTTATCTCTGACCTAAAAATTAAAAATTAGTGTATTTACAAGTGGAATTCTACTTATTTAATGTTAGAAAATATTAAACCATACCAGAATGTCATTTGTGATTACTTTAGATAGTTGTAGTTGCGATATTGCTAATTTATTTATTGATTTTTTGAAATCATTTTTCAAAGTTATAGAATGTTCAAGAATTTATTATTCGATTACGCATTTTGTTCTTCCTATTTTTGTTAACTTAACGGTTACTTTCGAGAGATATAAAAAAATAATTTTTTGAAATCATAAATAAAATGGAAAAAAATTTAAAAAGTATTGGCTAGACATACCCAAAATTTTTCATTTGCTTGAAATATGCATCCTAGATAATAAATTAAATATTGTAAATTGATGTTTGATATAATTTTTGGTAACTTAGGGCTAATGACTGTAGTTACAATACTTTCATTAAAAATGATCTTTCTAATTTGTTTGCTTCTTACTAGCATAAATATAGTACTTATTGTTCATTTTTTTCGTCTTATGTCGCGTCTAGTTCTAGTGGTGGTTTCTCGTTTGGACAACCACCAAATTGTATTGATACAATTAATGAAGAAATTAATAGCAGTGTTCATTCTTATGGTTCCGATAAGAATGAACTCGATATTTATTTAAACACTTCAATTTTTATATGGATAATGGCTTCAATTTTTTTTGGATGATGGCAATATTAAATTTTATTTTGAGTAATTAGATTTTAGTCAAATATCAATTTATTTATTAATATAAACATCTGCAGCGAATATCTCAAACTTGATAATTATCAATGACTACCTTGAATAATTCTAATAAATTGATTATTCAAATTTTAGTAGATAAAATTGACATAAAAATGATAATGAATTGTAGAAAGGTTAAAAATCATGCAAGCTTTCTTAATCTTTCTATTGATATGCTAACGTGTGGTAAAAAGACTTCAAGAAATTTGTGTATGGATGCCATTTATTTTTGTTAAAAGACAAGGAAGGAGGTGAGACCCCCGCGTATTTGCCCCAAACCAAACGGAGATCGGACCAGATTTATGGTTTTCTTTTAACATTTTTGGAACTTTAAAAATAAAATTTAATTTATACTACATTTGAGGGTTTTTCTTTTATATACTTCCTTATTCTAAAATATTTTATCATTCAAATTATGCGAGTACTTTGGATTATTTGCGCAAAAAATGGGTCAATGAATTGATACATGAATATATGAATGATTGATGTTATTAGTTTGCATCAATAAATTTAATTACTTTGTTTCACCCTATCTCCAGCGAACTCAATATCACAATGAATTTCAAAGCCAAAAAAAAAATCCAAGCGAGTATGTAAATGAACATGTACACACAAAAATATATCGCTACGTATGTTCGAAATTGAACCTGAGCTTCAAATGACAAAAAACTCAAGACCTTTGACTAGCAAATGTGGAACAAATAACTTAATTTAGAGATAAAAACATTATTAATTTTGGAAGTAGACAATGCATGACAAGAATGATGCACAAGTTAAACAACAGCTCTAACGGCTGCAAACTGTAGAGATTAGTGTGTCTATGAATGCAAAGCTGTTGGGAAAAGTTAGTTGTTCAAAGTAGATTTCCAAATTGGTGAAGAGTGGCATTGAAGAATCCAACCTATTTCTTTCACTGGAACAGCATAACGCTGGAGCAACAGTACTTACCACGTGTTAAATCGCCTTTTGTTTCACATCTATCAAACTAAAGTTAGGAGTATTCGTTCTCGAAGCTCGATAACCGCGAGTCCGATAGAACACTGAACAATTGTGTCTCTACAAATTGCTGCAAAAACACAAGCAAGGAAAAAAAGGTATAAAATCCTTCTTGGATGACCTACTTCTTATTCATTTCCAAAAACACAGAATAATATTGAATTGAAAGTCAAATTGGATTCATATTACCTTAATAAATGGTTGGTCCTTGTTGGAAAAAGAATGGATAAAGCTATCTTTGAGAAGTAAAGAAACCTGGAAATATGTGGAGATTCAGGTATTTGCAACGTCAAAGAGATACACGAGGAAGATGGTGTAAAGAGAGTATATCGCTATCTAACCCTGTCATTGTTTGATTGTACACTAGTAATTGTGTGAGACCTAAGATCAGAACAAAGTGACTCCATGTATAGGCGCATGACACTCAAAAACTGAGCAGCAACTTCTGTCTGCAAATAAACATAGATACTAGGAGGGAGGGGAGTGGAATATATAGAGAAACATTCTTGCACTGAAAATTAATCTGCACCTGTAATTCATTGCACTTGTACACAGGATGCTTTTTGGCATTTGAACTCTCTTTAGCCAATTGAGCGTGAAGAGGCCGTAAATCAGAGAAAAGCTCTTTGTATTGAGGAAGCGTAGGCAAGTTACACGTCTTCACCTGATCAATTGTGGGCGAAATAAAGCAACAAAATGTCAGAAAATCTTCGCTTCTGTATAAAAATATTTTCAACAAAACAAACAACACAGCTCCATTTTAAAGACAGCTTGGAGATTAAAATTTGGTGATGTAACTTTCACATGCGAAAAATTAAGAGCACTGGAATGTGCTGTGCACAGTATAAACTTAAACTAATTATGCTTTCTCTCCATTTGCTTCCACTACTTTATAGTAAACCTTCTGAACAAATTAACGTCAAGGTGAAGTAGCATTCTAGAAAAACTGAGTCAGAAGAAACAAAGTGAACGATTGTAAATCTTCTATCAAACCTGATCCTTAAGCACATTAACATGAACTAGATTAGATGCTTTCATCCTCAGATCTATGGGTTTGTATTGTAAGCCAACCTGAAAAAAGCAAATATTTAAAAGATATACTCAATTGCTTATTCAATTTTATGCTGCACTAGAAATGACAACAAATAATTAATCAGATTCCCCAAAATAAGGGATTTCATATTGGAATAACTTTCAGGAATATATTCAAGATGATCAACATACTCACAATAAAGGGAACTGGGGCTTCAAGAAACTCCAACATTTGTCCTGGTAGAATCTGAAAAGTATCCAAATACTTAAAACCTTTTACCAAAAGAATAACAGCAAATAGATGCAGCAGAGATATAGACAAGGAAAATCTGGATTAAAGGGGCAAAAAAAGCCAGTCAAATTGTTGGAAAGTAACTCTGTAAGAATGTAATCAATAAAACTATTCAGATTTTTTTATTTGTACTTTTGTTTATTGTTTCTAAATAGATTAATTGAATCAATTTCAACAAACTGAAGTGAACTTCTATGGATCGACCTAAAAAGAAAAAAGGAAAGAATTTTTTAATCAAATAAAAGCTTGAGAGAGAATGTTCAAGTGACCAATCTTCCATTATTATTTTCATTCCTAATGTGCACGTCATTTTTAGGAAAGATTCAATGTGTAATGTCAAATCCTTAATTAAATGATTGTATTTTTCCAAAGATGATGAGATTTTGTAAAGAACTATATATTAGGAAGTCGTTAAAATGTGCAAAACTTTTGATGATACTCTCTAGTTATATTGAGAATATAAAAACATTGACAGCAAAGTTTCAAACATTAAGCAGTATTGGGGACTAGTGGGAACTTACAGGAAGCAATAAACTCTGCCACTGAAAAGGACATATCAATGGAACAAGAGATAAAACTAGAGCTGATAAAACACCCTGAAGAATTGAAACATTTTGTTAAAGTGGAGTCCCACCAACAGGAAAATATACCTGCCATATCCAGGAAAAAAACTTACAAGGTTTGGACACACTACTACAACCTGCTTTTCTAGCAACACTCCAGCGAGCAGTGCCAGAACCTGGAAAAAGAAGTTCCATTTGTTAAACTTCAAATAATGTTGCGCCTAATATGATAAGATCATGATGCACTGTTGAAAGAAATTGAAGTCCTTGATAATTTCTATTTGAAAGGGAAGCTCATTTAACTTCTCATTCCGTCCCGTTTTATAAATTTTGAAGATCCAGAGTCTTATGGAAATAAATCCAATGAACTCATTCGTAGGGAAACAATATTCTAGGAAAAGAATTTAATAGTTTTCTTTGTTATTATTTTCCTAATAATTTAGTAGTTTCCTTAAGTATAAGTTAATTTTCTAAAATAAATTAGGTTTTCCTATTTTAGTTATTGCCTAAAGTAAATTACGTTATTATGTAGCCTATTTAATAGACATCAGCGGAAATGACACCTATCAATCAATCAAGTTTATTAGTTATTCAGTTCTTCTCTTTTTCATCTCTTTGTTTTGATATGACAAGACGAGTGTACTCGTTCCAAGAATAAACTTCCTGAATCTGATCATAATACATAGTAGTTTGCTTCTCTGAGCTTGCCATCATTCTTTCTGTTATGTGCTCTTCATCCCACCACAAATACCAATAAAAGATATTAAGCTAATGTACAAGCAAACATTAAAAGTGATGCGTAGATGTCTTCCTTCAACTTTCTTGTCAGGATTTAACAATAAAATTGTAAGCAAACATTATGTTGTCTTCAATGTTATTTTCAATAACATAAACATATAATCTCTGTAGCCACAAAACACCGTGTCACTATCTATGTCACTATCTATGTAATTTATTGAGAAGAGAAAAAAGCCTTTGAAAATTTTCTTAAAAAGTAAAAATTGTATATCGAGTTTAAAAGAACGCAACTGACAGGGCAAAAATGAGCTAGTCAATGGTGAAAAAAATAGGTTCGCATCTCATTCCTTGGAATCATCTAGAAAGTCTAAATTGCTCTTGGCTATTCACTAAAATCTTTTGCACTGATAGTTGACAGATTTATTTCCTCTTTCGAATGGCAAATAGTCAAATAAGTGCACGTAAAAAATTTAACTGCATATGGACCTCCTTTAAATAGCTAGTCTGAAATGAATGATTTTCTATGCTAAAAATCAAAGGGTCCCAGTGGTGCTCACACTTTCAAGAGAAAGAGCTCGACAAATTGTTGCAGTTGTCCATATCGATAGTGCGTGAGCTTCCTCAGCAGCCACCAACTTTCCTTTGACCTATACCCAAGTTTGTATATTCTTCAGAAAAATGAAAATTTTTAAACTGAGAAATAACTTAGAAATCACTAAGAGAAATACCTCAACAGCTCCAGTTAATTCGAGATACTTCTCAGAAAATCCTAAAGCAGAGCAAGGAGTTCGCATGTACTTAATTGACTGTAAATGAGCAAGAGGTTGAAAAACAACAACGCTTCCTCTTGCAGGTAGAGGCAGAGAATGATACCCACAAACAATTTGCAGTAAATCATTTTTGTTCTCCTATTATATCCCAAAAAAGTTTATTAATGCATAGATGACTAAGTGAAATTTGATCTCTGACACAAAAATGAAAGAATAGATAATGCAGTTTAAAGTTACAGACTTTAGCCCACTCCATTATCAAATCATCGCTAAAATCTTTTTCTTGATTCAGAAAAAATTCATCGTCCTCTTCTTCTGATGTCAAACTTCGGACTGGACTGCCAAAAAATAATATAGTGTCAATAAATACACCGAACTATAAAAAGAAAATGCAGTTCCTGAATAATACTTGCATACGAAATAGCTATTCAACAAAACAGCAAGTAAAATAGCAATAATCAAATGAAACAAGCTATATTTCTAAAAGCACATGCAAATATGTACATGGAGAATAACTTCTAGTGGTTCTCATTTTCATAAGGATACTAAACCAAAAATATTGATCAAGATGATGACTATTTTCCACCTGAACCCCGGTTCAGAACCCCCATTTATTTCAGGAGAAGTTTGACAGCTTTCCCAAATCCCATCTACTCTTTCCATCTAATCAACAGTAGAAATGAGAAATATCATAAACACATTTGAAGAAAAACGAAATCAGTTATAATCTTGAATCCTTAAAAATCATTTATTTCATCATTATTAATTCTCCTTACTTGACTAATCTCTGAAGCCTCACTAGTTATAACACTTTCAGGCGACTGAAATTCTGATATTTTCGACATCGGGGTTGAAAGTTCATGCTCAGATACGATTCCCGCAGCAGCAGCGGTGAGGGCCACTGCATTATCAATAGGTATTGCAGATGCCATCCAATCATTGAACAACTCCCCATCTGATGGGTCAATTTTCTCATTCATTTGATTATCTACTTTGGATATTGAAGGGACATAATCAGTCAGAGACATTTCATTAACCAATTGAGTTATCCGACTTAATCGCTCCTGAGCAATGATACTGCAGCAAAATGAACGAAAGAGAATTGGAATAAGATTTGCTTGATAAAAATATACGTCTTTTGTTCTTTTTAGAAGTTAAAATAGTCGTTGCTTTGAAATTATGGAAATTGAAATCACAAAAGACCTGTTTAACATCTCATAGTGTAACTCAAAAAAAGGAATTCTGGTTAGTATACAATAGCAGCGTGGCGCAGAAACCAAAAAGCGACTGCATGTTCTAGGTGACTGGGAGAGAGAAGATGATGTGCCCAAAATACCAGGTGGCCGTTGAACAATCTCTGGAACTTGCAAGCAAACACCGTAGAGAGTTGCAGTATCAGCAACCTGTTCAATAAATCATCAAGAACTTTTCAGCTACTAAAAGTATTTTGAAGTCTTAACAAACTTCTGCACCATCACAAAACCATGGTTTGCAGTTTCATACTTGTCGACACTCCTAAACTTTTTGAATTTAAAATTGAGCAGCACTGATGAAAAACATGAAATATAGATAATATTAAACCTTGCTTCTAAATGAGCACCAGTACACCGCAGCTACAATGAACTTGATTAGAGAAACGCAAAAGGGCTCTTCTTTAGTCCAGGGTAGCAGTTAAAAAATAAATTAGGTTAAAAATTAGAAGATAGATCAACTATGATACTCACCTTAAGTGAAAAGACAAATGATAAATCGTCTCTGTACAGATGCTCCTGTTGGAAAAGATAGATTAGCATATCAATATTTATTTAATAACATTGGAAATATAAATCCCATTTAACGCTATTAGTATAGCATAAATGCAGAGCAGAAGCAAGAAAATGACACAAGAAAAAGCCAATCCTTTGTAATAGTTCTAGGGAGAACTTTGCATGGATAATACAAGATGTTTGTTATATATCTTGTGAACAGTTTCGGCTAAGTTGAAGCTGAATAATTGTGCTGCATTAAAATTGGCTAGATTCAGAATTGAAGAGAAGGAAAAATTATCCACAAAACTCGACTAAAAAACTCAACTCTAAACGAGAAGTACATCATAGATGATCTATAAAAGGAAAGGTTAAAGGCAGAAGAAGACAACAGCAAATGGTAAAGTCTCATGGAATAGGCCTCCAATTGGGATGACTTATGGAAGAACAAGAAAGAATGGGCAACACAGCAAGATGAAGATCAGAGGGTGTAAACAGTATGTCAGTATTGCTGTACCTGGAGCGCTTCATTGCGAGGGGCACTGAAGCACTACACCACTGACTCTGTGAAGATCACAGTTCATAGCATCTCGGTATTGTTGCAAGTTTGAAAGCGTTGTAGGTGTTACACACTGTGAACCAGTTGTAGCCGCTGATTGGCTATTCTATGTACTTTTAGTTTATTTTAGTATTTTGACTGGCTCATTAGGAGTATGCAGTTGTATTTCAGGAAGTTTACTGGGAGGTGGATGGATTATGGAAGGGAAAGGGGATGGTAGTTGGATATCTATCTTAATATTAAAAAGTTGATTCGTCTAATCTGAATTCCTTGTGATGTAGATATCAAACTAAATACAAATAAGAAAAGAAACAAAACCAAAATTTTCAGGAATACCAAAGACAGCTTGAGATATTGAAAAGCAGACCTGACCATAAACAAGTTGATTAAGATCACTGAGAGATGGCGTTCTCTCCAGCAACCTTGCCTGCATGACACCAATTGAATGGCCAATAATGAATTCTTTGCCAAATAAAAAAAGTCACAAAAACTTTCTTTCTAATCAGTATTCCACCAAATGAACCAAATATCATCCAACTATTTGCAAATCCTTTCCTTACTTTGTCCAAGGCATCTAAATATTAATTTCACCAGTACTAAATTAAATTTAGTCAGCTTGCTTAAATATATCAAGGACAATTCTTCAATATAAAATGGCGGTGATACATTAAATGTTTTTTTTTTCAAAATGGTGGTAAAGACAGATAAAAATTGCAACATCCAACCTTAACGCCTCCAGGGAAACAAAACGCAGCTAAATCCTTCATACGAACTGCAAGCCGCTTGCCAGGAGGGTACTTAAAAAGTATCTGTGGATAAAATAGACTTGCTCAATAGATCTATAAGTTTCATGCAAAAAAAAACATAGTGGGAATGGCTTATAACAGAATCTAACAAAAGATAGACTGTTTCTAAATATGCATTAATATCCTTCTGGTGGCCTAATACAAGCCACTTATAAATCTAAGGAGCATATGTTTGAACCTAGCCACTAAAAAATTCAAATAAAAAAAGACCATGAAACTATTACAGGATCTTAAAGGAATCACACAAACACACATATATATATATAATACTCGTAGACAATAAAACATTGAAATCCAAAAAGTAGCTAGTCTCTAAAGCTAAACCTGAGGTTCCAATACTGGCAATGAAGGACCCTGGTACTGCGACATTGCAAAGTCTAATACATCAGACTTTGCCATTTCCACTTCCCACTTTTTTCTTCTAGCGAAGCCATCCTCCACAATCTCAAGATTAGCATCCGGATGGAGCCCCACAATTATAAAGTGTTCAAAGAGAGATGTGGGCTCCTGATACTTTATATGGTTCTACAGAAATGCAAAAATGAAAATTTCAAAGTTGAAACCAAAATGTAAGGGAAGTAGACAGAAGATTAATCATTGCATTAGAGAGCAATTGTCTACCCAACAATCTCACTAAATTTTCATATCTGATTGCATCCCGTCAAAGATAATATACCAGAGATTTTGAGTGACGCAGATACCACTGCCTTTTCTGGTTTGCCAAGACCTCAGGATTAAAACTAGACCAGTAATCTTCTTCTTTTACGCTGCTTCCCCATCGCCAAGCCTTCTGCAAATGAGATTTAAATTTCTGAAAGCTGTTGTTACGCCTGTAACCTGCAGACACAACTTCACTCTGCGATCTTCTATGCCCAGATCCCATTTCCCGAAAACTAGTGCTTCCTGTGGAAACAGAATGAAGTGCTTCGCCTGCTACTCTAAATACCTCCCCAGACAAATGCTGCAAAACCCAAACAGGGGAAGAAGGCCGCTCTTCCGGCTGTTCCGCGACGTCTTTTATGTCCATCTGCAAACACTAGAGGCTCATTATTTAATGCTTTTCGCATCAATTAACGTGCAAACCATGTACCCGCTGCTCAACAAAATCGAATCGTTTCAATATCTGTTTGAATGTATAAGATACGGACTTAATCAGCGATACCAAGACCCGATGCCCGCATAAAAGTTTAATTAATTTGCAATTTAAAGCTTCATATCTCCAGTCCGCCAATACATACAGATCAAAACAAAGACGGGCGAAGAATCAGCGAAGTAATAAAACTCGTGAACTATTGTCCTGCTTGTAAATTATACCCTGAAAAGTGAAATACGGGGACAAGAGTGAACTAACAGCGAAATCTTCAAAGAAGCGCAGTGATGGCGGCATAACAAATCAAATTACTAGTCCCTTACAATTTGAAATAGATTTGTAAATACAGTTGCGTGAAATCAAATTGATAACCGAGACGTTACTCGAAGAAGAACGAAATTAAGACTGCGAATCATGAATTAATGAGAGATGCGTATACGGAGGACATAAAAGGAAAGAAACAAAAAATACAGCGTACCTGGTTCTGCTCTCGAAGCAGAGAGAGAGACGGTTACCAGGTGGGAGAGATGCTGAGAACTAGGCAGACGGGGTTTGAAAATGATGGAGAAGGATAAAATATATCAAATTTTGATAAATATCACTGACCTCCTCGACCTCGTCTGCCCAAGAAGGCACGAACTACTTCAAAAATTATTCTTTTTCAGAAACTAAACGGAACCAAAGTAGGCAAATCTCTTTCACGTCCCTGGAATTAACGCAAATTCATAATTTTCATTTTATTTTTAAACACGCTTGCTAGTCTAGTTGCTAACACGTTAAAACATAAAAATTAGGAAGCAGGGAGGCGAATGAGATTCAGGAAACGAAAAAAGTGATTTTGATATTTTAGCAAAAGAAGCGGAAAGATGACACGATAAAAGAGAACGTGATGATGTTAAAACTTCCGTCCATCGTAGATAGAGGTCTCTTTGACTAGAGAAACTCAACGTGGCACTCGATTTGCTATGTTATAGATTTCCAACCGTCCGATCTGATTCTGATTGACGATTCAAGTGCATGGAAAAAATATTAGTGTCTTTCTACTATACATGTGACCTCATGTAACTAACTCCCTTGTCAACCCACTTTCACTCTCATGCTGGCGCGTGGGTTCACACGCCTTTAATAAACTTTTTGCTTTTGTCATTAACTTTTTCCTAAAATTGATGCGTGCATGCATGATGAAGAAAAAACAAATTCAAAAGTTAAAATAATTTTTGAGTTGGGGTCATTTCTTCCATTCTTGGTTAGAACTAACTTTTACTTCACCTCATTGATGGTTGCATGTTAGGGTATCTTTGGGCTCTTTGAAAGTCTCAAACGAAGCAATCGAGAAGCTATTATTTAAAAATAGATATGCATTTGATCTCGGTGTTTTTGTTTGTTCATTCGATCATGAATCAATATGTTAGCTTTAAAAGTATGTTTAAAGTAATAAATTATTTTTTATGATAACTATGCAAGATGAGCATGAAAGATATAATTGATAAAAGAAACTATTTCACAATTATTAAATTAGACTTAACGATTCATGAGAAATACCATCATTGAAGGGTACAATTAAAGTCTAACTATTTTGTTTAAGTGTTGCAGAAAAGTCATGTATATATGTTGTTTGTGTCGACCTTTAGTCATATATGTTGACACTTAGATAATCCAGAAACATAGCTTATTTAGTTTATGTCGACCCTTAGTTATATGCGTCGACCCATGTTCAAAACAGAAGCTTAGCCTTTCTAATTTGTGTCGACCCATAGAGTTTTTTTGTGTCGACCCTTAATCAAAACAGAGGTCGAGACTTTCCAATTGTGTCGACCCATTATATCCTTGTGTCGACCTATTTCCAAAACAGAAGCTAAGTCTCAGCCCAACGTATAAGTTGTGTCGACCCACCTATAAAAATTGTGTCGACCTAAACTGGCAAAACAGTGCGTAAATGTGTGGACCTATCCAAATCTTTTGTGTCGACCCCAGAGACCAATTTGTGTCGACCTTACCAAAATTTGTGAGTCGACCCCACCTGCACGAAATATGTCTATGCCCAACCCATTTGTGTCGACCTCATTATAATTGTGTCGACCCAACTTTTTCTAGAGACGAATTCTTTAGAATTTGTGTCGACCCAACTAACATTGTGTCGACCCCAGAAATTCCCGAAAATGATGCTTCAAGGTTGTGTCGACCTAACAAACAGTGTGTCGAACCTAGCAAATTCCAGAGAAGGATTCGTCAAAGTTGTGTCGACCGAACAAGCATTGTGTCGACCCCAACAATTTCCAGAGAAGATCTTGTGTCGACTCCAACAACATTTGTGTCGACCCAATTCAACAGTACAGCACCAACGGTTAGTAACTTCACAACGGATATATTTTGATGTGGCTACCGGCTAATACTTTGTGTCGACCCCATATGGACTTGTGTCAACCCAACTGGATAATTTTGCAGCAATCTATAAATAGATGAAGCGGTCTCATTTTTTACCAACGATTTTTACGAAGAGAAAACACGCCCAAACGCTGCCAAATTTATTTCTCAATCTTTTACTCTTTCAAATCCTTGTACCCAAACTTGTATATTATCTTTGAGATTGAGTGAGTCGGTTTATTAAAAACCGTACAAATTGTAATTTACTCTTTGAACGATCATTGTGAAAAGGGGTGACGCTCCTTCAAGAAAAGAGTCAAAAGGTTTGGTTGACACCCGTAAGTCAATCGGAGTAAAGCTCAGCGAGAAGAATCTTCAAGGAGATACCTTGAAGCGCGGACGTAGGCAAGGTTGGCCGAACCGCGTTACCAAACCGGTGTCAATTTCTCTTACTCTAAACTCTTATTTACTTGTTTAATTATTCTGCATTAGAGTTTCAGATATAACTAAAACAATTCGCACAAACTTGTCTTAGTAATCGAAAAAGTTTAGTTAACCAAATTCACCCCCACTTAGGTTAATCTCGATCCTACACAATACACTTTTCATTTATTATAGACCTTCACTATTCTCTCTCCTAGGTCACTCGTCTTCATCTTCTTCTCCTCCGCTCGCCAGACAACTCTGATTGTAAGATTTTTTAGATATTTCGTATTCCTCCGCAATGCCCTCCATACGGTGCTACATGACAATGCTGCAATATAGAAAAGAGTCCATCTTTTAAGATACATCTTCGTATAATCTGATCTAGACATTGCTTAAATAAATACTGCTCATCCAATAGTAATGACGAACATCATGTAGAAATTTCGTTCACTCAGGTGAAGACAAATCAAATGAAATAATTTTGCTTACCAAATAATTTATAATATTAGCATACCATAGAGCTATATCAATTTAGAATAGCTATTTATTTGGAAAATTTTCTACGATCTGTATGTTGATGTGCATTTTTTCTTGCTTACCAAATAATCAAATTCTTGAAGCAAAAAGGACCCACCAAATCAACTTTGGCTTGACATCCTTCTTGGAGATTAAGTACTTGATAGCCGAGTGATCCTGTAAATAATCACTTTGGTTCCCACAAGTATTTTCTTGAATTTTAAAAGGCAAAAACAATTGCATAATAGTCACTAACCTTGCATATCAGCTCAATTGAAAACAAATGCCTCACTGTTTTCCTGCAAAGAACATAGTGGTTTTGTAATTTTAGAGAACTCCTTAATGAATCACCTCAAATACCCAATTGCCTCCTACTCATCCTGATCATCATCTTCATTCCCAACATACGGAGATAGATCTAGCACGTTGAAGGTTGTCGAAACTCCATACTCCCCGGGTAACTCAAGTTTGTAGGCGTTCGAATTAATTTTCTCCACTATCTTAAAAGGGTCATCCGCCCTCGGAGCCAACTTGGAGCTTCTTTGCTTCGGGAACCTCTCTTTTTGAAGGTGCAACCAAACTAGATCTCTCACCTTGAAGTTTGTTTCCTTCCTTCCCCGATTGGCATACTTAGCATAAGTTTGGTTGGCTCTTTCAATAGCATTACTCACCTTTTCGTGCATTTGCTTCACCACTTCGGCTTTCTTGGCTCCATTAAAATTAGTGACTTCGGTGGTTGACAAGGGCAGGAAATCAAGTGGGGTTAAACCCGTAGACAACTTCAAAAGGGGTCATGCGGATGGCACTATGCACACTCCGATTATATGCAAACTCTATGTAAGGGAGTTGTAAGTCCCAATCCAAGAGTCTTTTGTTCACTATGCTTCGAAGTAAACTTCCCAAGGTCCTATTAACAACCTCAGTTTGGCCATCGGTTTGAGGGTGGAATGAGGTACTAAAAAGGAGTTTAGTCTCCACTCGCCTCTACAAGGTCTTCCAAAAGGCACTCAAAAACTTGGTATCTCGATCCGACACAATGGACCTTGGAATGCCATGCAAGCGAACCCCCTCCTTGAAAAACAACTCGGCCACCAAGCTAGCTTCATCGGTCTTGGAACATGCAAGGAAGTGAGCCATCTTCGAGAAGCGGTCAACTACCACCCTAATAGAATCCTTGGATCTACTAGTTCGAGGTAACCCTAGGATGAAATCCATGCTCAATTCAACCCAAGGATGGCTCGGGACCGGCAAGGGAAGGTAGTGGCCTTGAGGAAGAACTCTACTCTTGGCCTTTTTGCAAACAACACATCTTTCCACCACTCGATGTACATCTCGGAATAGGTGTGGCCAATAAAAGTGCTCCTTGAGGGCCTCCACGGTTTTCTTCTTCCCAAAATGGCTTGCTAGACCCCCTCCATGGGCCTCATTGATGAGTGATTCTCGGATACTTCCCCTTGTGATGCATAATTTTCCTCCCTTAAACAAGTACCCGTCCTGAGGTAATAACCACAATTTGACTTCTTTAAACATAATTCATACCAATGTCCAAAATCAAGGTCATCCCTATAGGTATTCTTTATCCAATCAAGTCCAAAGAATTTAGTGCAAAGTTCGGTTAAAAGGACATACCTCCGAGAGAGAGCATCGGCCACCGTGTTACAATCACCCTTTTATACTTTATAATATAAGGATACCTCTCGAGGAACTCCACCCACTTTGCATGTCGCCTATTTAGCTTACCTTGACTCTTGATGTGTTTGAGTGATTGGTGGTCGGTATGGATGATGAAGTCCTTGGACAAGAGGTACTGTTGCCAAACCTCCAATGCCCTAATAACCGAGTAGAACTCTTTGTCATAGATTGAGTAGTTAAGGACGGCACCCTTGAGCTTCTCACTAAAGTAGGCTATCGGCCTTCCTTCTTGCATGATCACGGCTCCAATTCCTATCCTGGAAGCATCACATTCAACCTCAAAGACTTTGTTAAAATCGGGAAGAACAAGAATCAGGGCTTCACATAGCTTCTTCTTGATGGTGTCAAAGCTATCTTGGAAACTAGAAGGCCAATGAAAATCTCTACTCTTCTTGGTGCAATCGGTCAATGGTGCTACAATGGTGCTAAACCCTCGGATAAATTGCCTATAAAAGGAGGCAAGCCCGTGGAAACTTCTTACATCTGAGACACTAGTAGGGGTTGGCCAAGTTCGGATGGACTCCACCTTAGTGTCATCAACTTCCATGCCATCTTAGGAAATAACAAAACCAGGGAAATGAACCTTATCTTGAACAAATGAACACTTTTTCAAATTGCCAAACAATCTAGTGGTCTTTAAAGTGTCGAACAATGTTCGGAGGTGTCCAAGATGCATGCCAAAATTCGAACTATAGACGAGTATATCATCAAAATAAACCACTATAAACTTTCCCAAAAATTCCTTGAGGACATGATGCATAAGTCGCATAAAGGTGCTAGGGGCATGATGTCCAACCGGAGCACATCACGGACATGGACCCAACGAGCACGGGTGATTTTACTAATTTAGTTGCTTATTTTGCCAGAATCATAACTTCGGAACTTCCGTCCGAACATGATCGGGAGCGACCTAAAGTCTCAATCATGTGGTGTCCGACAACGCCGGCCACGACACACCCGGCCCGGCCCATGACACGGCCGACGCTCTCGACCGAGACACGCCCAGCGCCCAACGGGCGCCCCATGACCACGACCCGACGACCACCCAAGCCTCGGTTGTCGGCCTTGCCGAAGTCCACTAGGGCTTTGGCCCAAGAGAATAAGTGACCGACATGGGAGAACGCACGGTCCAAATCTTATGGATCGAGTGCTCGCCCATGGGCCTTAGTTTCGGTCACATTTAGTTTTCTTTATTTTAGCAAGCAATTATTCTTAGAGAAGGAAGAGAAGTCAGCCCAAGAAGAGAAACGCATATTCCTTAGGAGAAGGCCCACAAAAGTGTCCACCCCTTTATCAAAGTGTCAACCCTTTTTACCCAAAGTGTCGACCGCTCACAAATCAAGGTGTCGACCGCAAGTGTTGACCGATTGCTCACTTCGGCCAACTAGAAGACCTTGACCAATTTCCACCGGCCACCTTACTTAAATCTTTAAGTAATGTGATTATTTGGTCAAGGAAAAGACAGGGTTCAAATTGGCACGGACATATCTCTTAGATGTCCGAAGATCATCCATCGGACGTGCACAAGACCGATCGACAACAACCGGCGAACCTCAAGGGATTTTCATCCATAAAATCCGTGATAAAGCTGTTAAATCATCAGAGGATCTTCAAGCAACAGCTTTGCACAACAACCGCACGGATCCCTTGATATTCGGATACGCACAACCTCTGCTTCAGCCCATTCGGATGTGCCCACGCACATACACGAGTCATTATTGGACCACCGAAGAACCAGACCGCGTGCTACTTAGAGTTGACCACCGAGGGAAGTTTAGAAGTCCCGGATTCAGATTGGCTCGAGCCAATCTTTCATTTGTTCGGAGCTCCGCCCACCCGACGCACCCTCTCGGTCAACCTCGGTCACCACTCAAACCCGACCGTGCCAATCCTATTGAACCGAGCCTAAAGTCAACTGAAGCCTTCTCAAAGCTAATTCTAGGCGTTCAAGTCATCCAAGGGCTTAGCTTATCTTTCTTAGTTTTTATCTTTTACGTTTTTAGTATTTAAGTGTAACACTTACACTTTAATGAGAAAGAGAGAATTTTGAGTAAAAATTGTACATTGCACCTTCTTCACGAAAGGTTTGAAGCTCCCTCCGACGTATACTTCTCCGGTGAGTCATATCCGGCCGAGAACGTCAACCCTTGCACGTACGATCGGTGCGTCACATCCGAGTGCGGGTAAGGTCTACCGAGGAGAACACTTTGATTGCTCAAGTGTTCAAATTGTTCATCCACCTTCAAACCAAAACTCTAAAGAGTCCATCTCATCCCCCGAGCTATCAAACCCTCCATTGCCCGAATTCACCACCTTTTTTCCATCATCCGAGCCATTCCATTATTTACCCGAGCCATCTCCACTTTCATTCGATCATTCTCCATTATTCCCATCACAAAACGCTTTTGCAACCCTACTCTACAATTCGAACGACCCATTTTCTTGTTTGCCGTACGCGACGTTCATCTGAGCCCCGTGTACGTGCATTCTTCCGATAAAGGTGTGCCGACCCGCAAGGAAGGCACATCAGGGCATTAGATAGCCCGAAAGACATTACTAACCATTCAAATAAGCCATACTTTGTTTTGAATGTCGTCTTCCACTCGTCCCCTCCCTTCATCCTTATTTGGTGATAGCCACTCTTCAAGTTAACTTTGGAGAAGCATGAGGCCCCGCTCAATTCATCTAGCATGTCTTCAAGTCGAGGGATCGGGAACCTATATTTGATAGTGATTTGATTGATCGTCTGGCTATCAATGCACATTCGGAAGGTGTCATCCTTCTTTGGAATTAAAAGGGCGGGCACGGCACAAGGACTTAGTGATTCCCGAATGTATCCTTTGTCGAGGAGCTCTTGCACTTGCCTTTGCAACTCCTTGGCCTCTTTGGGGTTCAATCTATAGGATGGCCTATTTGGAAGCACCGCTCCCGGTTGTAAGTCGATTTGGTGCTCGATGCCTCTAATTTGTGGAAGGTCGGGAGGCATCTCTTCGGGAAACACGTCTTGGTACTCTTCTAGGAGGGCTCGAACCATGCTTGGAGGTTCACAAATTTCTTGCATCCGCTCATGAAACATCAAAAGAATGATCGGCCCTTCTTCTTGAACCACTTTCTCCAACTCCTTCTTGGATAGAAAAAAAAATTGATTTGGCCTCCAATCCTTCCGGATTTGTTCATCTTTAGCCACTTGATCCGGTCCGAGAGGAACTAGTTTAATGGGCCTCCCTTGGAACTTGAATGAGTAGCTATTGGAATAGCCATCGTGAAGCACCCTCCGATCGAATTGCCATGGGCTCCCCAACAAGATGTGGTTTGCACTCACAAAGTGCCACATCCTTGTATCCTCCAATTGTGAATTCCAAGTTGATTTGTCTCGTGACCTTTATGTCCCTCTATCATTCAACCAACGCAACTTGTATGGACTTTGGTGCATTGTAGTCTCGAGCCCTAACTTCTCCACAAGGCTTCGTGATTCTACATTGGTACAACTTCCTCCGTCAATGATTAATGAGCATACTTTCTCGTGGATATGGCAACGGCTATGAAAAATGTTCTCTCTTTGGAATTCATCAACTCGGGCTTGTGAGGTTAAAACCCTTCAGATCACCATTAGGAGGGGTCCTTCTTGAGCTTGGAACACTTCCTCTTCGGGTTTTGAGGCTTCACAAGCCTCCTCCATGATGTCATCTTCACTTTCCACCTTATTGGTCCATTCTCTAAGAACCATGACCCTCTTGTTCGGACATTGAGCTGCTATATGGCCTAGTCCAAGGCACTTGAAACATTTAATCTCCCGCGCTCTCGGCCTAGCATCCATGTTACGATTTTGCTTCTAGTTCTTTCTTTTGGTTCCATGTCTTCACTACGTTCGGCTTATCTTCATTCTTGGGTATTGGCTTGTAAGGAAGGGTGGCTTTGGGAATAAACTGGTTAGCCACACCCTTGCCCTTCCTCTTCGATTGTCTTTCGACCTTGATGGCCAGTTGAATCACCACGTCCATGTTATCCATCGGTTGGAGCTCCATTATGTCTCTGATGTCATTGTTGAGCCCTCTTACGAATCTTGCAATAATTTGCTCCTCGGGCTCCTCTAGGTCACACCTTATTCTTAATGTCTCAAACTTGGTGAGATACTCTTCCACCGTGTTAGTTTCTTGCTTCAATGATTGCATTTGTAGAAAATTCTTGCTTATAATAACTCGGCACAAATCGTCTTCTTATGTACATCTTCATAGCTCTCCACGTGGGGATGTCTTCTTCTCCATCTCTCCTCCTTTGGTTCTTCAAACTATTCCACCAGAGGCTTGCATAGCCATTAAGTTCCAATGAAACCAATTGCAACATTACTTTCTCTGAATAGTTATAACATTCGAACACTTTGTCCAGCTTCTCAACCCAATCATTAAAACTATCTCCATCACAAGATCCATTGAATGAAGGAATAGTCACCTTGATGTTCTTTAGCTCATCTTCACGGTGGTTGTGCTCACTAAACTCAAGCTCTTCTTCGGACTCATCGTGGTCTTGTTGCCAAGGCCTTCTCAAGCCATTTTCGAGCCTCCTCCGAGGAGCGGGTGTTTGAGGTGGTCTCAAGGGGGGATACCCCACCTCCAATCTTTGGAAAATGACTTCAAACTTCCTATTGATCCCGTCAAGTTGCCCTTGGATGCTGGACTCGGTCTCTCCCAAGTGCGAAGTGGCCGGAGGTGGGTTGTTAGGAGCAACCGGCTCTCGGGTGGAGTTATGGACAGCTCCACTTCGGGTTATCATATCACGCTTCAATCAACAAATGACAAATGGAGAATATGGAAGGATGGTTAAGGAAATAATGGCTCTGATACCAAATGAAAAGCTTCAAGTATGGGAAGGGGAATAAAATGGGCTTCGGGTGAGAAAGAAGGGAAGAAAAGTGATGTTAAGGAAGGGAGTTCTCGGGTTGCATACGGAGTTTCCAACCGAGATTTGAATGGGGATGTTAGGACGTGGGGAGAAGAGCTTAACCTAAAAACAAATGGGGGCTAACTCGACGGGAAACAGATTTTACGCATATGGCTTTCCGGGAGGTTTTCGGGTGATCGAAAAATGGAGAAAAGGGGAGGTCCGACGAAAAGGGCGGTGAAGAGAGGTTGAACGGAGGAAGGAGCTCGGGGATTACACGCTCACCTTGAGGTCCACGTTGTGGTTGGAGAGTGTAGCACGGTTTAGCCTTCTAGCTCAGAAGAAGACCAACACCAAGCTAGTTCACGGAAACTGGATTTGACTCACCGGATGCCGAAAACTAGAGAGCCAGAAAAAAGGTCACCGAGAAGGCTACCTTGAACAAAATTCTTCAATTCCAAACTGCCTTTCCAAATGCCTCAAATGAGATCTTAAACACACAAACAACAACCAAGGAAAATGGACCAATCGGATGGCAACAAGTTTCCTTACCCGAAATAGACAAAACACAAAAGTGCATGGGAGGGGATCATTCCTAGACTTTACCCGAATTGTGTAGGGTTTGTCTTGGTCCCCCACCAAGCTTGCAGCCAAGCTTTTAGACGTGCCTTCCACTCTAGATATAGAAAGAAGGATGACTGCCTCCAAACATTCAACAAAAACCCACAAATTCCTACCTAAACCCGATTTCCATGCAACCCATGGAAACCCCAAAGAAACTGGGCCTTAACACAAATAACACACGGGTTCATGAGTCCACTAAAACCTAAAGGCAACAAAAAATGAAATGCAAATAAAATAAAGTGGTCCCCGACTTTAGGAAGGCTTTCTTCATGCTAGTTCGGTCACCCTCCTCTCGGTTGGTCTTTCTATTGGTGATTTCTGTCATCTCCTCCTCGGGTTCTTTCGTGATGGTCCATGCAATGAGGTTCTTTGGTGCTTCTTGGTCCTCCAAGATGGGCTCTCAATTAGTGACTCATTGCAGCAAACTACCCACAAAAAGAACATCTTTGTTAGCATAAGCCCAAGCTCGAGCTTGGGTCATAACTCCGGGCGGCTTGTCTGCTTGAGGGTTGGTCCGGGGCATGTCAGCTTAGTGGGCTCTTCCTCTGGGGGCTCTTTGTCTTGCTCGACTTCTGAATCATTAGACATATCACAGTAAAGAAACAATAGGCGCTTGCAAATGTGTTCATGCGTGTATGGCTCATCATAGTTAAAAAAATGTCTCGGGCTCGTAGATCTGCTATCTCAGCACGGGAAATGCATTTGAACGGTAGCTGTCCCATTGGTTTGGTCGTGGGCATGATCGTGGCCATGGTCGTGGTCGGTGTCGATGTGCTTGGCGGTGCAGTGGAGTACATCAAACTGCGCATAAATCGTCTGGTGCCTTGGTTGGGAGTTGTAGCGGTTCGTCGTTCAAATGCGCGTGCTAATGTCATTGCTCATTCTAATGTTAGCGGATCTTGCAATTCAACTTCCACTCGTAGTAGTTCATTGAGTCTAGTAGTGAAAAGATCTACTGTTTTATCATGTGTTACGGATAGAGCTCTAGTGAATAAACTCTTGAATTGCTTCTGGTACTGTGCCAGTTTGTTTAAGATCCACTAAGTTTCTCAGTGTATTCTTCCGGGCAAAGGAGTAAAAGCGCTCGGTGCACGAGTTTTTGAAGTGATCCCACAAGAGCTTAGTTCTCCCATCCTGAAACCTCTCATACCAATCATCGGCCTTTTCTTGCAAGTGAAAGGCCGCGAGTCCAACCGACCTGTGTAGCGGGATGTATTGGCTTTGAAAATAGTGCTCACATCGATTTAGCCATTGACGAGCATCTGAGGAGCCATCGAATGTTGGAAAATCTAGTCGTACACATATAACTGGTCGTGTGCTCTCGCTGGAATATGTGGTATGGAGCCTTGTTGCATTTGGGTCTGCTATATGTTGGTCATGCCTAGGGTTGTTTCTGGTCGGAATGCCCAAGCCGACTTGTGGGTGTGTTTGGAAGGGTACCCCACCTTGACGATTTTCAATGTTAAAATAACCATCTGATCTAGTAGTGATTCCACCAAAAACTGGAGGAAATCCATCGGTAGTAGATCATGGAGTCGTAGCGTGGGGTATGGTCTTGTGGCTGGCTAGTAGCTATTCTGCATACCAGGGTGCAGTGGCTGGCAATGATGGACCAGACACCGAAGAATATCAGGAGAGTCTGTTAGGTACGACCAACACTGGGAAGCGTGCGGGTAACACGCTTGCAGGTTGCGACGTCGGTGCGGCGGTCAGCTTATGTAACAACCCTCATTTTTATTTTAGAATTTATGACCTTAAGATTTAAGTGTTAGAGATTCTTTTATTGGATGAATGTTGGTTAAATGTACTTAAGGACTACCTTCAAGTAAGTTTCGGTGGACCCCAGGATTGAAGAGAGGTCGACACAACATGACCTTTCGGTCGACCCAAGGATTGAAGAGGGGTCGACACAACATGACCTTTCGGTCGACCCAAGGATTGAAGAGCGGTCGACACAATACTTTCGGTCGACCCCAGGATCGAAGAGAGGTCGACACAACTGGAACTTTCGGTCGACCCCAGGATCGAGCGGTCGACACAAGTCGCTCTCGGGAAATACTTTCGGTCGACACAACAGACGTGCGGTCGACACAAATGACTCTAGGGAATAGATTGGGTCGACACAATTAGACAAGCGGTCGACACATTCATACATGCCGTTGAAAGTCAGCCAAAATTTGGAGGAATCTGATTGGTGGACATAAAGGAAAGATTGATTTTGTTTAATTAAGAGATAAGAAGACATGGTCAGCCATTTCCTACCAGCACGACCTCTTCTCCCTATCTATTTACTCAGAGTTCTCATGTCTTGATATGGGAGAAGGAGATTGAGAAAGAAAAGAAGTTCTGTGAGAGAAAAACAATGAGAAAGTGAGATATCTGTTGGGAGCGTTTGGTAGGAAACTCTAAGGCTCTCGTGGAAACTGAAGTTCAAGGTAATATTTTTTATCCTCTTAAGTTCTTCTAAGTTCAGTAAGGATAACATGATAGTAGTATTTGAATTGGTGGATAAAAACGAGTGATTTCATGCTAAGAGATAAGAAAGGAGTTAAGTATGAAAAAAGTTAAGAGTTCTGGATATTCGGTCGAGAAGTAGTAAGAATTAGAGTTTGTTTCCTTCATAAGAGTTAGAGTAAACTCGTAGAGTGATTTAAAGCCGTTGGAATCACTCAATTCGAAACTATGTATAAAGAGTTATGGACGTCGCAAGTCAGTGTACGAAAACTGGAGAGAGTTTGGGTCGACCCCTTGTAGTTTGGGTTGACCGATTATCGATCTAAAATGCGACGTCTCTGTTTTTTCAACATGGGTCGACCCCTAGTAGGTTGGGTCGACCGGTCCTTGATTCCAGAGAAGCATGCTCACTAGTATGTCTCGACACATTATGCTACGTTAGTTTTATGAATTTGGTGTCTTCTAAGAAGTTATAGTAGACTCTTTAAGGAATAATTTGACACCCGTAACATGACAAATGGATCATTATCGAAGAAGTTAATGAATTATGGTTGTTTGAAGTTAATGAATTATGTTACTTGCGTTATAGGTTTTCAAGTGCAGCAACATATTGATAAAGTTTTTCAATAAAGCTAAAGACCTAAGGTAAGTTAATGTTGCATGTGATTGGTAAGGGGACTACATTACAAAGATTATGATTATGATTTTGGAATATGCTGGATTGTTTGGGGTGTAATGCACAATACACCGACCTCAATTTATTTGAGGATATGTTTGTGTGTCTTGTTTGATGATTGATTGATTATTGGTGTTAGAATAAAGATGCATGTTTAGAATGACTGCAATGTTTGAATTATATATTTTGTTGCATGTTATCNAAATGAACGAAATGTACGTAAATAGTTACATGTTGGTCGGGGTTGAGTTTGGCTGTCCCGAGAGGTTGGACCAAATGGTGTCTACTCTCCCTTAGATGGTATTAACCACATTAACTGGACTGTTAAGTGAAAGAAAAGAAAAGAAATGAACGATACTGAAATTGCATTGTTTTTATAAAGCAGCATATGCATGTTTACATGTTCATGCATTTTAATTGTTCATGCATCATGGTTTTAAGAAAAATACGAAAATGAATTACATGCATGATTTTCATGATAATATGCAACGGGTCGTTGAAGGAGGAGCTCGAGTTAGACTGCCTCGAGGGAGGCCAAATGATGTCTACTCTCTCCCGCGGTACCTTCAACGATCAAATAATGAAAGAAATGAAATGAACGAAATGTACGTAAATAGTTACATGTTGGGCGGGGTTGAGTTTGGGTGTCCCGAGAGGTTGGACCAAATGGTGCCTACTCTCCCTTAGACGGTATTACCCACATTAACTGGACTGTTAAGTGAAAGAAAAGAAACGAAATGAACAATACTGAAACTACATTGTTTTATAAAGCAGCATATGCATAAAGGTATTATAAATGTTTTATTATTATGGATTAACTTACCGAGCGTTAAGCTCATTAGATAAGCTTTGTAATGTAGGGATAAATGCTTGAGGTGATGAAGTACGTCCATTGCTGAAGATTGTGGCTGTTAGTGCGATTTTGACCGGTGGGTGGCTCATGTAAATGGAAAGATTTTGTTTGAAAACTAATGTATAATATTATGTTTAGTTTACAACTGTTTTGTAATAACTTGGTTTTAATGTTAAAGTATAAGTATGTTTTGGATTACTTATTACGATTATAATTGATTTCGATGAAGTTAAATAAAAGTCTTCCGCTGTATTTTATCTCAAGGATTTCGATTGATGAGTTTTACCTTAAGTTGTTTAAAGTTGGTACATGTGTTTTAAAAAAAAAACGTAATTAAGCAAAAGAAAAACCGGACGTTACAACTTATGTATCGAATCGTGCGCGGTCAGCGCAGGAGCACACGAGGACAACATGGGTGTGGAATGCAATGTTGGACCGGCGACCAAAAAGGCCGCGAGATGCAGTGTTGGGGCCAACAACAGTGTTGTGTTCCCTGGTGCGGCGGTCGCTGGTGGCGAGACAACTTGCTCGGGCGATTGTGCACGTGACTGTGCCATAGCCGAAGGTGTGTCCTGCCTTGAGCTGCTTGATTCTTTCAAGTGAGTCATCATTGTTTCGTGACGTTCTTTCTTGTTTCTCTATTAATTGTAGAATACCCTGCAATATTGGAAGCATTATTGAAGAATCTTCACCTATGGCAGATGTCGCAGGCAGTTTGGAATCAGATCCAAATGAAGGGTTTGACTCTGATACCAAATTATTAAGATCTTCGTCAGAGAGTTTATCCCTAGAATGAGTAGCCACTCATCTTTCTATCATAAGGAGATAAACGAAAGAAAAAGAGAGAAAATAATAACTGAATAAACTTGATTGATTGATTCTAAACTTGGAAAGATAATGTCTATAAATAGACTACAAACTAATTAATTTGATATAGGAAACTACCATAACATCGCGTAATTCAGGAAATAATAATTAAAGAAATAGTAATTAAGAAAATAATAATTAAATAAATAATAATTAAATATTAAATGCGAGATTTCTTAGAATATTATTTTCCTTCATCTATAGGATTTGCTTCTAGAACAGTTTTACTCTTCATATCATGTTGAGCTATCGCGTTGTGTAGTCCTAACTTTCACACAGCATACTATCGTAGACCTGATTTTGGATTTGTTGTGTATTTCATTCAAGTTCATCAATTCAATTCTCAACGTATTATAAAACCCTAACTATAATGTTTTTTATTCAGACACCTTACCGAGCTGCTAAAGCTTGTATACAAGGGAAGCAAGAACCTACTGTGAAATTTTGATCAAAGTGAGTAACATTTTTGGTCACTTCTTCTTTGCTATTTTGAGATTATAAATACGAAGATTATCTTCAAATGGGGTGTGATTTTCTGAGTTATTTGGCAAAAATCCAGTATTGTTAGCTTAGAAGATGACAAGCCTAGTATCGATGTTCGAGGCGACATTAACATCACTATCGCTAAATGATACAATATTATCAAGATTTTTTAACCATTTATCTTGTAACTAAATGTTTACGTACAATTCTTTTCCATATAAGTTTTTCCGCTCTATAAAGTGGCTCTAACTTGAGTTCCTTTTCTTCAAACATTTTCTCGGACTGTTGCCTGTCATCATCGGCTTCTTTGCTATTATCCGATGGATTACTTACAAATGTTTTGTTGAAATCGAAAAATAAATAATTTTTGTGGAACAAATATGATACACTTGTGATTATTCAAATGAGAAAAAGGTAAGAGTTTACCAATGGAACAAATATGTTCGGTCTCAATCTTTTTTTACTAGAATTGAAACTGAACTTGTTGGCCTTGCGGTAGCGAAATCAAATCGGACCAATATTTTTGGTTTTGCTTGTTTAATTTTAGTTGGATTTCCATTCTTCATATTTAGGTTGAAACTTGATTTGCCTCTTTTATGCCCCCGGTTTTGAATAGAGTAGACTATAATTTGTAATTTTCCATATGAGTATTTTTCAAGTTAATTCAGTTGAATAAAGTATTGATCAATTTTTGAAAATAAGAAGGAAGACATTCAGAAGACGATCAATTTACACCATAATAATTGCAATGAACATCGTACCCTTATTACTATTATTAACTTCGCAATTCTATTACAATTATTTACAATTTAGTTTCAACTCCTAAACAAATCGAACCTTCAGTTCAGAAGGCCAGTTCAATTCAATGTATTTTTTTAAAAAGAAATAGGAGGTCATTTTTTATTTTGAAATTTGGTTTTCAGTTTGATTTTGGATTTTTAGGTCAATCCAAAAAACGAACCTAAAACTAATAATTTAGTATTAAAAGAAACGATTCTTTTGAAATACTCTTTCGCAGTTCGTGAAAGGAACTCATTCAAACGAAATACATTCTTCTTTCTCATAGAATTTCGGTCGAGTTTAGACAACTCAGGTGGTTGCAACTTGTCGATTCAGTTTTCATTTTTTTCAATTTGGAAAATTCAAATAATTAAAAATTATTCTTCATGAATTTATCATCTAATATTTGATTACTGGTTTGAAACAAAATTGACCTATTGAAAATTTAATAGAGCTATTGAAAATTTAATGATTAAGTGTTAATTGTAATTATTTTTTATAATTCATTAGTTAAATTTACTGATATTAAATTTGAAATATCTGTTAGAATTATTCATAATTTATAAAGTAAATTTATTTTTTTTATTTGATCACTACACAAGCATGATGTGTGGAAATTAAATATTTATCTTAGATTGATTATGTTGAGGATAAATTTCATAGATATAATCTTCAAACAAGAAACATTAAATAATAAAATTAAAGATACATCACATTACTGCAAAGAAGTAATTAAATAATAGTGTTATCTATTAATAACCGACTGAAAAAGCAAAACGCGTCGACATTAGGGAAAGAGCACGTGGAAGGGAACGTGCAACACGAAGACACTAGATGAGGCGGAGGCAAATGATTGGACGATGCCGAATACAGTAACGACAACGTCGGTATCTTCCCATCATCATACCCGGTCAACACATTCACAATAATCTCTACTTTTACCCAATCTTATTCTGCCACGTGCCCAACACATTTGACCATTGAATTCCCACAAAAACATCTTCTATTGTTTTAAATAATTGAAATTATAAAATTACTTTCCAAATAACCATTTATATTTAATATATTAATGTGTGAATGAAAGTCTGATACTAAAAATAATAAGATAATCTTATTATTAAAAAGATTTATACAAAAAAAGACAATGTTTTAGGTCAAAGTTAACAACAACTATTAGGAATTCTCTCTCTATCTCTCCCTCTCAAACATTAACAATGTATAATATTTATAATACAGATGCATAGAAGATGATACGCAGTTCCGTGTACCTGTGTATCTATGATCTCATCTCTCTCTCTCTGTGAGGCAGCAGAATAAAATATGTGAGAGAGGAAGGTTTTAGGGTTTCAAAGTCTGAACTTTTGTAGAATACCTGCTCAGAATATTTGATTCATCTGCTCAGAATTCCCACTTTCATGGCTGCCGATTCTAACTCAAATCCCTCTCCCAATCTCAGAATTGTCGTCGAAAGAAACCCTTCCGAGTCCAGACTTTCCGAGTTGAACATCAAGTGCTGGCCCAAGTAAGCTCTCCTTCTAATTCTTCTCTCTCCTCTCTCTCTCTCTCTAGAAACATGAAATCACAGTCTTTTCTCGCAGATGGGGATGCTCGCCGGGGAAGTACCAGTTGAAATTCGACGCAGAAGAGACGTGTTATCTAGTGAAAGGGAGAGTGAAGGCTTACGCAAAGGGCTCCTCAGAATATGTAGAGTTTGGAGCAGGAGACCTCGTCACCATTCCCAGAGGTCTCAGCTGCACTTGGGATGTTTCTATCTCTGTTGATAAATTCTACAAATTTGAGTCTTCTTCTTCTTCTTCATCCTCCTCCCATTAAACATTTCTTATTTTAGTGATTTTTATATTGTAAAATTCTCTGTTCTTCTTCGTCTTGTCTTCTTCTTTTGTGTTCCTCATATTGTTTGAGTTCATCTTCATCTTAACAGGTCATATTTTGAGAAATTTTTATTATATAAAACTCTCAGTTCTGTTCATGATGCTGTTTCTGTTTTGATGAGGAATGGGCTTGATTTTAGTCAAAGAAAGGCAATGCAAATTGAATGTCTCATTCAATGTTCGAACCAATCCTCTTTTCCTCTTTAATAAAGCTTTGAATGTTCCTTTGACTGGTTCTTTATTCTATTTTTATCTTCTTTTTGTTTTTTAATTATGTTTATTTTAATTTATATTTTTTCTTGTATTGACGTCCAAATAAATTTTAAGTATAATAGTTATAAAGTATCATACTAACGGTCAAGCTTACCCTATAATCTTGTGGATATCATTGACAATTTTATTTTGGATAAAATCAAATCAAACTATTCAATTTCTGATAATAGGCAAAAAAAACCTAACTTCAAAAAGGCGACAAGGCTTTTGGCAGACCACCACGTGTTGCACTCACCGAACGACTGCTGCCCACTTCACCATCTACATGTCGTCTGACCAATGTCTACCTACACAACTAACACCAAGTTGGCTGCACCCACACATTCCTACGTTAGCTATGTCAGCTCATGGTGAAGAGTTAAGTTCAAGAATGCACGAGGGACTATTTTACAATCTCTTTTATGATTGTGACATTTGATTGAGCATTGAAAGGATCCGAGGGGATCCACAATACATATATTTTATTTTTATGTCATCTTCACTTTACCATTATTCACGACTGTACAAGTTTATTATCAAGATTATTGATTATCGTTCTTGAGAACCATTTTAGAGAACGATGATGAATAGGTCTTTAAGAGGCCGAGGACAAAGGACGTGACCGAGGCAGCCAGGGTCGAGGTCATTTATAACGTCATCAACAACAACATTCTATCTGAGTTGACCATCGTAACTTGGTCAATTATATAAATATGTACGTGGTGTATATGTTGTACACTACGTGATGTATATGTTGTACACCAATCGGCCGAACCCGAGGCACTTGATATTGTGTCACATGACTAAGGTGCAGAAGAAAGGTCTAAAGAACCTTCATGCTGGTACGTCGATTCATAAGCTTACTAATAGCTTGTTTGACCTATTCTGATAAACAAACTTTAGTCACCCTTCGACATATAGTTAACGAATAAATTATGCAATAAATTACATAACATTAAAAAAAATATACCTTCTGTATATATGACATGACTGTCCATCCAACTATGTCGAACTTCAATTGCCATATGATGTGGATCGCACTTCAACATCGTCCCCATTGTCAAATGCTTGAATATTTTCATAAATTAGTTCTCATTCTTCTTTTCCCATTGACTTCTTATAGTATGTTGACTCATATGCCCAGTTCGTGTTCATTTCTACATCTAGTCATAACTCTTCCGCCGACGCACCATACTAAAACAAACTTAGGTTGGTTCGGGCTTTATGCATGATTTAGGCTCAAAACGAAACCAAAGTAGCCAACTATGACTCAAGCCTAAAACTTTTGGTCTAGATCATTTTAGTTTCAGCATTATTTATTTTTTAAATTAAATGAATTAATTAATAAAAATAGAATAATTATTTCTTATTCTAAAGTCAAAATAATAAATTACACATTCATTTTTAAAAAGGCTTTATTAATTTTTCCATATTTTTTTGGCACAATTTGCTAGTTCCTTGTAAAAACCAAAAAACCAAACACGAGACAAAGACTAACCAATAATACGTAGTAATCGAAGAACCAAAAAAAACAAAACAAACTTATCTGCACTGATTGATAAGGCAGTATGGATCAGACGTACGCACCTCTACTAAGTATTTGATCATTAATTAATTTTTTAATTCTCTTTATAAAGATGTTTCCCAATCGATTCTCTAGTGACATAACATAGAAAACTTTCATTTATAACACATACTTTTAAACCAATATGAACATTCATATAATTTTGATTGATACCATTTCGTAAACAAAAATCGAAAAGATTGTTAGACTTTGTATCATCTCTAATAAGACTAAATTTTTAAAATAAATTAAAAGTTGCATACCAAAGAGTTAAAAGAATAATCGAAAGGCAATCTAAGTTCTTAGAAATGAAGTAACATATAAAGTCTCTTTAAAAAATAAAATGATACCATTGCTAAGAATGAACCTGCATATTTCAATAGCTTCTACATGTAAATGCATCTTACATTCTAGGTAGATACATTGCTCATTTCCACACTCGTCTATGAAAATTTTGCTTACCTTGAAAGTACTTGATATGATTGTATAGACAGAATGATGTATATCTTTGTTATAAGTAACATAAATCATATTACACTTATATCATCAAACAAATGAGACTGATGTATCTTTTTAAAGTAACTTAAATTTGGTCTATTTTTCTTAATTTTTGCGTTATTTTTCATAGAAGAAACATTTAGGATCCTTATTGATTTCACAAGTTTGGATCGATATTTAATTTGTTTTTTCCTTGATTATTCTTCTTGCCTTGAGACATCATGAATACATTACCACTCTCATCATGTTACTGTTTCTTTCTTTTGATAACACATGGTCAGTAATTCATTAATTGATCATTATTTTACTGTATGGTTGTGTGAGAGGATTCAGAGTATAATCACGACAAAAGAATTAGACATAAGAACTTTAAGTGTACTATGTTAAGCTGCAATGTCTCTCATGTCCATAAGGTGATAAAGCAAACTAGTCTCTCAAGTGAGTCTTAAAGATCAAAATTTCCTAATGAGTCTACTAACAAGTTTTTTATTCGAAGTCAAACATTATTAATCAACCTTCAATAATTTCATGATATCATTATACTTATCGAAGTAATGGGGAATACGAGCAACCCTATTTGTATTTATAAACATGACACTAAAGGTATTTAAATGTTTCAACATTCTAGGAGTGTTAGTCGATGTTATCATCGATTTTTCTTTTTGCGTATCATAATCGAATTCATACAGCCCAAGCAGCGTAGAATCGTCCACTTCCACACTTTACAACTAACACCCCAACTCAGAAATATTGCATTTGATATTAGAATAATTTAAAAAATCAATAGCTGCAAAACCAAATTACAAGTACTTAAACCCAAATCACACTTTGATAGTGTTAATTATGCTATAAACCTTGAAACCATACACATAAAATTCTCCCATGGGTTAAATTTTCAACTCAATAAGATTTATAAACTTTATGATAAAAATACATTATTATTATTATTTTTTTCTTAATCCTGTGAGTAAATTAAGAAACCTAATTAGATATTTTATCATGATATACATTAGTTCTTCTGGCATACAATCTATTGCATTTATTTAGTTTTTCATAGCAATATCAACTGCGATTTTAAACAGTTAAAATATAAGTTTATATAAGCAAAGATGTTATGTTTACTCTTAAATTTAATAAAATTATATTAATCACTTCACATTTGATTTATTTACAAATTTCAATTTCATGTTCATTTTATTTTGGAAAATATAAAAAACTATAAATTGATATTAAAATAATTAATTTTACACTAACCAAGCAAAAACTTTATTTAATTTTAACAATATAGTATCATGTTGACATTGTGTCTATACAAATAAGTAAATCGTTATTGCTGATTTTATATAGTTAGTTGTTGATGTATTTACTAAATAGGAGCTAGGTTTAAAGGAGGATGTCTCTTCTTTCTCTCCCGTAAGTATTCCATAATACGTCCCCTGCCATAGCTAGGACTTATAGTAGGGCAAAAATCAATATATTTCACTACGGATTCCAGAAGTTCGCTTGAGCTATTCCCAGCTTTGAAACTTGAACTTTAGCCAAAATCTCTTGGAATATCATAATTGCTACCCTATTTTGGCCATAACGACAACATATTGCGCTTTGAATACATAACCTCGAAGAAACGACAATATATTGCATTTGGGGAAGAGATAAAGCTTTGATTTGATCTAAGAAATGTTGGGAATTGAGGTTCTTTTCGCACGACAGAATCGCTAGTGAATTACATGTTACATAAAAATCATTATTCATTAACATAAAAGATGGTGTTGTGACGTATAAATAGTTATGTGGTGTATACGTATGCTTCAAGCATTTGACTGACTTGTGTGTTGATGCAGAACATAAAACTGTGACATACGCATTGAGATAGTTGAAGTCGCTAGTGAGGATCTAGCCCACCACGACATGGAGCTAACTACCATAATTTTTATACTAAATATCTTTGTAAGTTATCTTTTTGGGGAGAAATTTCAGATTTTCTCGTGCCACAATATGTGGAGGTACTTATTCTCTTAGTGGGATTTGAATTCGAAACGATGTCGCGGGATGTAGTACTCGGGATACTATGACTTTCACTTGGAGTACTATCTAGAATAAGCCAACATGGTCGTTAATGCCCTCAGCTAGAACCCTTAGGCATTTCTTTCTTGTTTCATCCATGATGAGTGGACTAAGACAATCACTATAGGAGATTTTCACCTTCGGTATTTTGAGAATAGTGAAATAACTTGTGCGTATAATATTGATGTCATTGACAATAGCTTCCATTGTCAAATTGATGAAAGGGCATGGTACAAGATTGATGACAAGTTTATCAATTGAAGAATGAGGAACAAATCGTTGGCAAGGTGATTTATATCTTTCGTATGAAGGAATGCCCCATAGTTCGCGTATTATGGAGGAATCAAACTTAGGACGAGATCATATGATGAGTAAGTACCTCTATTTATTTGTGAATTTTCTTTGAGAGTGTATTGAATTTCTAGGACAAAATTCTTTGGAGAGAGTAATGTGCATAAACCTCAATTTTTTATTTCTCAAATTTTTTAAATAAATTTTTCACGAATGTGCTAATTCTATTGAAGTTTGACAAGTAATTTTTGTGTTGTGTCACGTGTGTTGCTTGGGATTTTAGATCAAAGAAAAGATAGAAGGGGGAGGAAACCATTCTTTTTTCGGACGGCACCCAAAAGAGAGAGAGATAGCTCTTTTCTCTGGCAATCTGTCCGCGAGGTTGCTGGGTTTGCTTGAAGAAGGCGTTCAACACCTCCACCACCATATAGAAGACGACACTAGAAGCTTCGATGTGAGGATTTTTGGTTTGGCCGTTTAGGACTTCTCACGGTAATGTAAGACCTACTATCGTCTGTGAAATGTGTCGCTAAAAAATGAAAGTGCATAGTTCAAGTAATATAAAAAGTATCGATCCCTCGAAGAAGCAATCTTTTCTAAAAATTAATGTGAAAATATGGTTCAATCAAACGATGAATTAGAGTTTTTCTAGTTTATGATCAGGCTCTATTCCACATTAAATCTTATCCTTTTGGATCAGGCTCTATTTCGGGTCTTGACAGAGAGAGATCTTTTGAGAAGATGCTGGAGACTCATGGGGAACTCAAAAAGCTTAGGTTTGGTTAGTCTCTTTTGGGTCATTTTAAAATGTTATTTTTAAAAATAAAAAACAAAAAATAATATTCTCTCAAGAATTGTATGTAATAAATTTATTAACTTGCATCCAACCAATTGACAAAAAGAAATACTGAAATCAAATAATATCATGAAATTAAATGATATCATATTCAACAAATTAACTGAAATCTAATTAATGTAAACCAAAATATAGTAAATATTTTAAAGATAACATAATTTCAACCGTCGCAGTGTTGTTATGACTTTAGTTGATTATTGCATCACTATGTTTTCTTTGCTTTTTCGTGTTTGTTTTGTTTTGTTTCTCCTAAGCATCATCCACTTGTTTCAAGTTCGGTGCATTGCATAGTGAAATTGAACTCGGTTCAGTGTTTTTAAACCAAAAATAAATCGAACAGAAAGTGGGATCAATTTTTCGGTTTTGGTTTTTGATGGGTTTTTTGTTTTCTTGGTTTCGTCTCGTTTGGGCTTAGATTTTGGCTTGTAGTTGGATTTCGGTTCTTAGTTTGTCTAGTTTTTAGTTGGCTGAGTCTGGTTTTTAGTCTTGTGCCCTAAATACCTTGTTAATGTTTCTAATTTTCAAAGAAAAATGACACCAGCATTCACGTATATTAGAAGTCGAACTAATAATCTAATCCTCAAATAAACGAAATTTGTTATCTATTAATAATCAAATATCATCAACTAATACACTAATTAGCAAACCATCTACTAATCAATTATTTACAAAAAAAATGAACATAACGAAGTATCATTAATCATCAACCAATTAACTAATTACTAAATAATCATCCACTAATATATTAGTATAAAAAAATAAACATTACCTAAACTTTCATAATAATCATTCTAGAGCTTACTGTTTATTTTGGTATGGATATCTGTTTTTTCGATTTTGACAGGCATATCTTAGAATCAAAATTCTCCGGTTATGATATCTTCCAAGTAAATTTTATTTTACCCTCATGACACTGAACCTACCGAACCGAAGTCCACAAGTATTTAAGTGCATACCAAAGGAATTGAAGTCTTCCATGTTTTAAGTGCTTTGTATATTTTTATTTTGAAAAAAATGTAATGATCAATGGGATGCCTCATATTTATAAGTATTTTTTTAATGATATCTTAAACTTTTAATTGTATTAAATAACATATCAAACGATGCATGTACTTTCATCTGATACCACCGACTTCAAAGTCTTATCAAGGTCAATTACAAATCAATTTCAAAATTTTTAGTCTACTCCTTTGCTTTCGATCACTTCTAGTTTGGAGTGAAAGGGTAGATGTAAAACAATTGAAATTGTATTGTAAAAAAAAAAAACTCAATTAACTTAAACATAACGCAAAGTGTGATGGTGCTAATTAATTAGGAGTGACAATCAAATTAGATCAACATGCCAAACCGACCATGTAAGTCAGATTTGATTGGTTTTCAATTTAAAAAAAAAATTGATGAATTTTAAGTTAGTTTTGAGTTGGATCGGTTATCCAATATAATTGAGCCCGAGTCAAGTTTTTACAATTAAACAATGAAAATGATTCTATTAATGGACCTAGTCTAAAATTTTAAAAAATAATTAAATTATAGTTTAGTTCAGCTGGTAAACAATGAGTTTTGAATTTTACGGAAGCGAGTTTAAACCCAAACATAAATAAACCTTTAATTTTGAGTCGTTTTGAATCAGATTGATCATCTGACTGGGTTGAGTTTGGATCAAACTTTTTAAGAACTAACCTACATTAGATCATTTTTTTCATAGACCAAGTCAACCCACCAACCCTATCATTGATAATAGTTTGAACTCAAGGGTCTATGATACAAATATAAATCTAATATGCCAGTTGAAAAACCTCATCCTTTAAAATCTCAATTGATAATTGGAAATTGAGGACAATACTAAACGAAACTTCTAATCATATGGTCTCATTTATAATTATTTTTTAAATGATAATTACATTTGATTAAAAACTCAATATTTAGTAGCATTTGGACCCATGGATCAGGTTCCGTTTTTACCAAAAAATAGCAAATGCACTTGGTTCGGCTTTTTATCTTAGATTGTACGACTCATCAAAATTTATTTTATCCCTTATAAAATAATAATCCTTTGATAACTTGGGATAGAAATATCAAAATTATTATTTTTATTGAATTGCTACGGATAAATAAATGACAAACAATGAAATTAATTGATTATTTTGTACACAATTAACAGGCTTGGGCCAGGCTAGCCCATTTAAAAATTAAATAATATGAACAGGACAATTAAAAGAAGGTGGATACACATACAACCAGCTATTTCGTGTGAAAACAATTAAATTAATTAAAAAGACTGAAACTAAAATTTTGACTTGACCCCTCTTCCCCGTCTATTAAGGCGTGCCATCTTGAGGACATGTTTCCACGTTTATAGGCTTGAATCTGACGGCTACTACACCTCCCAGCCCTCATGCTGTCATCTGTACCCTTCATATTTCATTAAATGCTCATCAAAGTACAGCTACTAATAATATTATAAATAGCGTTACTTAAAAATGTAGTTTTAATTGTAACGATAATTGCAATTATTTAGTTCATAGTTCATAGCGCAGTCAAGTGTATTTTTTACTTGATAACAACTAAGATAATTATATATTTATTTTTTAAAATACTTGGCTGTCAAATAATGACTGCATTAAATGATTGTATATAATTTATTACATTAATTATAGTTTAATTTGAACATTTATCATTTGACATGTGGTAATGTCTTTTTGAGGGTGTAATAAGAAGCAACATATAACACAAACATATGTCACGTATGTCCACATATTAACTCCATAAACTATATGATAAAGAATATTCTGTGGTTGAAGTGTATGTTATGCGTTTCAAATGATTGGATATTGTTTTCAAAATCTATTTTATTTAAACTTTACTTTTGATGTTAGAAAAAAAGTCCTTAATTGCAAAACACATTAATATAGTTATGGAAATACTGTTCATAAAAGTTAAGACATTAATATATTTTATTTTAAATTAAATTAAATCTGCATATTTATTTTCCAAAACAATCATGCAAAAGACTCAAAATGGTATAGTAGATCTAAATCTACGAAACTTATAATTCAAATTTTGATTTATTTTTTGAAAATTGAAAATTTAGAAAGTATGATTAATCAAAAGAACCAAATTAGGCATTTTATTTTATGGGATTTTTATGTCCTAAAACCTCTCTCACTAGCTACTAATGCTGCTCAGATGTCATGTTTTTGGACACAGAATTTAAGGTAAGTGAAAATTTTGAAACTTTCTTCACACTTTCAAAGCGCGTTTCAAAGCTCCCAGCTTTAATGGTGTTTTCTTTGACATTTACAGGGCCGAGCGAGTTTGCGTCTCGGCAAAGACTTTAGACAGCGTTAGACTCTGTCTGACCATGTCTTAGCTGTCATACAAGACTTGAAGATTAAAGGGTATCATCAAAACTTTAATCTCTCTTACCAGACGTTTTCTCTCCCTAAATCAACTCCTTAAAATCTCCAATTTGCCGATTTGTTTTTGTAGGTGTTTATTAAACTAATACTGCCAATGAATAAAATGAAATTGGTAGACTTCGGAGGAAGAAAATAGGAACGAGAACTGGGGAGAGATATAAAGAACAAGGATCTCTTTCGACAAGAAAAAGAGGGGCTCCTGCAGCAGAGGACTCGAATCGCTTTCAACGGGGCATTTGGGGCTCGTTTTTGGAAGGGTTTAAGATTTGCTTCTATTTTTCCCCTTTTTTGCTTATTTGTTCATTTTCTTGGGGTTCTTTTCAAGTTGGGTTGGACTGGAAATAAGCCAGAGAAGTTGATATAGTTCTTGGTCCTTGGGTGCTGGAAGTTGTTGAAGCAATAGGCCGTAGATCCGATTCTGATCGGATCAACACTTGGTAGAGATGGTATGCATGTCTGATTATATTTTTAAATTGTATCACGTATTTCATAGAATTCTTGAGTATTTCTCAGTAATTTTGACAGATATTTTGAACTTCTCTGTGTTGATGACTGATCTGTTCTTGATTGGAAGTGCTAATGTGGGTTATTATATTTTCTCCATTTACTCACTTTATTCAATATTTTTGGCATTGTTATTATTAGTATTATCAAGTTTTGATGAAGCTCCTTATCTTTCATCATTTTATTTTAACCAGATATTTTGCACATTTTCCCTTTAATTTCCATGTTTAGCCACAGTTTGTTTTTATCTAATTATAGATTTTTTGTGGTTAAACAGTTCTTTGAAGTAAAAATCGATGAGATTTTATCAATTGCATTTTGGTTTACCACCTAATAATAAGTCAACTTAGTGTTTCTGGGTGTGAATTCAAATGTCATGAAGCTGCATGATTTTCCCAATTTCACAGTTAGTTGCTCCATTCAAATATCCATCTATTCAGTGTTAAATCCAATAAATGCTGTTTCATTTGGAAGTCTTCTCTTTAGTCGATACTTTGTGGCATTTTTAACTTTTTTGCTGAAAATTGATCGAGATCTCATTAATTAATGCAATACGAACTACTTCATACAAAAAATGGTAAATGAAATGGCAGCTTAGCTGAAGAGTTTGGAAGATGATTTATGACCATGGTGCATTTTGATGAGCAAGTTTTAGCCCTATTGTGATTGTAGATACTGTTGTAATCTCCTTTTGGCATTCAAAGCTGACCTTTGAAATATTATTTCAATTCCAGGCCACCACTGGTAGTCCTGGGGTTGGGTCTTTAGTTTGGTTGGAAGATCCTGAAGTTGCTTGGATTGATGGAGAAGTTGTAGAAGTTAATCGCGAAGATATTAAAGTTCTGTGCTCCTCTGGGAAAACTGTGAGTGGTCTTTGTTGAAGATCTCAGAATCGAGTTTTTTTACCTATTTACTAGCTCATACATAAACCACCAACAGTTTTATCACTTTGTCCACTAGTAATTAGTGGACAACAATGACCATAAGTTTTAGAATCAAGGGAAAATCATATTATGCTCTCTCTCTTTCTCTCTCTCTCTCTCTCTCTCTCATTCTTCCCTTGATTTCTTTTGTTTACAGGTTGTTGTTAAAGCATCCAGTGTCTATCCAAAGGATGCAGAAGTTCCGCCTTGTGGAGTTGATGACATGACAAGGCTTGCTTATTTGCATGAACCAGGAGTTCTTCAAAATTTGAGATTGAGATATGACATCAACGAAATATATGTACGTTGAAAGATGACCACACTATTTCATAATTTCTTCATATACAATTTTTTTTAAGTTTACTGATTTAGTGGGAGCTCAGAGCTGACTCCATATTCTGTTTAGACATATACAGGAAATATATTGATTGCCGTAAATCCTTTTAGAAGATTACCTCACCTTTATGATAGCCACATGATGACACAATATAAAGGGGCAGCCTTTGGTGAGCTGAGTCCACATCCTTTCGCGGTCGCTGATGCAGCATACAGGTTATTTTTCTTATTCTTAGTCATTATTATTTGGGTTCTCATTGTAGGCAGAAAACATGAAATTCCATTATACTTTATGCAGACTTATGAGAAATGACGGAGTAAGTCAATCCATTTTGGTTAGTGGTGAAAGTGGGGCAGGTAAAACAGAAAGTACAAAATTGCTGATGAGATATCTTGCTTACATGGGAGGAAGGGCTGCAGCCGAAGGGAGGTCTGTTGAGCAGCAAGTTTTAGAGGTGAGGAATTTTTATACTGAAGCTGATGCTAGCATCTAATGTATCATGTTCTTACCAAAATTTTTGTTTTCTTTCAAATGAAATATTCAATCCATAGTTTGTATCTCATGTCTTGTTCTTTTTTGTGACTTGCAGTCCAATCCTGTTCTGGAAGCCTTTGGTAATGCTAAGACTGTTCGAAACAACAACTCAAGGTGAGATAGTGAATTGTTTGAATAAATATTCTTCTATGTAAAAACTCTAATCATTTGGCCCTTTTCCATTTATTACTTTGTGGGGAATGTTGCAGTCGCTTTGGTAAGTTTGTAGAAATTCAATTTGATCAAAATGGGAGAATATCAGGAGCTGCTGTCAGAACTTACCTGCTTGAAAGATCACGTGTTTGTCAAGTGTCCGATCCAGAGAGAAATTATCATTGCTTCTACATGCTTTGTGCTGCGCCTCAGGAGGTAATTTGGATGATCTTTTGGGCAAAATTTATTTGTTCAAGGGTGAAAGAAAGTATATTGGATTATCTTCCATGTCAGTTTTCATACTTTGATCAAACTCCTCATGTTCCTGGCATAGAAATTTGAAGAATAAAATTTTTGTTGTCTATTTTCGTTTTGTTAAATCAATGTTGAACTTCATTGACAGTAATCATTGGCTTTTTCTACCCGATCTCTCAGGATATCGAGAGGTACAAATTGGGAAACCCAAGAACCTTTCACTATTTGAATCAATCAAATTGTTATGATCTGGATGGAATTGATGACCGCAAGGAGTATTTTGAAACAAGACGAGCGATGGATATTGTTGGAATAAGCTCAGAAGAGCAGGTAGTTTTCATGTAAATTTAATGGCCCTAGCTTGCTGAATATAATCTTTATTTGTTACGAATTTAGGATGGGATTTTCCGAGTAGTGGCTGCAATTCTACATCTTGGAAATATTGAGTTTGCAAAAGGGAAGGAAGCTGATTCCTCTTTGCCAAAAGATGAAAAATCTCGATTCCACCTTAAAACGGCTGCTGAGCTTTTCATGTAAATTCATCTACACACACTAAAAGAGTATTCTCTTTCAAACGAAGAAAATGTTGAGAAAAAAATATATGTTCAGGTGTGATGAAAAAGCTTTAGAAGATTCTCTCTGCAAGCGTGTGATCGTCACTCGTGATGAAACTATCACAAAATGTCTGGATCCTACTGCTGCAGTTCTTAGTAGAGATGCTCTAGCTAAAGTTGTGTACTCAAGATTGTTTGACTGGTACGTATTCCTCTTATAAAAAGTATTGTTGTCTCTGTCAATTTACTTTGTTATTGGTTCTAATTTTCTAACTTCAGGCTTGTGGATAAAATAAACAATTCAATTGGTCAAGATCCAAACTCGAAAGTTTTAATCGGCGTGCTGGATATCTATGGATTTGAAAGTTTCAAGACAAACAGGTGCTCAACTGGTATGCCTAGTGTTTTCATAAATGGCATGCATTTGTTTTTGCTTTAACTCAAGTGGCATAAAACTGGTCGGGCGACAATGAATTGGAGGATTTTGTGTGCACTTCATTATTTTTTTTATCTCTCTTTGGGATGGGGATTATCACTTCTCTGATCCATATAAAATGGCACACTTTTTTTTTATTTGACGTGTTAATTAGATGTTAAAGTTACTATGTTATTATTCCTCCTATCTCTTATGTGGAAGTGAGAATTAAAAATATACAAATCAGAATGAACTCGTTCTCGTTAATGAGATTAGTAAGCTTTGGGTCTGGTACTGGCTGGCTTATGTAAGAATTGGCATTTAAATACTGTTAGTGATTCTGATTTCATATCTGTTTTTTATTATTTAATTTCACCATATGAACTTCCGGTTTGGATTTTGTAGCTTTGAACAATTTTGCATCAATTTGACTAATGAGAAGCTTCAGCAACATTTTAATCAGGTTGGTATTAAAATGACCATATCTTTTTGAATTTTTTTTGTGGAAGTTGCATTAGTTATCGCCTTTTGCCTCTCATTCTATGGTGTAATACATCTTTGGTGCAGCACGTTTTCAAAATGGAGCAAGAAGAATACACTAAAGAAGAAATTGATTGGAGTTATATTGATTTTGTTGACAATCAAGACATTCTTGATCTTATTGAAAAGGTTTGTGCTATTTGCATCAATCTTCCCAGACAGTACAACATCAATAACGTACCTTTTTAATCTTTTTTTATAAATTTTAAATATTTCAGAAACCTGGTGGCATTATTGCTCTTCTAGATGAAGCATGGTAACACAGTTCTCTTCACGCCAACTCTTTGTTTTGTTTTCAGAGGATTTATCTGTCTTGATATCCTTATGTTGTTGTTAATGGCAGTATGTTTCCAAGATCAACTCATGAAACATTTGCCCAAAAGCTCTATCAGACTTTCAAAAATCATAAACGCTTCGCCAAGCCCAAATTAGCAAGGAGCGATTTCACTATTTGTCACTACGCCGGTGATGTTAGTCTACATTCGCATTGTTGTTTAGAGCTATTGTAAAGAGGATAAGAAAATGCACGGAACTGAAAACTATTGAATAATATTTAGGTAACCTATCAAACTGAATTGTTTCTGGACAAGAATAAAGACTATGTTGTTGCTGAACACCAAGCTCTGTTGAATGCTTCCACTTGCTCCTTCGTATCAAATTTGTTTCCCCCTTTGGCTGATGAATCCAAATCTTCAAAGTTCTCTTCAATCGGTACTCGGTTTAAGGTGAAAATTCTCCTAAATTTTTAAGAATGTTTCTTGTGTTTTTTTTAGTATTTATGATGTACCTTTTTCATGCAGCAACAACTACAATCGTTGCTTGAAACTCTTAGTTACACAGAGCCCCATTACATTCGATGTGTAAAACCCAATAATCTACTAAAACCTACCATTTTTGAGAATCAAAATGTTCTTCAACAACTGCGTTGTGGGGTAAGAAAGTCAACCTTTCTAATGGCACCTCTCATATATTGTCAGTGAATTTTGAAACTGCCACTTGATCTTTTACTTGTTTCACTTTATCTTTATTTTAGGGTGTCATGGAGGCAATTAGGATTAGCTGCGCAGGATACCCGACAAGGAAAACATTTGATGAATTTGTTGACCGTTTTGGTCTACTTGCTCCTGAAGTGTTGGATAGAAGGTAAATACTTTGGTTTTTGGTTGCCAGTGAGCTTAGATTGTTGTCTGCTTATGTTGTTGATTGTTGTATTAGCTCCGATGAAGTCACTGCTTGCAAGAGGCTTCTTGAGAAGGTTCAACTTCAAGGATATCAGGTATCTGTTTAATGCATTATCTTTCCTCTTTTGTCTAACACCCATGCCTTTCTTACAACTGAGTTGAAGATTCTTCCCTAACGGATTTTCTTATAGAATAATGTGAAATTTATATTTTTAGTATACTTTCTTATTATACATAATGACATATTGAATTGTGATTGATCTATTTTGAATATATTTATCTATTATATTATAAATATAATATATTTCGACATTATATTTCGAAAAAAGGGATTTTATCTATTATATTTCGACACGTCGAAAGTTATGTTAAAAAAATATGTTAAAAAGTAAACCTAGCATTACCTTTTTTGTATATATATCACACTACTATGAAATGATGATCAAGAATGAAATCAATTTCTTAACCTAAAGTCTCGAACTTTATTATTGTTTATTTTTGCAAATTAGTTGTGATAGCGCTGAATGTAGGAAGGTAGAATTGTGCCGAAAGTTATATTATCACTATTGAAAACGATACAAAACTGGGTGACTATTAAAGACATTCCCTCTATACTATACCTAAGTTGACATGGATATTGGGAAGGTGATTGAGTTCTCAGGTTTTTAAATTATCTAGGCATATTTTTATTTAAAAATAAGGGGATTTTTAAGGGGCTAATGATTGTAAACTCCTTTCAAGTTAATTTAATATCTGTTTAATCAACCTTGAACAACAGAATCATCATCATTTTGTTCTTGGTAGTTATGTACTTTTCTGAGAATGGACTTTGAATTGAATTAAGTGTCTTAATGATAATGTTCTCATGACTTGCAGGTTGGGAAGACCAAGGTGTTTTTAAGAGCTGGCCAGATGGCCGATCTTGATGGCAGAAGGACTGAAATCTTAGGCAGATCTGCCAGCATTATTCAGCGGAAATTTCGGTCTTATCTTTCAAGGAGAAGTTTCATCTTGCTTCGGAAATCAGCTTTACAACTTCAAGCTGCATGCAGAGGTACGTGATTGATGTTTGATTTTGTTAGTTGAGTCATGAACCTCACTAATTTTATGAATGCTTATTTATAGGACATCTTTGCCGGCAAGCTTATGGGAGTATGAGGAGAGAAGCTTCTTCGATGATGATTCAAAAGAATTTGCGGATGTTTCTACAAAAGAAAGCTTATAAAGATTTGTATTCCTCTGCTGTATCTATCCAAACTGGGATGCGAGGAATGATAGCTCGAAATGAGCTACGCTTCAGAAGACAGACTAAAGCATCAATCATTATTCAGGTAATTCTCTATTTTTATTTAAAGCTTTGGATGACAAACAAATTTCAGAACTAAAAGATGACAAGAAACTTCCTTTTGTTTCTTTTATGCACTGATTGCTTTGAACGATGCTAGGAGCCATGTTATTTTTTCTTGAGAAATTGTTTTTTTAAATAAAACATGGAAGCTTCAATCCGATAACTAGTCCGAAAACTACATTTTTTATTTTCTATTTTGGAAAACTATTCATGTCTTAATTTCCATATATTTTTTTAAAAAATACATGGAAGCTATCAATTCGATAACTTGCCCAAACAACCTTCACTTTTTCTTTTATATTTTGGAAACCTATTCATGTTTAATTTTCATATATTTTCTCATGTGATATTCATAATAAGGCCAGGCATTGATGAGAACATTTGTTTTCTATCCTGCAGAGCCATTGCAGAAAATACTTGGCGCAGCTTCACTACAGAAAAGAAAAGAAAGCAGCCATTACTACACAATGTGCTTGGCGAGGAAGATGTGCGCGGAAAGAGTTAAAGAAGCTTAAAATGGTAAATGACTTGTCTTTTATATTTTATTTGTCTCATCCTCTTGTATCACATGCTAAGTTACATTGTGACACATCTTTTTATTCGTAATTTGTTTCTTCATTACTGGGAACTCTGATTTTGTAACACTTTCTATGTCCAAACTTATCTTGGCTATTTCTGATTTCATTTTAGCTGGGCATTATTTGTTTATTTGTTCAATGATCTCTGAAATCTGTACTTTTACCTCTTTTTCTTGTTTGTTCGATTCTTACTATTATCCACAAAAAGTTCACTGTTTTTCCATCAAACTGAAAGTTTGCCTTAATTTATTGTTTTTGTACATCTCCTTATTTATGGAAGGAACCTTTTTTCCTTATATCATGAATGGAATGTACAGAGAATGAGTTTTTTTGTTTGCATTCTCACACATTAATATTTTTTTATACAGGCTGCAAGAGAAACTGGAGCACTCCAAGCAGCCAAAAACAAATTGGAAAAACAAGTTGAGGAGCTGACATGGAGATTGCAACTGGAGAAGCGTATGAGGGTCAGTATAATTGAAATCAAATGACTTTCTATTCGCTCAATTTTGTTGCTTGGAATTTATTTTCTTTTCAAGTCTCTTGATATCGATGCTTTCATTTTTAAACTTTCCAAATTATTATAGGCCGACTTGGAAGAAGCTAAAACACAAGAAAATGGAAAACTACAATCTGCTTTGCAAGAGATGCAATCGCAATTTAGAGAAACTAAAGCAATGCTGGACAGGGAAAGAGAAGTTGCTAAAAAAGCAGCTGAATCGCCTGCCATAAAGGAGGTTCCAGTCGTAGACAATGCGATGCTGGAGAAGCTTACTAGTGAAAATGAGAAGCTAAAGGTTACCTTCTCTAGAAACATATATATATTGCTTTGGACTAATTTGTTTGTAGGTTTTTAGTAGCCTGGCTTGTATTGGTGACCCCTTTATATTGTGCAGGATTTAGTGAGCTCATTGGAGAAGAAGATTGATGTTGCGGAGAGAAAATTTGAAGAAGCAAGCAAAATTAGTGAAGAGAGATTGAAACAAGCCGTAGATGCAGAAACCAAGATGATTCAGTTAAAGACTGCAATGCAAAGGTTGATAGTTTGATTAACTTTAGAAGCTGATATGTAAGTTTGTGTATCATGGCTAAACCCAGAAATTTGAAACTTGATTATTTATTGTTTCTTTCAGCCTTGAAGAAAAATTTTCGGACATCGAAACTGAAAATCAGATTCTTCGACAGCAAGTGTTAATGAATTCACCTGTCAAAAAGCTGTCGGATCATAGACCATTACCCGCAAATGAGGTTAATATGCACCTACTGATTTTATATTTTATTAGTCCGAGTCTTCAGGGCTATGTATCTGTTTGTACTTTCACATTTGCTAAAGTGATTTTATTTTCTTTGCAGAAATCAGAAAATGGCCACCATTTGGCCGAAGATAATACTGTCAAGGTAATTTTCCTTGCATACTCGTATGACATTTTCCTTGAGAGAAATAGTCTTCATAAGAAATCCTCCAAATATATAAAAAAATAAACTACTCAGAAAAAGGGAGCCTCGAATATGTAGAATTCCTAATCTTGCATCATAAAGGCATGACTTATTTGATTCATCCTTGAGAAATTTACCTTTAGGTCTTATCCATAATTCCGAAAACATGGTAATCAAGCCAGAATCTGGTATCTGCAATCACATTGCCGTGTATTTGTGGCAATGATATAGAAGATAATATATTTCACTGACCAATAATTTGTTGTCTTTGGCAAAATATATCAATGCTTTTATGGAAAATTTCTGTAAATAATATTATTTAAGAAAACCAGGATATTAATATAATTTTTACTTCGTTAATACATGTGTTGTTTATTGGTTTTTTTCAAATGAAATGATTCATGATCTTGCTTTTTCTATAATACAATTGTACAACACCTATACAATTTTCTGGGACTTTACCACCAATTCATAGGTCAATAATTTTAAAGATAATGATTTCCTTTATATTAAGCGAACAGGAGAGCAAAAACGTTTGACCTTTATCAGTATAAAATAAAAATTGAAATGCGAATGAATAGCATAGCCATCCTGAAATATGCGCATCCAAATGCAACCTCTGTTCCTTTTTAGTGTAAAATGTTTTCTTCAAGTTTTTGCTGAACTTATATTTAGAAAAAGTTGTGATTTCTGCAGGAAGCAGAGAGTGTAACACCTGTAAAAAGGATCAGCTCGGTTCCGGATAGCAAGTTGAGCAAACCTCTTATAGAACATCAACATGTATGAATAAACTCAGTTTATGCTTTATTTATTTATTTACATTTGAATTTTTTAAAGTTATTATGAGGCTCCTTTTATCATTCGTTTTTCTTTTTGCAGGAGAATGTGGATGCTCTTATTAGTTGCGTTATGGGAAACATTGGGTTTAGCAATGGAAAGCCCGTTGCCGCATTTAGTATTTATAAATGCCTTCTCCACTGGAAATCCTTCGAGGCTGAAAGGACTAGCGTGTTTGACCGGCTCATTCAGATGATTGGTTCTGCCATAGAGGTGACTTGATTAGTTACAACTATTGAGTTTCTTCTATAAAAAATTCTTGTCTTGGTTTAATCACGTTGTTTGCCATGTGAACTGTCAAAAATGTTTTGTTTTATATCCGTGTTCCTTGGTTATTTGGCAGAATCAAGAAAGCAATGATCATATGTCCTATTGGCTATCAAACACATCTGCATTGTTGTTCTTACTTCAGAGAAGCCTGAAGCCAGCTGGCACGACTTCGCACAAAAAGCCGCCCCCTGCAACTTCCTTGTTTGGAAGGATGACTATGGTATATTTTATTTATTATACGTTTAGGTTATGCGAGTCTTTCTCTATAACTTTATTGTTTTGCAGGGTTTCCGATCGTCACCTTCTTCCAATAATCTCCCTTTTGGTGGAGTCAAAGCTGTTCGCCAAGTGGAGGCAAAGTACCCGGCTTTGCTTTTTAAGCAGCAGCTCACTGCTTATGTTGAGAAAATATTTGGGATTATCCGAGACAACTTGAAGAAAGAGTTAACTTCTTTGCTTTCCATGTGCATCCAGGTAAGTTTTGGGCCGCCCTCTGTTGTCTATGAGAAAAATAGATAAATTTTAAACATAGAAGTTTCAAAATTGTTTCGAACATGTTTTTGTAAGATTTTTCCAATAATAGCTCTTGGAAACTACTCGATCGATAAACTGGGTTTTTGTCGATTAGGCACCAAGAACGTCAAAGGGTGTGCTGAGATCTGGAAGATCGTTTGGAAAAGATTCTCCAACAAGTTACTGGCAAAGCATCATTGAAAGCCTCAACACTCTACTCTGCACATTAAAAGAAAATTTCGTAAGAATATTTTCTTTTTCTTTTTTGTCAATTGTCACTCTCTTTCGCTTCTAATATGACTTATTATTCATTAATGGCGATGCAGGTGCCTTCGATTCTCACCCAAAAGATCTATACCCAGACTTTCTCATACATCAACGTCCAGCTCTTTAATAGGTAGTCTTTTAATTGCATTTTTTGTTCGATTTGAACAAACATTGAATCTAAATCGTGTTTTGAATTGTCAGTCTTCTTCTGCGGCGCGAATGTTGTACATTCAGCAACGGCGAGTATGTAAAATCTGGATTAGCAGAGTTGGAACTGTGGTGCTGCCAAGCAAAAGAAGAAGTGCTCTCTTTTTTATGAATTCATTTATCTTCCTTCTGTTTTATACTTTCTCTAGTCTGAAATTAAGTGTTTTTGAAATCGCAGTATGCAGGATCGTCGTGGGATGAGCTCAAACACATAAGACAGGCCGTAGGGTTCTTGGTATATTTGCTAGATTGAATAATTAAAATATTTTGGTTTCCGAATATGGAAAATGATTTTCTGAAAATGACTTGGTTTGGTGTGCAGGTTATCCATCAAAAATACAGAATATCATACGACGAAATCACCAACGATCTCTGCCCTGTATTTTTCTCTCTTAATCTCTCTCCCTCCCCTCTCTCGCTCTATCTAGCACTAATGCTTGCTTTTATAGATCCTGAGTGTTCAGCAGCTCTACCGAATATGCACATTGTATTGGGATGACAACTATAACACTCGAAGCGTGTCTCCTGGGGTATGTTCACTGAAGTCATCTTTTTTGCAGAGACTTTTCTTGGAATTTATGTTTTCAAAATCATATATTAATGTACAGGTGATTTCTAGCATGAGAATTCTCATGACAGAGGACTCCAACGATGCAGAAAGCAGTTCCTTCCTTCTAGACGACAATTCCAGGTTACATTTCGTCAAATCCTAGGAAAAAAGATGAGTTTGAACTTTGGTTTCTTAGCGTTTTGCATTTGATCTTGCTACAGCATCCCATTCTCGGTCGACGATCTCTCGAATTCGCTTCAAGAAAGAGATTTTTCGGACGTAAAACCAGCAGATGAACTCATGCAGAATCCATCCTTCCAGTTTTTGCATGAATGACGAAGCCTCTGTGTTCTTTTCTCTGACATTGTTGGTGCTTGATTTGTTGTAAATCATTGTCTGCCGTGTAGAATTATGATTTTTTTATTTGTTCGTTTCGGGTTTCAGTCGAACATTTTATATCGTTTCCCGAGGCAGCCTTTTGTCGGTTGGAATATTTGTTTTTTGGGTGGGGGGCATTGTTCTTCAAGTAGGAATTAGAGAAAATGTGCATTATAGTAATGTTTGGTGGCTGAGAAATTTCTCTCCACTCATATTTGAATGTATTATTTGAATATATATTTATATTGAGACCTTCTTTGGTGTTAGATTATGTATTTTCGCTCGCAATTTACTTGAGTTTATTAAATGTAATTTTTAGAGTTATTTGTTGGGAAAAAAGATGAATATTATGAGATTATGATCATGGTTTATTTGTTAATCACGGAACATATTGTCACTAGGCAACGCATCACTCATCCATCATCACATGAAAGTAGAGAATGAAACGGGCACACTTGACATTATTTAAATTATGTATTATCGACGAAGTGTAGGACTAGGATTATTTGGATTTTTGTTACAAAATTTGTTAAAATTAAATCCAGTGGTCTGATTGATCAGTTAAAATGAAGTTCAATGAAGATTAAATGAGTCACAAATTTGAGGATTTGAATAAGCAATTGGACGAACGAAGGGTGAGTTGCCAAATTTCTAGCAACCAATCAATTTTAGCAATTATAAGTTTGGTTTTTTATTTCCATCGAATCAGCCATGGTTTTGAGACTCCTAAAATCGCCGTCTATTGCACAGTCTGTGGTGTTGGGGTTCAAAGAGAGAAATGGCTTGTTTTTTTATACATGAAATAATGAATCAAAGTGAGTTATTTTCGTTTTTTTGTAGCTTATATGTTTTTGATTAATTTTAAAGATCATATTAAATAACATGTTTATTTAAAAATTGTCTGGATTTTCATGCCTTTTATAAAAATTAGCTTCAAATTTTGGTTCTTTAATTTTTTACCCAATATTTTTTGTATTTTATTTATTTTAAATATTGTATGAATAATTTACAATAAACATGGAACCAAAATCTCTCATTTTCTTTTGAAATATTATAATCGCAATTTTAACTAAAAATTTCTAAGAAAATGAGTCTCTAAGTGCCTCTGCTCATTAACCCGACTGTAATAACCCATAGCTTATTAGACAATGTAGGAAATTGTGCAAAACAAAGTAATCAGTCGAATGTTGATTGCTACAACAAGTGTCTAATAGTGAGCTGAGTGAGCTTAAAATGAATCGGCTAAGATGAAATCATTTATGTTGCGTACAAAAGAGGGAATAAAAAACAATGTGTGACATCGTGACCATGTGACGAGCAATCAAATGTGTGGCAATGAAATCAAGTTTATGAAAATCGACGACTCACTGATTGGGTTAGTCACATTTTGAGGTGACTTTACGACTTCAAATTGGCACCAAACATACAATTTCAAATTGTATGAAAATTTGTGAGGTTCATATGAAGAATTGTGTTCGTGTCATGGCAAAGTATATGTGACAGGAAAAACAATGTTTTCGATCGATATTTAAGTTCAATGTTTGTGTCAAAGATACTTGATTATATGCTTATTAGACAATGTTTTCCCATGGAATATATGTTGATTATAATCAATATTCCATGGGCAATAGACTCTCGAATCTAAGTTATTGATGGAGAAAATTGGGAGTGATGAAGACAAACATGTTATGATTTCTATATTTTCTTAGATGATAAGGATTTAAGTAGAGAAGTTGAAAAGCTTGTACCATCTCCCACATCATCAACAAACACACTTTTCATCTTCTTCTCGGGTAAAAAAATAGCCTCGGATGAAAAGTCTTCGAGACAATTTGAATGATCGTTTACCTAGCCGCTCAAAGAAGTGAGGGTGCCGAGATAAATTGAATGATCGTTTCAGTGGCCGCTCAAAGGAGGTGAGGGTTTCAAATCGGCATTCTTGAAATGACCTCGGGTATTCTCCACGACAGATTTACATTGAACAAGGCATAGATACAAAGAAGTGTCATATGTTTGGTGATTTGATTTTTATAGAGGAATTTAACAAGAAATGACCTTGGGGTTCGAAATAATTCATGCTGATATAATGAGAAAGAGTTGATTTTACAACTTTCAAATGTCTTATTGGAAGTATGAGATCACTTGACTATCACAAAGCCATTTTTTTATTCTTTTTCAAGTTAAACTTGTAAATAATTTATAGTCGCTAACTATGACATATTCAAAGCATCTTAACATGAACATGGTGCCTTATTCGTATACTTTATGGCTGATGTAGCATATACATGTACGAAATTATCATAGATATGATATGTTAGTTTCATGGTTTTCAAGTGGGAATAACCATGTGAAGTAAGAGAAATTTCATATTCTTCCTCTTAATTTGTTTTCCTCTTGGAAAGGTCCATCCACTCCATGGAGAATTTATTACATGAATAATAGGAAAATGATGAATCTTTCGAGAAAAGATAGCGATAAATAATTAAATATGACAAAAAAAACCACGACCTAAACCTAGATGCTGCAATGAGGGTTTTCACCAACGCGTAGTTGCGTACATAGCTAAAGTTGGGGTCAAAGTCGATAAATTAATATTTGACGAGTTCAAAGTCTTTACAAGATAGGAAAATAAAAGGGACTAAAGTAGTTCTAGGATTCACATGGGTGGGAAAGATAAGGATGTGAATAATTATCATGGGACACTGTGAATACCCTAATACCCATAATCTAGGTCTTCAAGACACCCTTATCTACCACAAGCTATCCCACTTAGGGACCATAAGGTCCTTTTATTTTAGGACCACTACCCTTTAATTTCCGAACCCAACCCTAATCAATAATATTGCATTCTTGTAATTTGAGCGAAAACAAATTATATTTTAGGTGTCAAAAAATGAGTCCTATTCTTGAAGTTTCTATTTACTTCAACTATCAGCTTTGGTCCATCCCCTCCTTATTGCCCATGAGCACATGAACGTGTTCATGGTTGAAAGATGTTTAAGTACCTACCAAAATAATTCAAAGGTTCAACCAATAAAAAATTTAATAAACTTAGTAAAAAATTAAAAGTGACTAAAACTTGCTTCTTCTTTTTTATATTTTAATCACGTTCGATTTTATTGTCAAGTGATATCCATTCTAGGGTTTGAAGAATGGCATAAAATTATTAAAAAGGTAAATATCAAATTGTCCATTAAAATATAAATGGGTTGCTGTTAAGATCTTTAACGTCAAATTTTGTCGACTGATACGAACGATGCCCTTTTGTTTGTTATCAACTTATGCTTTCTTTTGTAATGTGTATATTGTTTGATTTCAACTTCGAGATATTAGTTATAGATAATCATGTATTTTACAATAAAATACATATTTACTCTTGTTAAAAATGAAAATATATAGTAGTCAACATTCAGAGACCCTAGTTATGAATTGAATCTCTGACTACTTGCAATTCCACAATTAAATGCGGAGCAATTGTCAACCTACAATGCGTTTAGTATGAGTTTATAATTATTTTTCCTAGCGTAGACGTTGAGAATTATGGATTTAAATTGCTTTATTCACCATGTTATTCCGGTAGTAACTTTTATCACTCTAGAATGGTCGAGGCCAATGTTTGCCCTTGCTCGATAGTCGATAGGCATAGTTTGAGAAGAGAAACAGAGGAGAGAGTTGAGATAAAAGAGAGATCTTTTGTATTCTCCGTAAAAAGTTCAATACAGAAGAAATGATTACATTCTTTTATTTATACTACCACTAATTAAATAGAAAATTACAGTTACGTACATATGCTAACAGTTTGCAGTCGAGCTTTCTTCTGTCTTTGACTCAAGTGTTCATCGAATATCTTCTGACCCTTCCATTGCATTACTATTTTCTACAATTATTTTTAAAAATAAGAGAAAATATGTTAAGATTTCAGCCAAGCGACCGACGGAGGCGATGTTAAATGAATGAATCCGTACATCAAGATTTCCAAAATGTTTTGTCTTATTTACTGTCTGGAAATAGTCCTAGCTGGCGATGAATAAAAGTGTGGGCCCAATCAGAGAACTCCAAGTCAGTCACTTTCACGTCCAAGTTAAAGTCAGTAGGACATGAGAACTTGGATTATTCCCCTGCTACTATGGTTAAATCTTGTGGCCATGATTGAACTTTGAGTTTAAGAGCCTTCATCTTGATTCTGGACCGTTGATTACTTTCATAATTGTTGTGGGGCCACCTGTCCGGGTCCCACTGTTATCCTTGATCATTATCCCAACTATTTGTCGGTGGGCTCCTTGGATGCAGTTGTATACATTATACTTTTAATTAAATAACTCGTAACAATCTTGAAATTTCTTTAAATTTAACTACCCTTTATTGCTTTATTAACTTTAAGGATCACTAGTAGTTTTGATAATGATTTGATTGAAGAAAAATATAATGTTTGTTAGATGAAATATTAAAAAATATTAGAATATTAAACAAAATATTTTTTGATAAAATACAATTTATTTCTCAAACTACAAAGTACATAATCAAGGCCTTAATATTTTGAAAGAGTATTAAGGCATTGCAATGCAAGAGTATCCGGACAGAGCGTCACTATATCTTTGTTTATTTGCAATAATTTGGAGGCTAATATAAAATAAATAAAAATTAGTCATGGTTGCAATGAGTAGGTGCCAACATTCTACATGTGAAAGAGAGAGCAAGTGAGGAGAGAGAGAGAAGATTCACAAGCTCAATGTGGAAGGCTTTGAGATCTTTGAAGGGCCCCTAGATCATGATTGAACCACCCCAAATCTACATTAAATATTTGCACATTCTCTTATAATGACACCCAAATGTTATTTCGAATATGAGTCTTTTGGAAGTAATACGATGTTTTCAAAGACCAACTTGCTTGCTTTGGTTGTTTTGCCAACAAACTAAACGAGTAAGGTTATATTTACTCTATATTTTTACTCTTCACTATTTGATTGCGTCTTTCATTGTATAGCCCATTAGAAAACCATAATAGAGCATAAATATTATGCATTCCTTTGATGATTTTAATACTATATTGTCTGCTCTTTGTCGAAGTCCTCGCAAATTTGTCTTTGAGGTTATGCTAACGTATTTTATTAGTTGAAAAATGAATGCTTCTGTTAAGTCATTCAAATTTCATTTTACCAATCGGTGTGAGATTGTGCAATTTTATGATCAACATAATCTTAATTGATCATTTCATTTACATGGTAGTCCGCTACAAGTATAGTGTAAACATAACATCATTTAAATTTAGTTTTGATTAAACATAATTAAAAAAAGTAACGAAGAGGATTTATAATAGAGCTTCTAATTACTTTATTGAACTTTTTTAAAGTAATATTGTCTCCCAAAGTAATATAATCATATCACACAAACACAAATCATATAATATGGTACGATATAATATGATATAGTACTATTTAGCATGCTGCATGCATATTGGTAAAGGCTATAAACTAGTAGTTTCCTCCTCTATGCTTGAGCATGAGCATTTGAAAGGATAATGAAAAATAACAAGCACAACGCCTACATACCCATGATTCCATTTTTATGTCACGCTCTCTCTCACTCTCTCTCATTACCTTTTTTGGTATGTTACATTTGGAGGTTTTGTGTTCATAAAGTGGGGGAAAGAGATACCCCTAACCTCTCTCTCTCTCTCTAGATTACTTTTTTGGGACATTACATTTGGAGGTTTCTAAGGATTTTAAAGTGGGGGAAGGAGATATCATTAACCAAAAGATTTGAACTTATGGGCACTCGAACATATTATATCACGGATTCACCAAAAAAGATACTCTGCATAACGTAACACCCAAAGAGGTGTAGATTTTCTCAATTTGTAATATTTAAAGGAGTGTTTGATGATATTCTAACATGCATGATTGTCAATTCTTTCTTTTAGTTTCATTTTGTCTCTATTATCATGAGATACTTTGAATACATGAGTTACGATACAATATTTATAATTTTATTAAATAAAATGAAATATTATGCATATCGTGATGGAGACACGCGTAACGTTTTTTTTCGCAGAAAAAAGAAAGATCATATTCTATTATCACCCGTAATGAGATCAACGGTGACAATATTATATTTATTCAGGAAGCAAACAAGTGGAAATGGACGAATGTGGGGCAGACACATGGCGCTACCCTCGTGCCTCAAAATGGTTGGAGGAATGGGCTTCGTGGGCCCAAACCAGACTTACCTCATTCTTGGAGAAGGAAGACTTGGTGGGCTCCACCTGTGGTCCCCACTCCAAGTGGGCGCATTTAATGTCAGTCTCAGTCAGACTCAATCAGTACTCCTCCTTTTGCCACGTAGACGGTCGACGGGAGAGATTTTCCGTTTCTTTCAAAACTCTGCGTTTTCCCCGGGACCCACACGGATCGGATGAGGATGACGTGTCACTGTCGCCTAACCCTAGTCCTCGTTGCATCTACAGCACCGGTGGGTCATAAGTTAAATTCAAAAAAATACAAATATTAAGTTAAATTATATTCTAGAATTTGAAATGGAGCACGATATTAGATATACATAGACATCGGTTGAATCGAGATAACTAACGACAACAGAAAATGTGAGTTACTAAACTCGCCTACCAAAAGAAAAGTTTTTATTATCTTTAATTAACGTAAAAATTAGTATAAATTTTGATATTTAGATGCGACATGGCGTAAAAACATGGTTCAGGGTCAACTCCCTCCGTGTGCATGTGAAATTCCCAAATCAAGATTGAGAATAGTTAATAATTAATTAAGAGAAGGTGTTGATTAATCATTTGAAAGTGACCCTCTAAATCCAGCTGCTTATTTAACAACCAACACATCCCTCTTACCATAACATCCATCTCTCTCTCTCTAAAACCCAATCTGAGAACTCGTCTGAAATGGAGAATCAGTCAAGTGTTTTCAACGAAGAAGACTTGTTTTGTCGTCGCTCCGTTTGGGTCAATGGACCGGTTATCGTCGGCGCCGGACCATCTGGGCTGGCGACGGCGGCCTGTCTGAGGCAGCAAGGGTTGCCGTTTGTGGTTCTCGAGCGCGCTAATTGTATAGCATCTCTGTGGCAGAAAAAGACCTACGATCGCCTCAAGCTTCATCTTCCCAAACACTTCTGCCAACTACCTAACTTCCCGTTCCCGGAAAGCTTTCCTGAATATCCGACCAAGAACCAGTTTATCGACTACTTGGAGTCGTATGCAAAACATTTCGAGATCGACCCACGATTCAACGAAAGTGTAGAATCGGCGCGGTTCGATGAAGTTTGTGGCTTTTGGCGAGTAAAGACTGTGGTTTCATCTAGCATGAGTGAGGTTGAGTATATGTGCCGGTGGCTCGTCGTCGCAACAGGCGAGAATGCAGAGCGCGTCGTGCCGGAGATTGACGGGATGTGCAGGTTTAGTGGGAATTTGATCCATGCTTGCGATTATAAGTCCGGCAAGAAATTCAGAGGAGAGAAAGTTGTTGTGGTCGGATGCGGTAATTCCGGCATGGAAATCTCGTTGGACCTCTGCAACTACAATGCTTCGCCGTCAATGGTGGTCAGAAGTTCGGTGAGTGTTGGATAAATGACTCCAAACAAAGTGTTGATTTGAAATCTATACTCTTCGCCTAGGATTTTCTAACTTCAGTGCTTTTTCCTCAGGTTCATGTCTTGCCTCGAGAAATTATGGGAAAATCGACGTTTGAATTGGCTGTTTTGATGATGAAATGGCTGCCGCTCAGGACTGTGGACAAGATTTTATTGATCTTGGCTTGGTTGGTGTTTGGAAATACTGAGAAATACGGGCTAAAGCGGCCAGTAATGGGTCCACTGGAGCTGAAGAACACAAAAGGGAAGACTCCGGTGCTGGAGATCGGCGCGTTGGAGAAGATCCGATCAGGAAACATTAAAATTGTGCCGGAAATCAAAAGCTTCAACGGCAACCAAGTGGAGTTCATCAATGGCGAAAAGCTTGACGTAGATTCTGTAATTCTGGCCACCGGGTATCGCAGCAACGTCCCTTCTTGGCTACAGGTGAGATCACTTGCCAACTTATGAATCGTTCTTGGTCTTCCAAGGATGAGATTTTCTGAAGTTTTTCTGACCAAAATTAAAAATGGATATGGAATCTGAGCTGGTTTTGTGACGCAGGAAAGAGAATTCTTCTCTGAAAATGGGTTTCCCAGAAGCCAATTCCCGCATGGGTGGAAAGCGAAAGACGGGCTTTATGCGGTTGGGTTTTCAAGGAGAGGGTTGTCTGGTACCACCGCCGACGCCATTAAAATAGCTCAGGACATCGCCCATCTCTGGATGAAGGAGACAAACCAGAAAAGACAGACCAGTCTTTCTCAAAGACGGTCTTTCCCTTAGTTCTGAACCCCATCAATTTGGAGGAAAAACAAAGAGAGAAACAACATGGACTCGCTTCCAGTCACTTCGACGGAACAACCGCCGCGGCTGATAATCTATTCTGAAAATCGGACAGAGAGTTGGCCGGCAGGAGTTTTATGAGATGAATCTACGCGTGGTTGGGTCCAGAACCGACGTTACTTACACACTTAACAGTCATCTCTGATTACATTTTTTTAAACCTTTTTAGGCATTTTGTAAATTTAGAAAGACGAGGCTTTGTATTTATTTTCTCTGTAAATAATAAATATCTTGTATTTTTTATTAATTTCTCGTGGTAATTATATAATTATTTCAATATTTGAAAGAAAAGCCAAAGTTGGGTAATTACGAATAAAATTCCAATCTACAACGATTAATTACCCATTTAGTCTAACAATTTGAGTGGCATCATACTTAAATTGAGAATATAAGGAAATACAAGAGTGATTCAACGAGTCTTGTTGAAATGGAGCCACGGCTGCCGGTGGATCCTCTTCTTCTTCTTTTTCCTTTTGTCTCTGTATTTTCGTTGTCAGAAAATGACTACTCCTGAACTTCCAGTCTGCCAAATTCTACTCATCTTCTATTGGGGCGACCCACTAGACCCAACTTTGGATCATTTTTTTAAAATCAAACTTCCACAATAGTCCGTTACTCGTGACACTAAGCTAAAGAACGCTTTTCGATTTAATCATTGGATACACTTAAGAATTTGATAATTTACTAAAGCTGAGACCATTGTTAGAATGCTCGAGACCCGCTTTGGATTAAATTCTCTTGAAACTTTAGGCACAGTAGATTATGTCTTTGTCCTAATTCTAAAGTTTTATTTTTATCTTACTTTTTTAATCTGAAACGGCTCATGATTACTATAATAAATAAATATTTATAAGATAATATGCTAACTGTATTTTCAATAAATCAATCATAATTCGACACACTAGCATGTACAATAACAAGATGTTATAAAAAGATTAGTTTCACCAAGCACCCTAAACGTTTATGGTGTTTTTACTAAACACGGTAAACTAATTTTTCTGATAATCAACATCTTAACCTTTAGATTTTGCATACAAAAGTCTTAGAAGTTTAATTTTTGTAACAGTGATCTATCGTTCTTCATCATTCGATAATCCTACTCAACCATAATCTCTCTTGTCGCTCGCCCATCGTGTTTCTCAATAAATACAAGTTTGTTTTCAAGTTTTTTCTATTAAATTTTCCGGTTTTAACTTCATTTTTATGTGTTCATGGCAAACTTGAGTCAAATATTTAATTTTAGAAAATTTAAACTAAAAAGGATTAGCATTAAAAAAAATTAATGTGAATATTGTATGTGAAATAAAAATATTTGAGATATAGACAGTAACAAAAATTCATTCAAGATGTTTAATAAAAATACTTTAAATTAGAGTGAAATTAACTGATATAATAACTGTAGAAGAAGAAGAAAGAATTCCGAGGACTAAGAAGAGTTGAATCAAATGGTATATTCCCCTCGTTATTCATTTCATTTCATCTATATATTTGTAGTCTTTTACGGTTACAACTAGAATGTAGTTATATTATCATTGAATATAATCATCCAACCACTTTAGTTTTCTTCTCTTTCTGTTATTCTCTTCCTCAACTTTCACATAAGCATCTTCCACGTCATCTTCTTGTGTTGCTCCTCCTTCTGCTGCTTCAATCCCTTTTGACATCTCTTCTTCGGCTTCTCACGTAACACTAAGTCACTAACCCATTATAAAAAGATAATCCTAGGATTATTGATGTCTTTAAGTGGCAATCAATGGTTCTCTAACAACAAAAAGCATTTTGTATTTACTGGGATGAGTCCACTCAAATGTGTCTATAACCTCTTCGCTTGGGTTTCTTACTTTTTAGGTCGGGATGGGCAAGGTACCTTTAATTTTCCATATGGTTTTGCCCACTAAACCAGGGTTTGGTTGCGGTTTTGGAAGTCACAACTACACCGTGGGACAAACAATCAACACAAACTGGTTAAAACCCGATGGAACTTGATCCAGATCCGAATAGTCTCCAATCCCAGCCCAATTCCCAAAATTAATTTATTTTTAGTTTTTAAAAAATTGGAAGACATGAATATATAAAAATACGACATCCTAGTATAAATTCAGAGATAGTATCTGAATTAATGCATTCTTGTCTTTAAAACCACAAACTTAATCCACATTTGGACTTGATGTTATTGAGCAATTCACACAGCAAGATGTCTCGTATCTCTCTGTAACATTCTCAGTTGCGGGAAATGCCGAGAAGCACGGCCCTTCTTTTCTTGAAGACAGCGAGAAGCGTATCATGAGCTTGGACAGTGTCTCCAATGGCGGAAATGCGCCTGAAATTTGTTGCCCAGGCCTCCAAACGGGGGAAGTCGTTGGGTTCGAAAATCTTCACTCCAGCTGCTTCTTGCAGCGCAGGCAGCAGCGTAGCTATCCATCCAAACACCAAGTCCACCATCCCAATCTTCTCTCCTCCAAAAAACTCGCTCTCTCCCAGACACTCCCTTTCCAGAATCTTCAGCTGTTCTCTGGCTCGCTCCGTCGCCTTCTCTTGCTCCTCACCCTCTGTTCTGAAGAAACCAAAAAGCTCTGCCCTCTGCGTGAATTCCACGATTGGTTAGCTCTCAGTAGAATAAAAGTAGAATCACTCGAAATTCGACTACCTTATCTTCTCCGAACTTTGCCCAGAATCTGGCGGAAGCCCTTTGATGAGGATCCGCCGGCAGCAGCGGAGCGGGCGGCCAGATCTCGTCTATGTACTCGAGAATGACCAGAGATTCTGCAATTGGGTTTCCTCTGTGGATCAAAACCGGGACTTTCTTATGAACGGGGTTAGATTTGAGAAGCAGATCGCTCTTGTTGGAGAGGTCTTCTTCCACGAGCTCATACTCTATGCCCTTCAGCTTCAGAGCCCATATCACGCTGCACACGAAAGGACTCGACATCAGTCCGATCACCTTCACTTCTTCTGCCATTTTCGTACGAGGATTGATGTGTCTCTTTTCTGGCGTGTTAAGGAGTCGCATCTCGTTTTATAATAATGGAAACGGAACTTGTTCTCCAAGCACATTCCCCTGTTTTTGACTTGATGTTTCAAAGATTGATTGGATGTGACGTCATGCCCGAGATCATTTAGTCATTGACGTGTGAAGCACATTCCTCTACAAAATGCCTCTATTTTCTAAGAATCCAGCACTGCTCTCTGTCCTTCCAGGCGGTTTGATTATGTGAAACAAAAATCGTGAGTTTTCACAATGAACCGTGCTCTAGCTGGTGAACTTATTCTCTGCTATAAGCCAATCGGGTGCTAAATATTGGTAAGAATTCCCCATCTTCAAATATGGTGTGATTAAATTTTGCAATGAATATGTTTAGAAGCTTACGTAGCAATGGCAACCAACTTGAAAAGGAATTCATCAAGTCCTCCCGAAAGGATAACTGAAATCGTTAAGCTAGGCTCTATTTTTGGTGAGGAAAATGTACGACCCATTTAAAGAGGAGAGTGATTTAGATTTATTAGTTTTTTTTAGAATTTTATAATTTTAATTTTCTAGGTAATTATTATAATAAAATAAGAGTAATTATTATAATGATTTAGACTTAACCGGTTTGACAAACTTTTGCCTATGCCACACTCAAAGGCCGCACCTCGATTATTATTTTACTTCTCGGCCTAAAAATAACTGTAATTGACTTTTGAGTGTCAATCAAACATTTACAATGACTTTTCTTTACAAAGGGTATCAATTTTGCTTCTCTTTATTCTTTTTTTTTTAAGGACGCCACCTTTATTTCTCAATCTTTTCTTGCAAAATAAAAACACTCCAACTTAATTAGGTTACGATTTTACAATTCGCACAATTTTATATTTTAAAAAGACTCAAAAGTGAACATACATTAAGTATGAATAAAAAACTCAGTAGCACTTTCGCATCTCATTTCTCGACAGAATTCATAGCTTCTTTGAGCTCTCAATTCTTCTATTTATAGTTTTGTGTTTGGAGAGGTTTTCGGTTGACTCTTTGTCCTTTCGGTCAATCCTTTCTACTATCCGTTAGAAAGAAAAATTTTGTCTATTGGAGTTTCGGCCGATTCTTTAGCAAATCGGTAGACTCTTTTGCAATCCGAATTAGTCAACCTTTACTAACACGTTTTCAATTATTCCTTCGGGATATCCAATGGATCTGTCAGCAAACTGAAGTGCCACTGAAGTTGGCTTTGCTTTTCCAACATCTAATTTCTTGAAAATTGACATCGGCATCAAATTAATGCTAGCTCTCAGGTCACACAGAGCTTCGCCAACGTAATGATCTCCTATTGTGCATGAGATAGTAAATTTACGAGGATCACGTAAGTCTGGCGGGATCTTATTCTGAATAATGTAGCTGCATTCTTGTGTCATCCTCACAGTTTCGTATTCCTTTATTCGTCACTTCTTCGATACAAGATCTTTCATAAATTTTGCATAATTTGGCATTTGTTCCAAAGTTTCAACCAGTGGAATATTGATGTGTAGTTGCTTTTATACTTCCATGAATTTTCCAAATTGTTTGTCATGTGTTTGCTTCTGTAGTCTTTGAGGAAAAGATGGTGGAAGTCTTTTAACTGACGTATTTTTCTTCTGATGCAGTTTTGGTGCTGCAGCATTAATCGTAGTTTCAACTGTATTACTTCGTTCTGTGACTTCCTCACTATCAGCCTCTGTATTATTCTCTGTAACTTGTTCCCTAGGATTTATTTTAGGATCTTTCATAGTTTCCACTTCTCTGTCGTTGCGCAAAGTGATGAATTTACACTGTTCTTTTCCTTCTCGTGTAGGCATTTCGATGTCGCTTGGCAACTTTCGTGATGGTCTATCATTTAATGCTAGCGCGAGCTGACCCACTTGATTATCCAGATTCCTATTAGATGCGACCTGATTCTGTAAGATCGCATTCATATTTTGCATCATCATCTCAGATCGTTCCATGAATTCATTAACTTTCTGTTCAAATGATTTAGATTGCTCAAGTTGCTGTTGGCGGTTTTGTTGAGTAGGAAATCCTTGGTTAAACCCTTGCTGTGCAAGTTGGAAATACTGATTTTGCATTCGTGGATGCTGTTGTTGACTTCACTGATTATTCGGTTTCCATCCTTGCGTGAAATTACTCCGATTGTTCCCCACGTAATTGACTGCTTCAGGATTTGACGGACAATGATCGTAAACATGTTCTCCCGAACAGTAAGAGCACGAAATACTTTTGACAGGTTGTAGTTGGCTTGCTACATGTTCAGATTCTTGAGAGTATTGTTGAGTGTAGTTATTTGAGCAGCTAGAGCCATCACTGGATCAAGATCTAAAATTCTAGGTTGATTATTCGTTGATGCTCTTTTCGGTGCTGCAGCTCTCTCTGTTGGCCACTGATAATTGTTTGTAACCATATTTTCCTGCAGCGCAAAAGCTTCCGCGCATGATTTGGATAAAATGGCTCTGTTTCTGCTGCATCTAAAATAGATCGAGTCTTTCCGTGTAATCTATTGTAAAAAGTTTCCAACTGGACTCATTCTTCAACACCATGATTCGGACATTGTCGTAATAATTCTTTGAACCTCTCTCAAGTTTCATAAAGGGTTTCAGTGTCTTGTTGTCTGAAACTCATGATCTCCCATCGCAGCTTTGCATTTTTCACCGGTAGAAAATATTTGAGTAGAAATTTCTTGGCTAGATCCTCCCAAGAAACTATGGAATTCGGTGGCAAAGAGTTTAACCATGCTTTTGCTCAGTCTCGAAGTGCATAAGGACATAATTTTAATCGGAGAACCTCACAATTAATGGCTGAATCTTCGACGAATCGCATAAAGATGTGAACTCCTTAATGAATGTGTTCGGTTCTTCGGTTGCGGAACCATTAAACGTACCGATGGTTTGCAACATTTGGAACATAATCGGCTTCAACTCGCATCTCACTTCATTATTTTTTGGTCGAAAAATTTCAGAATTTAACCGCTCCAAATCTGGAATTGCATAATCCCGAATAGGCCTCTCTTGTGCTTGACCTTGGTTTGCTCTTTGAAATGCGTTTTGAGCCATTGGTTCTTCCTTCACCGCTCCGCTTTGATTTAAATTTTGGCGTCTTCTCTCTCGAAGCCTTCTTTCAGGTTCGAAGTCGTAAGGAATGAGCTCTCGTTCCTCGTCATTTTGCATAAGCACCTGAAAAATTAAAAAGAACCGTATAAATTCATTCTTTTTGAATTTTTAAATTTTTTAAAATTAGAGTTAGTTATATTCACAAATACTTCACAACGCCTTGCCAAAAAACTTGTTGCTTGAAAATGTAATCGCCAAAAATTTTCGCTCATTCTCCATTCTATCTCGAGAATTCTTTGAGGTGTGACAAAATGAATTTTAGATATTTTTGTTTTAATTTCGCTCAATTTTGGTTTAGATCTTTTTAATGCATACTCAATTTGGTTAATTAGTTTTGTTGTGGGGTGATGTTGGTAAGTTTTATCACGTCTTTTTTAAATATATATATAATCATAATATCAATTTAATTTTTTAAATTGACTAGAAAGTGAGAACTTTAATTTTAACAGCAAAATCAATTTTGTTACCATCTTTATTTTATTTTCCGATCTAATCTAACTTTTCTGATTGAATTTTGGATTAGGATCACGATTAAACATGACTAGAACCTGACCAAAATTGGATCAAAATACTGAGTTCTAATCAAATTAGTCATGAATTTTTCCAATAAAATAAATTCAAAATCAAAGTATCCTAATAAGTTAAAATCCAAGAAAATACATAATACCTAATAAGTGAAGATAAGTTTATCTTCGTAACGTACCTTCTGAAGTATCAAATTGTGAATTGTCTAATTAAAATATATTTAATTTATTATAATTAAAATAATTATTTATAATATTTATTCTATCAATAAATATTCAAAATGCTAGAATGTGTGTTAAGATAATATGTTAAGAAGATAAACATAGAATTACTCATATTTAATATAACAATATGTAATAAAAAACTCGAACATATATTAAAATGATCCTAAGATATTACCTACTATAATATGAAAAAAATTATAACACACCTTTATCAAAACATCCACTACATCGTTGTGGTTGATTATTTATTAGCGTGTACATGGGTTGCCCTAGTCTGATTTTTAAAGAAAATAGAACTATACCATTATGTTTTATACTAAGTTTTAAGATTGGAATCAAGATTGAACATGACAAAGACCGACCTTGACTACCTTATTGTTTGGGAGAAAACTTCATCGTTTAAATTCAACAAAATGGCAAACTCGGAATACTAATTCATTTGTGTTATTGTAACTTTAGAAACACTAATGACCATATTTGGTTACAAAATATTGGTTCAAAAAAAGATAATTGAAATCTAATCGTGCTACAAAATAAAAAGATAATTGGTTCAATTTACGTTGTTCTGTCAACTGGTCATAAAGCCGACCACCAAAATGGCTTTCTAGTCGAAGAGGTTGGATCGAACCCAACTAATTTTGCAATAACTAAAAAGTTCAGGGGCTCATTTGATATTGTGAAATTAAGGGACTAAAAGAGCATTATTCCGCTCAACACATTGGCGCCAAAAGAGTTCCATTCAACCGACGGAGTTTCTTTCTGATTTCTAAGCATTTCGGAGCTGCCGGATCCAAGCCCAGGGCGACGATGAAAGACGACGATCCTCCAGGCAACCATGCAGTTCCATGTTCCAGTCTTGCTTCTGGCCGTCGTACTTCCAAATCCGGTTTATGCACCGAATATTTCCAAGGTTTTCCTCTTACGTCTGCCCAATTCAAGTATTATTTACGAATTTTTTAGTTCTGTAATTAGCTCATTGTTGGATATTATTGAGCTTAGGTGATTTTCATGGATTTGGTTATTGGTCTTTTGGCTACCGGTTGTTTTGAGTATTCGTATCTTCTATGACTTCTTTCTTTGTTCTGGGATCTATATTGTTTTTTCGGTTTACAATTTGGATCGATCGAGAATTTTGTGTATAAAATCATGGAAGTCGCTTATTGTTCTATTTGATTATCCCTCAATCAAACCTATACTTCAGCGAGAAATAGAAAAGTTCCTCATTCTAAGGGAACTTGTGCCGTACATTGGAGTTTGGGTTGCTAGTCTAACACCAATATTTATTTCGTGCACGATGAGTCCATAAGAATTTCTAATCCTGTAATTTACATTTTGGTTCTACCGGAATTCTTATTGAGTGTTTTTCGAAGTCAAAATAGCAAACTAGTTGACGATGTTTTCCAGTCTTTCTTATCATCATCTAACATGTATCTCAAGCATCCTTTTTAATTCTCGTGTTGTGTTTTGATTCATCTCGTTTTTCTATCTTTAAGAGTAAGTTGTTACCAACTTCTCTGAACTCTCTCTTTAGGCCTTATCATCATGAATAATTTTGAAGTGCTACTGAGTGAAAGTGCTTATGAACTGAACCCGTTTATTTTCTGTTTTTTACTTTTGAATCGTCTTATAGGTGTAAACGGTAGGAAACGAGTGAAATTTGATCCTTCGACTTCCAACCCTCATGATTCCCCAAGACATTTAGCGGAAGGAGGAGACACCAGATGTGAGCTTAATTTGAGATGTAGTTATATTAACTGTTTGGTTTAGTTTACGCAGCCTGCATTGTATTTCAAACTCATAATTTCTGTGATGTTTGTTTATTCAAGTAACTGAAACTTTTCTTTCTTTGACACGTAAATCATTTGATGTGAGAGAGCAGCTTACAAAGCAAAAACTTCCGAATATGCATTCTTTAAGAAATTCAAGGAAGATACTGGACTCAGGTTTGAGATGCACGCTTCACCAAAAAATGAACTGAAGTCTCAGAAGTTCAAGCCAAGAGACTGTTTCAGAGGTAAAACATAGAGCAAAACTATCATGGACATGGCTTGAAAGAGTACTTTGTTCTTTTCTTATGAAGCGGTAGTTTCGTTTGTTTTTCACCAGAACAGCTCTTGACCCAAGAATATTAGAACAGTCGCTACTCTTTTTCCTTTAAAAAAAAATTACTGCAAAATTCTTGAAAATCAATTGAGAAGCAGTTCATTTCATGTTTCTTTTTGGATGCAGAGAAGATCACAGCTACCAAAGGCTGCTCTGACTTCAAATCTTCTTTTTCAATTGACATTGCTACTCCTGTTAATTATTACTCGCTGGAGTCATTGGATCGCGACTCCACAATATGCAAAGGTTGGCACTGTAAACATTAGCAACAATCCACATCCTTTCTGTATTTTGTTTCAATGATGCAGGATTAGTAGGGAGGTAAGATAATAGGGTACATAACAGACACGAAAAATAGAGAAATTCAGATAGAAAATTAGATGAATGTATGCAGAGAAAATCCCTTCAAGTCATTTCAACAATCAGGTCTAGTCGAACAGCACAACACGATGTACCATATAGAGGCCGAATTACGAACAAGAAGGAAACTACTAAATACTGAAAATATCTTTGAAATACGAATATAATTAATAAAAATACTGAACACCTAAATAATTATATTTCTTGTTTGGATTCTCGTCAGAAAATTTATTCCTAGAACGAGTAACCATTCATTTTCCTTTCATTAGGGAAGTAATTTAGAGAAATAGAAAGTAAGAAAATTAACTAAAGAAAAAAAAGACTTGATTTTTACTGATTGCCCCATTACATAAGGTTAATACTATTTAAATAGATTTTTTTCACCTAATCTCTGACCTAATCTCTTACTTATTCAATATAAAAAGACTAAATTGACCCTCTGACCTATTTGAATATAAAAAGATCAAACTGACTCTCTAACTTAACTAAAATAACAATTAAGAAAATAACTAAGAAAATATGAAATAACAATTAATAACTAGACCTGACCAGAATAATGCTTCCTGACGAAGGCATGGACTTAGGTTCGTAACATCACTCTCCTCCGCAAAAAACAACTTGTCCTCGAGCTGAAAAGATGGAAACTTGTTGCGAAAGACGGAGCTAGGATCGAATGGATATGCAGCTGACGGATGTGGGCCGATTGAGGGTGCGGGGGCCGCGAAAAGCGGCTTCGACAGTTAGGCAGGAGAGTATTGCGGCGCTGGCGGCGGTACAAAGGCTGGGATTGACACTGGCTGTTGTAGGGAGAATGCGCGCGGCGACGGGCCGTGTAGTGCAGTGGTCGTCTGCTCGGACAGGGCGATGCACGGTGCAAGCAAGGCCACAAACTGTGCCGAACTCAGTGTGCGCATTGATAGCGCCGGGGCGATTCCGGTTGGTTTTGACTGCTGGGCGCAGGCGATTGTTGGTGGTGGTGGCGGCGTTCGGATCAGGGTGTTTGCGCCTGGCGCTTTCTGCGTGGCTGGCAGCCCGGGTGGCGCGATCCCAGTCGGTTTTGGCTGCAGGGCGCAGGCGGTTGTCGGAGGCGGTGGCGGCGCTCGGATTTGGTCGTCTACGGCAGTTGATTTTTTCGTGGCTGGTGGTGCGGGTGGTGGTCTTCGATTTGAAAATTTTGAAATTGTTGCATTCGGGCTTCGTGATTCGCATACACCCATTCTTCTAGGGATTCCATGAAAAGCAACATGTGCTGGAGTGAGGAAAAGAAGTTTGGCTCTGATAACAAATTGTTATCAGATTTGAAATAGGAGTTTGACTCAAATACTAAATTGTTAGAATTCTCGTCAAAAGATTTATCTCTGTAACAAGTAACCACCAATTTTTCTTTAATTAGAGAAGTAATTAAGATAAATAGAAAGGAAGAAAATTAACTAAAGAAAAGAAAGATTTGATTTTTAATGATTGACCATTACTTAGGGTTAACATCCTTTAAATAGACTTTATTGACCTAATCTCTTACCGTATTCAATATAAAAAGACCAAACTGACCCTTTGACCTAATTGAATATAAAAAGATCAAACTCACTCTCTAACTTAACTAAAGTAACAATTAAGGAAATAACTAAAAAAATAGTAGATAACAATAGATAACTTGACCCGACGAAAATAATGCTTCATGACAAAATCATCCTAAGGACTTAGGTCCGTAAGATTTCCATTCCTTCCATATCCCTATAATTCAGTTGTGTTTTTTCTTTGTGAAATAACTATTTTAACTTTTCGTGTCTCCTTCGTTTTCATGCTTCTTTTCTTTCTTTTTTTTTTTTTTTTTTTTTTTCTTTTTTTTTTTTTTTTTTTTTTTTTTTTTTTTTGATCTCTATATTTTCTTGTCATATTTGTATTACTTGATTTTTAACTTTCAAATTATATGTCAGGAGGACCGTTCTGTAATCAATAGTCACCATATGCTTTATAATACACAGGAAATCCCTATGGATATTCAGACGTCTTTTACAGGAAGAGGCAGAAACTACGTCAGTATGTGACAAGTGTTTCATTTCGCGGAATTGATGAACCGAGCTTAAAGGGGTTAGGAAAATTCTATTGTGTAAGTTTTCACGTTCTTTGTGACTCTTAATCTGAGATCAATTAGAATCACAGGGAAGCTTTTGTTTCTCTGCTACTCAGCCGGCTTATCCCTGAGAGCAGCAAACACTCTGTATGCACTTTTCTTTTTATCTTCTGTTGACTTACTATCTTTACTCATTATGACTTACCACAAAGATAATATTTCTCTCGCAGAAATTGGAGGGTCCATGTAGCTGGAAACGGAATACTGACATTAACAAAAATGAGCCTCCTTCACGGACAGATATTCACTTAAAAAAATTTCTTTCTTTTCCTGACAATAATTTCATAAAATTCATGTGTGATCCATATTACGATGACGCATCATCAATTACATTGAACAGATCAGGAGAAAGAATCCTCTCAATCTTGGATAACCCAACCAATATTGACGGCGAAGTTCATCTTGAGGGCAGAATTAGCAATTTTGACAGTATGCCAGACAGAATTACTCCGTGGGATAAAAACAACTCAGCCTTTTGCTTTGCAGTAGAAGAATATAAGTCTAACTCCAATACATTTGGTCACTTCAGTGAATTGGATTACTTCCATGATCAAGATGAAATTTTACCAAAGGAACAACACACACTTCTACTGGGCTGGACCAACAAAGAAGATGAAAAGAACTCGGATTCCACTTACCAGGGTACAGACCTGAAAATTTCTCCTAAACTCTTGACCTTGGAGAGTATTGATGATACCACTGATGCTATTACCTTGCATTCATCATTTTTATCTCCCAGTTTAATACGTTCATCACTACCACGATCTTGCATAATCAACTGCTATGATTTTGAAAGTGAAACTGTGGAAGACAAGGAAAACATAACTCCACATTTGTCTCATCGTTTCTCGGGTACATCAGACTATAACAAGTTGACTGAATCTCTTCCTCTGCAAAGTAACAATTGTCTTATGAGCGAAGTGTTCCATTATCAGCATCTTCATCATCTCCATGAAGTTTTTAGCTCATCCGGAAATGCATTTGATTTAGGACATGGACACCTATCTGAAAGTAATTTCTCAAGAGATCACTATAAATCTCCATATCCTCCTTTTCACATTCTGAAAAATCAAAGCAGGTCTTCTGTCTTCACCGACGCCAAATTGATCTCTTGTCTGGATGATCCCGATTTCAGTGGAATATCTTTTGATGACGGTAATGTCATTCCTAAAGACTTGTCATACCATTATTGGGACTCATGTCTTGCGAGAGAGGAGGTACGATCTCTGCTATTTGATAGTGCAAGCTGTGCTGGAGATGAGGAAGATATAGTTTTTGATACTGAAACTTCCTAAAGGTATAAAATTTGAATTATCATCCGCATTCTTGTTCTATTGTAGATGCTATTGCCATCAGACTGGATAATGGTTTCAGGGAAGAGATAAAACTAGAGGCGGGTGTTGTTGGATGAATGCCCAAAGTAATTTGCCTTCATGATGTTGGGGAAAGATGAATACAAATATTAGGAAAGATTAATCAAATGTTGATTTATGTACTGAGTAACTTGAAATGAAATAGTTAGTCAAATATTTTGTTTTTCTAACCAAGTACTGGTTGTTGCATAGGTAACTTATCATTATCTTGATATAAATCTACCAAATTGATTTACATATAACTCAGCATAGATGATAGATTCCTCTTTTTTTGGTGATATATTCATAAATGATACTCCCCTTTTTCTTTTCTTTTTTTTTTCATCATTGGCTTCTGATGAAGATTCTAAAAAATATTTCTTGTTACAGATACCATGTTAGGATCGGACTCAGGGAGTTTACCCTGAGATCGGGTAACCATCCTTTTTCCGGTCATAGAGGAATAAGACTAGAAGAAGAAGAAATAATTAAGAAAAACGAATGCTTGATTCCTTAACCCTATGGGGTAAAGTTCTTTAAATAGACTTTAACTTGACCTAATTAATTGTAAGAGCCAAAAAGCCCAACCGACTTAAAGTAAATATAATAATAGAATTAAGCAACTAATGCTAAATATAATTAGACTCGTCTAACGTATTTCTTTCCTACGAACGCGTCCATAACATCACTCCGCTCCTCGGAAAACAGCTTTTCCTCAAGCGCAAAGGAAGGAAAGGTTTCTCGGAAGGTATGCAAATCTTCCCACGAAGCTTCATCTGAAGGTATGCCTTCCCACTGGACCAATAACTCCCAATTACCGCGGTTGAGACGGGTACGCAGAACAACGGCAGGTTCAAGAACCGAACGGCCCTCCCGGACAGGGGGTAAGGCGGTAGAAGTGGTAGGAAGCACACCTTTGAATGGTTTCAAAAGGCTAACATGAAACACATTATGAAGGCGGCAATCTGCGGGTAACTGGAGACGGTAAGCAACCTCTCCGATGCGCTCTACGATCTGAAATGGTCCATAATATTTTGGCAGGAGCTTGTGAAGTGCCGACTTTGCTAATGTGCGGCGGCGAAAGGGATGTAGACGAAGCCATACCCAATCCTTTACCGTGAAGATCACCTCACGGTGAGTCTTGTCGTACTGAGTCTTTATCCGATGTTGAGCCTGAGTGAGCTTCTCCCGAATATGCTCTAAGGCATTATCGCGGTCTTGTAAGGCGTCATCAACCGCAGCAACAAGTGCTAAACCTGGTTCATATGTAAGTATCGAGGGTGGAGGTCGGCCATAAACCACCTGGAATGGAGAAGACTGAAGGGCTGAGTGGAAGGACGTACTATAACAGTATTCTGCCCATGGTAACCAGCGGAGCCACGATTTGGGTCGCTCCCCAACCAAACAACGGAGATACATCTCCATAGTGCGATTTACCACTTCCGTCTGACCGTCGCTTTGCGGGTGAAAAGCCGACGAAAGGGCCAATTTGGATCCGGCAAGGGTGAAGAGCTCAGTCCAAAAACGACTGGTGAAAACTGGATCGCGATCACTCACAATAGACTCAGGAATACCGTGAAGACAGACAATATGCTTAAAGAAAACTTGAGCCACTGACTGAGCTGAGTACGGATGTGCCATAGCCACGAAATGTGCATACTTAGAGAATCGGTCCACCACTACTAAAATAACTGATTTGCCTTCCGTACGGGGCAAAGCATCAACAAAATCCATAGATATATCAACCCAGACAATATCGGGAAGACGTAATGGCTGAAGTAGTCCGGCCGGCTGCAAGTGTTCAGACTTATGACGTTGACATACCCAACAAGCAGAAACATAAGCAGCAACAGAGGCGCGCATATTCGGCCAATAAAAATCAGCACGTACGCGCAGGATTGTCTTCTGAACGCCCTCATGACATTGATCATGTATATTGGCTAGAATAGACTGGATGAGAGGCGAGTCCGGGCGGATATAAAGACGTCGTTTATAAAGGAGTAACCTGTCTGAAACTGCCTAAGCTGAAGATAATTCGCCTGCAGAAACTCTATGGAGCAAAAGGCTTGTCTCTGTAGAAGATGCCGTTTCACGACGAATCTCATCCAAGAAGGAGGACAATGGTCGAGATATAGCTAAGAGATGCGCAGAGGACTCTTCGCAGCGAGAAAGAGCATCGGCGGCGGTGTTTAGCTTTCCTGGTTTGTATTCCACCGAAAAATCGTACCCTAATAATTTACTGATCCAGTGTTGTTGTGGAGAAGTCGAAATGTTTTGCTCGAGAAGGAATTTGAGGCTGTAATGATCAGTGCGAACAATAAATCTCCTTCCCCACAGATACGAACGCCAATGTCGTACAGCTTGAGCCAAACCAATGAGTTCCCGCTCATAAGCTGCTAAGGAACCATGACGGGCTGCAAGTTGTCGGCTGAAATACGCTATCGGATGCCCCGCCTGCTGTAGTACGGCCCCTATGCCTGATCCAGACGCATCGCACACGATAATAAAGTCAGTGGAGAAATCCGGCATGTGGAGAACAAGGGCAGTGGAAAGAGCGGCCTTAAGGGACTCAAATGCCGATTGGGACTCGGTCGTCCAATGAAAGCTGTTGCGTCGGAGCAAAGAGGTCAATGGGGCAGCCGTAGAACCGAACTCACGAATAAATTTCCGATAATACCCTGCAAGACCGAGAAATCCCCTAAGAGCAGTGACAGAAGTCGGGGTAGGCCAAGACGAGATACTGCGAATCTTGTCCGGGTCAACTGATACTCCCGAAGCGGACACCAGATGACCCAAATAAGACACCTGTGGGGCAGCGAACATACACTTGGACCTCTTAAGAAATAGACGATGCTGGCGCAGAAGGTCTAGGGTAACGCGCAGATGGCGTAGATGATCCGCCGGACTCGTACTATATACCAGAATATCATCGAAAAAGACTAAGATAAGGCAGCGAAGATGATCCGCGAATACCTCGTTCATAAGGGCCTGAAATGTAGATGGGGCATTTGCAAGCCCAAATGGCATGACAATGAACTCGAAGTGCCCATGATGAGTGCGAAATGTCGTCTTCTCAATATCGTTTGGATCCATACGAATCTGATGATAACCAGAGCGAAGATCCAGCTCAGTAAATAGAGTCGCTCCGTGCAACTCATCTAATAACTCGTCGACCATAGGAATCGGGAACTTGTCCTTGATTGTCTGGGTATTTAGTGCTCGATAATCCACACAGAAACGCAGGTCTGATCCTGTTTCCGTACTAAGAGGACTGGCGAAGAATAGGGCGAGCGACTGGGTCGAATAAGCCCTAGTCGTAGCATAATGGAGCATTGTCGCTCGATCTCATCCTTCTGCAGGTGAGGGTAGCGGTATGGCCGTACGACTACAGGATCAGAACCGTGAGTTAGGCAGATGCGATGATCACATGATCGAATGGGAGGGAGACCATCTGATTCGGTGAAAAGGTCCCCGAACTCCTGTAGTATGTCAAAAATGCCGGCTGGTGCGTCGGTAGCGGACAGAGCGGTAAGTGTTGCCGAAGATGTAGCAGGTAAGGCGGACAGAATTGCTGGAAGGCCTTGGCGAGTAAACTGGAGAGTGAGAGAATTGAAATCCCAAAGGACCGGGCCAAGAGTACGTAACCAGTGTATTCCCAATACTGCATCCAGACTAAGGAGGGGTATCACATAAAAATAAGCCGTGAATAATAACCCAGAAATGGAAAAAGAAACGTTCCGGCAGAGCCCTAGACAACTGACTCGCGCCCCATTGGCCACAGAAACCGTCATGGAAGCGGCTGATGACAGCTGCAAGCCCATACATGCAACAGCACGGACGCTCAGGAAGTTATGCGTACTGCCTGTGTCTGCCAGACCACGGAGAACCTGAGAAGAAAAGGTAGCTGCAAATGTCAACGTAGATGCCTCAGGTGAGCCTGCTATGGCGTGGAGTGAGATATTAGGCTCAATGATCTCTGTCTCAACTATGTCTTCAATCGGTTCAGCTGTGGATTCGGAGTTGTCGTCACAGTAAAGCAAAAAGAGAAGTTTGCATGTATGACCACGAGTGAAAGGCTCATCGCAGTTGTAGCATAGACCGCGAGACCGTCGGTCTGCCATTTCTGCGCGAGAAATCCGCTTGAACGAGCGTTGACCGGTGGGTGAAAGCCCTGTCTGTCCAATGGTAGAAGTGGGTGGAACATGCGAGGAATCTGTAGGAGGGATCGAGGACTTATGAAAGCGGCAGACTCCGGAAGCAGAGGCAGGAGTATTTCGTCGCTCATAGGCTCGTGCTAAAGCCATAGCTCTCTCTAATGTGGATGGGTGTTGTAGCTCTACCTCCATCCGAAGTGAGTCTTGTAGGCCGGCTGTGAAATGATGCACTGCCTGATCCGAAGTGACAGAAAGAGCCCGGGTAAATAATCGCTGAAACTGCTTTTGATATTGGGCCACTGTCCCGGTCTGTTTCAAATCAATCAAATCACCCAATGTATTTGCTCCGCATGAAGTTCTGAAACGCTCGATACATGAATATTTGAAATGATCCCATGACAACTCCTCTTTTCCATCACGGAAACGTTCATACCAGTCATCTGCCTCGTCCTGTAAATGATAAGCTGCCAGGCCAACCCATCCACGAAACGGAATACCCTGACTATGAAAATAATGCTCACACCGATTAAGCCATCGGTGTGGGTCCGTTGAACCATCATAGGTCGTGAATTCTAGCCGGGCACGTATAATAGGCCTTGTTCCCTCGCCCGAAAACATAACGTATGGTCCTGCAGTATCATGATCAGTGATCGGATGGTCGTTTAGAGGTCCTGAAGGGTAATGTTGTTGCTGAATTTTTCCTGATCCAAGTTGACTACGACTGGACCTACGGATGTCATTCTGTCCAGGAGTAAAATCCCTAATAACTAGAGGCATCTCTTCGTAATGTGACCAAGTGATAGGCGGCTCGGTTGGAAAAATCACTGGAGGATTGGAAAAAACATGAAGGTTGGCTTCTGGCGCTGATCGCACGGGGAGAGGCGTCGAACGCCAGGTTGGCATCGCGAAGGTCGCGGTTTGGGCATTGCCGTGGGTCGCGATTGGCGCGGCCTGCGCTGGAGGTGCGAAAGGGCGAGCGGCCGACTGTGTCGCCGGGTGATGCGCCGCCGGCTCGGACCACGTCGGATGGAAACTGCCGTGCGCAAGCTGAGCAGCGATCGTCGGCGTTGTTAACGGCGCGCCATTCGCGGCCAAATAGGGCAGCGGTAGAGGTGGTCGGCGTATTTCCGGCAGACGAGTTTCTGGCAGACGTGTTTCGGCGATTTGCTGCAGCGGCGGTGGCGGTGGGTAGGAATGATTTTCGAGACGTGAAATTAATGTTTCGTGGTTTTTTTGGGTCTGTTCCAATAACTGTAGCATTCTTTGCATCATTGGAAACATCATTGACGATTCCTCCCCTGTAATTGATGCGGCTGGATATTGTGATTCGGGATCGGAAGAGGGATTCAGCTTTGATACCAAATTGTTAGGATCAGACTCAGGGAGTTTACCCTGAGATCGGGTAACCATCCCTTTTCCGGCCATAGGGGAATAAGACTAGAAGAAGATGAAATAATTAAGAAAAACGAATGCTTGATTCCTTAACCCTAAGGGGTAAAGTTCTTTAAATAGACTTTACCTTGACCTAATTAATTGTAAGGGCCAAAAAGCCCAACCGACTTAAAGTAAATATAATAATAGAATTAAGCAACTAATGCTAAATATAATTAGACTCGTCTAACGTATTTCTTTCCTACGAACGCGTCCATAACATACCAAGTATTTTATGAAAAGGATATATTTGATACTGCTCGACACAATATTGAAATATTGAAATATTTGGATTTAAGAGGTATTTTTCCTTGCTACTTGTTGAAATTCTTCTTGCCTTGTTCTTTTTTCACGTGTACCTTTTCATGATCAACTTTGGTAGTTTAGGAATTCATTTCAAGTTGTATTTGTCAGATGTAACTCATTGTCCGTGGGTCTAAGTATAATTATACCGTAGATTGTGGTTACCAACAATCTATGATGTAAATCCATTTTTTTTGGGATGGACAGATGAGAGTTATGCATAAATTATGTGAGGGTTATTTTCATTTCAAGAGAAGAGGAATTTTTTGTAAATATAAAGTTTATAGAACCGGAAAATCATCATTGCAACAATTGTTTTTCTAACAATTCTAAGAAATTCAAATAGGTGATTCATTCTTAAGGATAACCTAGCATAGATGAAGGTTTTGAGATTAAAAATAAGTTCAAATTGCAGAATTAAATTTAACAATATCTGCAGGTAATACTAGGAATTTAATATTCTGCGCAATAAAATAGCATTTTCTTATTTTTTGGACTGTTTATTGTGCATATTTTTTTCATGGTTACGAATAATGACAGAAAATGAAGGAAAGTGACTTTTCAAAAGAGATTTTTGAGGGCTGATTCGTTCTACTTACCCGTCAATTAACAAATAAAATGATATCAGATCTTCCAAACAGGTTGGTTTCAATAATACAGGAATACAAATGTCAATGAAAATGACATTTAATGCACTTTCGCTGGCATGTGCAATTTTTATGGTTTAGGTGATCGAGCATTGTGGTCCACCCCCAGATTTTTATGTCATCCATTTGCTTGAGGGTCTACTGATGGTGCTGTTCATCTGCTGAGGTTTGTCTGATTTCCCTACTCTGCTGGTCTGGTAAAACCAAATTGATTGTTGCGTTTTGAAAGATCTGCTATTTTTTTTGCTATGAACATTAATGGGTAGTTGATTTGAATTTGTAAAGTGAAATTGATTATGTCATTTTGAGAATTAAGTCAATATTCAATCTAGATCGAAAAATTAGAATAATGCACATGTTAAAATTGTTGATATGCTTTTGAGTAATGTTGATAGTTGTGTAGTTTCACGCGTAGATTGAAAGATATAGATAAAGAGTAAGGTCATTGTCTTACTTTATTAGGTGATACGGTGTTGTTTAAGTTTAGTCCATCAAAATTGCCTAATAGTTAACACCAAAATCCTAGTAATGTTTTCAAATTTTTTTCACATATGCGGCATATCATAAAAGATAATCTCCAAGGTTTTGTGTTTTTTAACATTTATGTAATTTATTGTAATTTTTATGTTGATTTGTAGAATATTATTCAATAAATTAAATCATCACGAAACATGAACATTTCATGGTTAAACTAGCGATGAGGGTTAAAAACTTAGTAAGTGAGATTGTATTTATTATCAAATGTTGATCATACCAATTTGTGATTTTCCAAGGCTTCTATGATTTATTAAACAATATTATATAAAAATTAAAATAAAACATGCAAGGGTTGAAAAGTCAAGAAACACTTATGAGTATCTTCATACGTAACGATGAAATGTGGTAAAAAATTGATATTGTTGACTATGATTTTGGTCAAAAATAGGGGTTCACCAACCCACTCCCGTTCGGGGGAGTTTTTGCACTAAACCAATGGATATAGGAGACCAATAAGGGAACTTTTTTACAGTTTGAGGTTTGAAAGTACAATTTAGGGATGTTTTTGCTCGAAACCTCGGAATGGATAATCAGGAAATTTCTTGATAAACTTCTTTCTAACTAAGAGGCAATTGGAGAGTGCATATATTGCGGCGATGCAAGAGACTGATCTTGTAATAAACCTCGCAATGGATAGTTGTTGTTCATTCTCGCATGCGAAAATGGGACTGGTGAAGCAGATTGATAATAAATCTGATCACTTCAACATGATCTAATTATATGATTCACTAGCCTTGTGTTTTGGGTACCATTCATGAGTTAAATGGTCGCGAATCTCATTTTATATTGATATGAGGTTTAAGTGGATATAGTAAACTAATTCATAAATTTCTTTCCCTTTTTATTACCCCACAACCACATCAAAACTTTAGTTTAGCATTATAAATTAAACATTAATGATAAATATTAAGAAATATTATTAATTGCAAATAAAAATATTAAAATGAAAAAAATACATAAGATACGATGCTTTATTCTTTTTTTTTTCTTCATTTGATCAATGAAATATAGAAGATAAACCAACGAACAATAGTAATAAGATGTTCCTAATTCATGATTAATAAGCTTGAGAAGAAAACAGAATAACGTGATGATTATAATTACGTTTTTTGGTCCTCCTCTTTATAGCTATCATGAAACAAATCATCGTGTAATTTCAAGAAAACAAACGATAAGTTGTCGAAAGAAGTAGCTTCTAAAACTGTTATTCTATCAACATTGGTCTTTGAATTTAAACAACTATAGTGTCTTCCTAGATCGCCCAAATAATCTTAGCAATAGCATCTTAATACCATTCAACGTTAGATAGTGACTTACTAACGAATCATAATAAATTGAGCTAATTTTTGAAAAGGGGTTTTTGTATAAATATATAAATTTATTATAATTATTCTAGAAATAGATGAAAAATGGTATGTGAATCGACATCAAAAATAAATATAAAAATAACGTGTTTGGGATGGGAATAAATGGGCTGTCCTCACTCCCCTCTCCTCCTTGTAATCGAAGTCAGATTAAGCCAAATTGAAGAATTCCATTTCATGTCCGACAAACAGTCGGTGGACGCAGGTAGAAGAACGCCCCTCTCTCTCTCTCTCTCTCTCTCTCTCTCATGGCGGAGATGATTGTTCGTTTGATCCCGTAAGTCGCTTGCTCGGACTGCCTGAATGTTCGAGGGCAGCCATTGGTGAGCTTTCACAGCTATGCTTTGATACTCCTACATCTTATTCTTTCTTCTTTTTCGTCGATGTTCTCTGATGAGTCAGAATGTTTCTTCCTTTTCACGTTTTGTTGTTTAAATCTTCGACATTTCGCTGTCTCTTCCTTCTCCCGCGTTTTAGCTGCTGATCGAATCTGATTCTTTTTCTTCGGGTATGCTTGCAGTCTTTCTCAGCTGATTTTTGAATCTAGATACTCACTTTTTACTTTTTTTGTTCCTTTCTACTTTAATTTACTTCCTCTCTCTTTATTACTTTCTTAAATTGCTCTCTTTAGATACTATGGTTATATCATCTTAGTTCGGTTGAGAACTTTATTTGGTAGTTTTAGTCATATCCTGGCCTTTTGTTTTCCTTGATTATGTAATTTTGTAATCTCTACATGATTCTGCAAGATAGTCATTTAACTCAATATTTGAAAATTATTTTGGCAGAGGCTAGCAAATGCGCGACTTGACGTGGTTGATGTTTCCACTCTTTAAATTAACCGTCTCCCTCTCCATCTATATTCAGCTGGGATGAGCACAGACATTTTCAAATTGCTGGCTTTTAATCTTACCCTAAAAAATTTCTGGGTCTCATCTCAACGTCCAACTGTTCGAATTTGACCTTTGAATCTGTTGTGCTTTTGGGTAAGTAACTGACGTTAGATTTCTTAATCTTGTTTTACTCATTTGGAGGTTTATTTGATGGATTTCTGACTCTGATACTGGAAGTTTTGTTTTCCGGATCTATATTAAATGCAAAACTGTGAAGCCTGTATCTATGTATGACACCATCTGATTCACGGCAGGTATCAAAATGAATGGAACTCGGAGTGGTAACATCCACAATTTGGAAAAACCTTTTCCAGGGTGCTTGGGTAGAATGATGGACCTCTTTGATCTAAATGCAGGTGTTGCTCAAAACAAGCTTCTCTGTGATAGACCATATCGAGATGGTGGGGTTTGTATTCTGTTGGTTTTCTTCTATTTTCGTTTGTGCATACTCACAGCAGTGTTGTTGCCTCATCATGTGAACTTTGCTGTTATGTTTTTCAATTGATGGTATCTGCTCCCCTTGCTACTAATAAGTTGTTTGAGCTGTTAAATTGATATTTAGCTGACTAGGAACGTTGATTTTTCTTTTCATTCATTTTTATTTGTTTTGTTAAATCAATGTATAATACATCTTTAGAATATGGACCAGTCAAATTCTTGTAGTTTTCAAACCTAGTTTCTCTTGGAACTTTTGTATAATTTTTTTTTGTTTGTTAAAGTTGGTTGTTTTCTTTTGATATCTTAGATGTCTTTCTCATTTAATGTGACCCTATTGAATCTGACACAATCAACTAATTTTTGTAGGTTCTTTGTTGTTGAGGAGTCAGTCTGAGTTGCCCAGGTTGCCAAGCCCTCAGTTTGATGATCATATAGAGGATAAAATGGTAAACTTTTTACTCGCATTCTTATTAGAATTTCTTTCCCTAGCTGTTTCAGAATCATGTACATGATGAGGCTTTTTTTTCATCACAGCAATTTGATCCTTTTTTCCAATACAGATCTTGCCTAATGGAACCCCCATGAAAATGCTGATAGCCCAGGAGATTTCAAAAGAAATAAAGTCTAAGCACAATCCACCTAATGTAGTTGCCAAGTTGATGGGACTTGATACCCTTCCACAGAACCCAGTTTCAGCTGCCAATAAAATTAATTCAAGAGGTCATTACCAAGCTCATAATTCCGAGACTCCTCTGGGATGTTGGGGAGAAAGGAGATATTTAGAAAAGGGAGTGCAATCCCAAATGCATCAGTTTCCAAAGCCGGAAGAATATAAAGATGTTTTTGAAATTTTGAAGTCTTCTCCAAAGACAACTTGTGGAAAAGAAAAATCTCCCCGTAAAGATATGTATAAGGACAGCATTGATGAGAAAAAGATGGCTTTAGTCCGTCAGAAATTTATGGAAGCAAAACGCCTGGCTACAGATGAGAAACTGAGACAATCCAAGGAATTCCAAGATGCGATAGAGGTTTTAAGCTCTAATAGGGATTTATTTGTCAAGTTTCTGCAAGATCCAACATCTTTAATCTCTTCTAATCCTTATGAATTCCAATCTATTCCTGCATCCCCCGAGACAAGGTGCATCACTATTCTTAGGCCTTCAAATATGTTGGATAAAGATTTCGCTCAATCGGGCATTAGTACTGTACACCAAATGCAGAAATCGTCCAAGGTTGGCCAGACTAATTTTGGTGATAATAATAACATGAGACATTTTCCAATTTCTGCGAATAGGATCACTGAACATGTCCAACCAACTCGTATAATAGTACTGAAGCCTAATCCTGTGAAGACGTGTAATTTTGAGGCTGTGGCTTCTACACCTTGCTCAATGCCTGGAGTAGCACACAGAAGTTTTGATGAAGACCCTGAAGAGGACAAAATGCTGAAATCTAGAGCAGCAACTATGGACATAAAGCCACAGACACGTGCCAAGCAGATAAGACACAGTAGTGACGAGATTTTACTTTCTTCTATCTACTCTAATGGTCATACTGGTGATGAGAGTTCTGAAAATGAATTTGCAGCTGCAATTCTCAGTGATTCAGAAGTTATGTCACCTTCTCCGAGGTTGTCATGGGAAGGCGTGAACAGATTTGGCAGTCCTTATTCTTCCTCATCTTTTAGCCAAGTATCATGTTCACCAGAGTCCTCAGTTTGCAGAGAAGCCAAGAAGCGACTGTCTGAAAGATGGGCAATGATGGCTTCTAATGGAAATTCTCAAGACCAAAGACATCTTCGGAGAAGTTCTAGTACTTTAGGCGAGATGCTTGCTCTATCAGAATCAAAGAACTCAGTAGGATCAGATCATGAGAATAGGAATAAGGAACTAGAGGAAAGGACATCGTCTCCCTATTTCACTAGTGATTCTTATGAAGGTATGGGTGATTCTTCAAAATTTCTTGGGAGGTCCAAATCTCTCCCAACATCTTCTCCAGTGTTTGGCACGATCCGTAACGTTGAAGTTTCAAATATTGAGACTAGCAAAGCTGATGGTCTCAAGGAGCTAACAAAGGCAAAGAGTATGAAATCATCACTTAGAGGAAAAGTGACAAGTTTATTTTCCTCTAGAAATAGGAAGTCAAATAAAGAAAAGGACAATGCATCTCCTTCAAAAGATGATGTCAGTTCAACTGCTGCTAAAACATCTGGACCTTTCTTGGAAAGGATTGATGCTGATCCATATTTTGGTAAGGGGAGTGGACCAGAGGACCGCTCATCTGCTCTTCTAGGGGGATCAACTGACCCATTGCCTGAATTTACTAGCATGGAGTTTGTAAGACGTGCAGGCACCTGCGAGGTATGTCTGTTTTCCATGTTTTATTTGTATACAAACCAGGCATGGGATGAATGCAACCTTTATTTAAATATTCTGATTATTTTTCTGAAGAATCTACCCGTTAGTTAGGTCTCTTATGTCAAGGGAAAAACGATTGGCATTGATCATGGCTATTAAGAATCCTAAATAATTATTATAAGACATACAAATGTATGATAAAAGCTCAATGGGCTTATATGGCCTTTGGCTTTTTTGGATTTCATTATTTTCCTCAGTGATCTAGTTTCAAAGTATAGACAAAATTATTCAGCATACTTTCTTTCATAATTTTCAGGGGGGGTTATCTTACCCCAAACCAATGATGGCTGAAAATTTAAATGAGAATCACGACCAGCCAAGTCCAGTATCAGTTTTAGAACCTCCATTTGAAGAGGATGACAACACAATTCTGGATTCCCCTTGCTTTATGAAATCTGACAGCCAGGGTAAGCTCTCTCTCTCTCTCTCTCTCTCTCTCTCTTACTAGTTAAATATTATTTATTTAATTCTATCTTAATATATCCATTTTGTAATACTATCATTTCATACTGAAGCTCTCTTCCCTGTCAAGTCCAACTTAATTGACAAATCGCCACCAATTGAATCTATAGCTCGGACGCTGACTTGGGATTCTTCATGTTCATCTCCTTACTCATTCAAAACCTCATCAGTTTGTGAAAGCAGTGAGGAAGAGCAACGAAAGTGGCATGCCTTTGTCCAAACAGTTCTATCCGCTGCCGGCCTTGATGGTAAAATAAAAAATGACTCTAATTTTTGTAGATGGCATTCGCTGGAATGTCCATTAGATCCATCTTTGCGAGAAAAGTATGCCAATATGGAAGGCATCGAGCCCCTCCACGAGGCCAAGCGAAGGCAGCTTAGATCAAGTAGAAAGCTTGTATTTGATTGCATTAATGCAGCCTTGGTAGACATCACCATTTTTGGGTCTCAAACTAGTGACTCTCTCTCAATGGAAGACTGTGTTTGTAATCGAATCAAAGAATGGTTTTCTGAAGCAAGGTGTGTTCGAGATGATGATGGGGATAGTGACAGTTTGGTGGTGGAGAAAGTGGTTCGAAAAGAAGTAGTCGGCAAAGGATGGGTTGAAGCATTGTCGGTTGAATCAAACAATTTAGGCAAAGAAATCGAGCTCAAGTTGCTTGAAGCACTTGTCGACGAGGCAGCCATGGATCTTATAGGTATTATTAGATGATTTTCTTCCCCTTCTATGTTTAATTGAAGTTTCTCTTTTGTTCTATGCTTTAGAAGGTGGTTGCTTCTATTATGTGTTTGCTACTGCAATATTCCTCCTTTTGTTTATTCAAATAATTGTTCTTCAACCACCTATTTTGGCATATAAATAATGATCAATTGTAACTTAAACGGCTGTGCAAAAATTGGTTTTATTTTCTTATTTTGATATCAGCTTAATTAGGATAGCATTGCAATGAAGTTCTGGGTGGTCTTACATTGTTGAAACTACATTCTCCAATCATGAGCTGCTGTCTTTTTCCCGAAGTAAACCCGTGGCTATAAATTGAGTTGCAGCAGGGGGAAGGCAGGATGTGGAGGAGGGGACATGCTGGGTATGAATTATTTATTGCCTGGATTTCATTATGATAATGTCTTCTTGTGTGGCGTTTCGAATTTCTACGTATAATTGCATATCAATAATATATATTATTGTTTGGGGGTGTTAGGCTTTCGTATTAAACGACACGTGAGATTGGCCCATTGCCAGTTGTTTTGGTGCCCACTTTTCAAATGCGATTAGTTGGCATCCTAAACCTCTGTCCAGGAAGTCGAGCCTGAATAGTTGTAAGTAGATGCTGTGAACAAAAGAGCAGTGATCAAGTCAACAGGTGTAGGACTTCCTTTTAGTTGATCCGGCCATGAAGCCGTGTCAAGCTTTTCCGAAAAAAGATAGTCAGCCTTTCGAACTTGGATCGAGCCGAGTGGCAAATGAGCCATTTGTTTTTAGTTATTTTTTTCTTTTCAGCTTAATTTTGTGTGCCGAAAGCGGCAACTAAAAGTAGGACAATGTTATGCAAAGTCATGCACTAATTACTTGTTAATTATTTTTAATATTAATTACACTAAAGAGATTATTTGATGTGTTAGCGGATGCTTCAATGGAGTAGAGTAAGAGATTGATGTAGCATGACTATTATAGGGTTTTATTAGTTGAATGTGCTAATTGTCGTCAAAATGTTGAAGAGCAATGACAGTAACTTTCGTAAGAGAGAAATAGCTCACCTCAATGACTAATGTTTCATTGAAAGAACGCACAAAGCCGAGCCAAATCATTTACATAAGAAATACAATTCATGTGTCCAAAACATGGAACACGCATCTCACCACACCCAATTGAGACCATCAGTGCAGATGACGACCAAAGCAACTTTCCCTCCGCTACTCTTTGCTACCTTGTTTTTGCTCCGACCGATGAACTCTGGCTCATCGTTTTGTACTTATCTCCATCCTTCAACCCGTACTGCAAGAATTAGATATCTTCGAGAGTTCATAATGTGATAGTTATCTTCCTTGTAATTCAAATGATTGTTTCTGAACAGCATGCGAATTCTAGGATTTATTTTTAAAATAAGGGTTTCCAATGCTTTCTGTCACAGATGTAATGACAGTTCAAGACGACTGTTCAATATTTGTCCATTAGCATTTTGACAAAATTGCTTATTGAGTGCTAATTTCAAGTAAAGAGGTCGTTGGATCAGATAAATAACCTTTGCTCAAGGTTGCCATATAAAAGATGAGGCACAATAATACCAATTTTTCTCCTTCCATTTTTAAGGTTACTCGTGTCCTAGTCTTTTTTTCATATCATTGGATGCTTGTCCAAAATATTAAAACAAATTACCTTCTCTCTCATTAATGAGCTCCATATGTCAGAATGTGCCCTTGAAGTTTGGTTAGATTGTGGATTTAGCAATGGCTCCCGCGTTTTAGCTCTGCGTCTGCTATTGTAATCATCCTCGCAATCACAATCATCCATGCGGCTAGAAACCATGGATTTCAAGATCAGGGAGAGCAGTAAAGATGATGCCTGAATTTTTACATGAAAGAATACACTGAGAAGTGAAGAGCGAAGATGAAAGCATTTCACATGCCTGCCAGCAAATCCAACATAAAAAGAATCACATAAATTTACTTCTATTTTATTCAGTGAAAAAATATATCATTCAGAATTAATCAAACTAAAGTGTACCTGAATTATTACCACAGTGATACCAACCCATTTGCATATATCAATATTCTCTTCAATGAAAGATCGAAGGTTCTCGAGCTCACCAGTCGGATCAAATGGAAGATCCTAACAAAATCATTATCCCATTATGTGATGTGAAATATGACAAAGTTACACAGATTTTTGAAGTTTAATCAAAGTTCTCTCAAATTTACCTTTTCCCATTGATGATCAATGGCGATGAATGCTACCAGAGTGCCCTCAACTAGAATTAGTACCATTATGAGCAAAGTATACTGAAAAAGGGCTAGGTTAAGAGAAATTGCCAGGAGATTTTGAGCTGACAGATAAAGGCTTTCAATTAACATACATTTCAAAAGAATATTTTGACGCAACCCTCAAACAATTAAATTTCACCCCATCAAAAATTATATTTATATAGAAAACACAATCTTAAGTCAAATTTCTAATCTCATGCCAAGTGTACTCATTACACAATCTAGATCTTCTTATTCAATCAATTTTGACAACCCCTGTCAAACAAAAAAAATTAAGATGCTTCGTGGAGTTTTGAAGCTGCAGTTCAATTCATTCAGTTAAAATGTCTAATAATGAAATAGCTGAATTAAGTGTCATTTTCTTAGCCTGAGTTACTTTTCAAATACTGCTGACATGATTTCTAAGGTAAACGAAGGGGGAAATGATGATAATAAGCCTTATACGAGTAGGATACAGAACACAGGCAGCAGTCATTAATTGTTTCAGCAGCAATGCAGCCAATAAAGGTAATGCAACACATTAATATCCCCACTCCCAAGTAAGAGTATATGAACCTGCCGTTACAAAAAAAATAAAAGAATGAAAAAAATATCGTATGATCACCAATTCCTTACAACCATTGTAACTCATTTGTTTGCCGCTGTTAACGAAAAATTCATCCTTTAAAGAATTGTTTGTGCAAAGCCAGATTATTCACAGTTCCAAGAGATTTTATACTCAAATACGCAAGACATTTATACATTCTTTCTGGTCTTTTGAAATGGCATACATGGAAGGTTCAGTTTCAATAGAAATGAGATAAGGTTCAGTTTCAACTTAAAAGAAAATGAAATTCGATAATCTTAGGTCCCTCCCCATTGTTATAAACAACAATAATGTCATGTGCTGTTCGTTCTTATTAGTTCTCTAATTTAGAATTCAAAAGAAACCTAGCAGGTTAACAGCTGAAGATGATTTCATATCAACTCAGTTTATGGTCAATTAAGAACATTTTTTCAATCAGGCTAAATAAAACACCTGCATCACAATCGCGAAATTAAACACAAAAATTAGAGAAATCATCAGTACCAAGGATCTGAGGGCTTGAAGGAGCTCGATTGAAACTCCAACTCGATATCAAAACCCGAAACACTTTTGACGGCTAGATTCAACTCCGTCATAGGTTTGAAATCCCCTCGAGGTTCAGATTCCGCATTAAGGGAAAAGGAAGAGTACGGAGAAAGAGCTGAAGGCGAAGGCGCTGGTGGGGAAGCTGGAAAAGGAATATGACGAGTCCATTGATGGAGCATCCATACAGAGTGTAGAATGATCGAAACCCCAACAAACGCTTGAAGAAAATTACAAAATCTGAGAAAGAAAGCGAATGAAATGTGGCAACAACCGCGAGGCATCAGGGCTTCTCAACTAACAGCAAAAAAAAAAGAAACTGAATCTTGGCAATGGAAAAAGAAACCCTAAGGAATTGAACCAGAACAGCGGGAGAGAGAATTTTGGCGCTGTTGCTCGTCTTCTTTTCCGCTGCAATCATAGTTTTAGTGCTTTCTACCTCCGTTTTTTATAATGAATTTTAAATTTTCGTTTGATTCTCCGCCCCCAAAGTAACTGCCTATCCAGAATAAACGACAAGATACAACATCTATTCGGCCCAAAACCAGTGGGCCTATGCCCCAATTATCGCTGCTGGCTCTTAGTCGGCAAATGATCGAATCCCCGTGCAATCTTTGGATTGATCGTCTTGTGTGCTTGTAGACTTCCTTGTCAAGAATACGTAGGAAAGTCATTAGACAAATCAAAAAACCATGAGAGATCAAAGTCATTCAATCGCTTCTCGCTATCGTTAATCATAAGTTCTATCGACTGTTCGGCGGCAGTCTATTGCGAAAGGCTCCACCTTTAGGGGGCTGTCCACCCCTCATAAAATTCTAAAATAAGCCTTGTAGGGCTGTCATTTTTTTACAATTCCCTACTCGAACTTTTAATTTTTGAAAAATATACATCCCAAGTTAGAAAAAAATATTAAAAAAGTCTGATAACATGAAAATGACAATCAAACATCTCGAGGTGGACCATCTTAAAGACCGTCTCGACTAGAATTAGCATTCCAGCGAGCAAGGCTCGCGACCTCTCTCGCCGGGGCTCAACAATTGAAGCCTCTCGTGCCCCAAGTGTTGTATGTCGGATTCTCTATCTCTTGAACAAGATCATCTCAACGGTTGATTCACCCTTACTACCTCGATCTCTCTCAACGGTCAAGATGACTATTGTTAAAAACAACGGCCATCTTGACCGTTCATTGATACCCATCGTGGGTCCCACCCCCAATCCCTCCGGTTATCATGATCTTTAATTCACACCTGTTACCGAGGCCTACCCCTAATCTCTCTATTTTCTAATCATATATTCACACCCACAGGCCAATCTTCCCTCTCAAAGTCTCGATGCCCAGCGCATGCAGTTCATCTCAGAGGTCAAGAGATAGCAGATCTACTAATAAGTATTTGAGTTCGAATTCTGCATTGTCCTAGTGTGAGAGTTGTTACCCCTAATGTTAGGGTAGCTCCTTGAGACATCAGAAAGATCTCTCATCCCTGGACTGCTGAGTCACCATAACTTACTCCCTCAAAGCCTGTCGAGCCTGGGTGTGGAAACTCTCAGGGCAGAAGATTCCACTTTTTGATAACAAGTCTCAATGCTCAAATGTCCGTTGGTCACACCTCACTGTCTCTCTTAACCGTCATCTTGACCTTCCTTCCCCTCTCTTTATAAATATTTCCCACCGCATTCCAAATTTCTCACAAAATTTTCTTCTAAATCTCTAATATCTCTCCATCTCAGTTTCTGGAAATTCACTGTTTCAGTATTCATTTTTATTGTTTGTAATTGCTAGTTATTCAACAAGGTGTGTGCATGATTAATTTTGTTAATTTATTATTTTATATAACAATTTAATGTATATTATGAATACGAACTAACAATTCTTTGTTCGATTTTTCGTAGGACTCGTATTCGTAGAAGTGATTCGATTTCTTACTACGCACAAGTCTCCGTCGAGTAATGAGTGTGCGGTATCAATTTATTATATTCATTTTTGTACAATTTTATCGATATGAATTCATGTTTATTTCACTTAGATTCATTATCGACGATGATACAAAATAAATTGAGCCAACTAATCTTGCATTTTCAATTAATCAAACATCAACACAAACATCCACTTCTTCTTCTTAATCTCAAAAAAATAAAACATCTAGTATTTAGAGAAATTTTAAATAAAATAAATTAATGTAGGTAGAAAAGAAAATAAAAAAAAAACACCGTATAAATATTGTCTGAAACACATTAAGTACCTTTGTCTCCTAAATAGTCAGACTTTTGTTAAAAAACAATGGTTCTCTTGACCGTTCATTAATACCCATCATGGGTGCAACTGCCAATCTCTCTCTTCTTCATATTGTTTAATATTTTATATATTTTTATTTCTAGGAATCAAATGACTATTTAGTTCGAACATTTATATTTTCATGTCCGACCTAAGTATGTATATATTTTGCTTTTGTCCTCACCTTTAATGTTTTTGCCAATGTAGTTAAATATTTACGGATTGTATATTTGTTGAAGTTGGTTTTTCTAAACTTGAAAACAAGAAAATATCCAAAACCTAGGCCAAATTGTTGCCCACTCTTCTCTGAAACAAACTCAACTGGCTTCGCCCATATTCACAACTAACCCAAGCCCACCCGTAGAAATTAGCCATAACCGAACCGAACAGATCCTGCACCACAAATAAACTTCAGATATTCGAAAAGTTTGGGTTAAATTCGAATACAATGTTTCCGAATCCAAAACTAGGACTGGGCAGACCGGACCGGACCTTAAGGTCCGGACTCGGGACTTTAAGGTCCGGTCCGGGTAGAATCCGAGTCTCGGGTTCAGAATTAGAAAAGAGTCCGGGTATTTTGAGTCCGGGTATTTTCGAGTCCGGGTACCGGGTATTGATTTGACACCCGAACACGACTCGTTTTTTCTAATGTAAACCTAATTTTGTAACTTTATTTGTTTGTGTATAGAAATCGAAACCTACAATCGTCCATTATTAAGCGATGCTGAAAACTTGGAAGATGAACACGATGTGGCTCGCAAATGATAATATGAGCATTGCTGAGCCGTGAAGATTGGAGATAATGATGCTGCATGTTTATTTTATTTGCTCTTCTTATTTTATGTGTTAACAAATGGAAGGATCAGATTTCATTGAGATTATCATCCACATTTTTCAGAAGGAACATTCCTATAATTTTGTTGCTGTTAATCAATTTTGTTTTGAAAAATTATGGTGAAATTTCATGCATTAAGGTGGAATACAGATGCTGCAAGTCTGCATGGAATATTTTTAGATCTGATTTCTATTTTTGTTGCTGAGCAGGTTTGCCCCGTCCATGATCAGATTTTTATTTTTGATTTGTTCTATTTTTTTTTTCTCGAAAGATCTGAAAAGACTCGAAATACCCGACTCGGACTCGAAGACCTTGGAGTCCGGGTTTGAGTCACAGGTTTTATAACAAGTCCGGATCCCGAGTCCGGGTATTTCAACCCGTTACCCATAAGGTCCGAGTAACAAATCCGGATACCCGGATCCGGGTACCCGAATGCCCACTCCTATCCAAAACCATTGGATTAAATATTTTTCTCTAAAAACCGTCTCAATGGTCAAATGTTTGTTGTTCACACCTTCTCTTTCTAACATGCATCTTGACTATTGTGACTCCTCCCAATTCTTTTTCCTTTCTCTATAAATATTTCTCTCCACATTTCAAATTTCTCACAAAATTCTCTTTCAAATTTTTAATATCTCTCCATCTCAATTTCTACAAAATTCACTTCGGGATTCACTGTTATAGTTCGTAATTGGTAGTTATTCAAGTAAAACGTTAGATGTTTTGAGACACTTTAAAATAAAACAAACTAGTGTAGGTGGAAAATTAGAAAATTGTAGGAAATGTAAATATTGTCTGAAATACTACGCATATGAATCGGCTACTCATACTATCAGTAGACACTATAAAAATGTCATTTTAACAAGCAACTGAGAGGTAGTACACAAATGCAACTACAGTTGGATGCTAGTAGTAGTGGTAATTTTATATATTCATAGGAGAAATTAAGAAAAGATATTGTAAAATACGTAGTACAAAAATGAGATACTTTTGTCGATGTTTGATAGCGAGTATTGTGAAAATTTATTTAAAAATATATTAATCCTAGCTATAAATGACTCTCTTTTAGTACATTATGGTGACATTATTAAAATGTACGAAAATATGAAAACTCAATTAATAGTTTTATTTGCAACTGCACTTACTTTGTCTACTAGCATCACTTTTAATTTTTGGAGTGCACCTACACTCAAATATATAGTTGTCACTTCTCATTTTATTAATGAGAAGTGACAACTAGTTGTGAATATTCACATAGCAATGTTACGGTTCATCAGTATATTATAGGTATTTTATAATAATATTTTATTGAAGAAAGTTTTAATATCATTTTAGGTAATGTTTCTGCATGGTTTGTATTTCTCAATTGAAAAGATTATTTCAATCAAAATATATTCAATCTTCTCTTTTTCACAAGCGATGCATTGTCACATTTTAAATTTAATTATTAAAGATAGAATGCAATTTATTTCTTTGCATGTGAATGCTATTAGAAATATAATTTCGTATATTGCGTTATCTAATACTCGATAACAAGAATATAAAGAATTTTGTAAAGCATGTGATATGAAACCAAGAAAATTAAAAGTGATATATTAACTAGGTGGAACTCGAGTTATTTAATGTTAGAAAATGTTAAACCTTATGGTTTATCGATATATAAGTGAAAAATAAACGATTTAACTTTACATCAAAGTAGTTGTGATTGCCGAAAAATTTAAAAATTTAGAGTCCAAGAACTAATATTTTTTAAGTTTGCAAGTGTAATTTTTTGTTGGGGTGGAATCAATTCGGTACGATTTGGAGATATACCGAAGTCAGTTTAGTTTTTTTTATTAAGAGAACCATAAAACTTGTCTAAAAAATATTTGGCTTGTTTGGCTCAACTTGTTGAGGCTCGGCTCGAGCTTGTCTTGAATTGGTTTGAAGCTCACAAGTCAACTCGAGCCACACTTTTTCAAAAAAACTCGAGAAACTGAGCTCAAAAAGCTACATAAGCTCGAAACGTTGGACGATTTTGGGCTCGGCTAGCTCGAGCAAGCTCAAATGTCATCTCTAATCTCAACCTTTATCCACCCTACCTCATAGATGTGCGTCTTCTTCACTAGTGATAGTTGAGTCTAGAAAGTTTTGTTCCGCAACACATGAGAGGCTATTTTATAACGACTATGTTCGTCGGATTATAATACATCCTAAACAAGTTATATTTGCAATGCTCAAATCTTTGGGCATTAGTAGTATGATGGACAATATTGGATTGCAAGGGTTTTATAAGCTATGAGGATCATGTGTTAAGCGTCTAGTACGACTTTTTTATGCTAGTCTCGCAATTGATGGCCGCATTGTTAGTGGGAAGTGGTTCATTTTTGTCGAGATGTTACAAGTACAACAAACTATACTAACCGCATGATTGCATATTCAAATGAAGATGACGACGGAGGATGAACATATGGATTTTGGTAAGATGTCAGTGTTGAGTGCGAATGTGTCGTTAAAAACCGCAAGTGCACAGTCAAGTAATATAAAAGATTATCGATCCTACGAGGATAATAAAATCTAATATTTTCTAAAATGCAATGAAAAATATTTATATAGATTGATAAAAAGGGTTTGATGATTTTTCTGGATAAAAATGTAATTAAAATAAATAAGGGAAGATAGTCAAACTTCAGTAAAAATGAAGGTTAGATTCAGGTTTCTCCATTTATTCATTCACGGCTGTAAGCCTGTGCTGCAGTGCCGGCTGCAACACGTTTTGACGGAAAAGAATTCGAAATAATCGATGGCTGGCATCGCCTATCGATTCGGTTCTTCTCTCACCTTCTTCCAATCTTATGACAAGAACAATGATATCCAAACACTTTAATTACAGATCCTAATCATTTACCCTCGAGCTATCGTTTAAGTTAAACAAAAACGATTTTGTTAAAATTCAAAACAAATATTAACAACCCGAGTAATTTAACCAATTTCTATGCAATTTCTAATGGTGTTTTAGATCTCACTAATTTCGTTATAACTGTGGCGTCCAGATTATACACGATAAACAATTAAGGTCTAGTTAGATTAATCAATGGCTAAAAACTGAGAAATCATAAACGGGTACTTCACAAATCTAATCTAATAAAAACTTAGCTCATGTTTGAATTAAAAACAATGCAAATATGTTTGGTAAACATAGTCACAACACGCTAAAAAGATATAAACGGATTCACCGTCGCTTTCTTCAAAATCCCGGTGGCATCCCGCAAGTTCTTGAATCGGCTCCAATTATCCGTTTCGATTTGCACGGCGTGGCTGCGTCTCCGTTTCCTTCTATCTCTCACTTAATCTCCGTGTTTAGATCTGAATCGTGCTCCTCTATTTAACATTGTGACAGCTATCTTCTCTTTCCAAAACTGAATTAAGAATCCCTTGATTTGTGGAGATTTTCTTCTCTTTCCAAAACCGAATTAGGAATCCCTTGATTTATGGAGATTTTCTTCTCTCTCCAATCCGCCAATTTTGCCATTTAAATCTCTCCGATCTTATCTCTTTTCACTTCATTGCTTTTCATCTTTATCCTGCATAATCCCTGCAAAATAGGTAACCAATCGGCGCATAAAATATTCCCGGATTTGCCAAAATTAAGATAATTTCATTACTGCCCGCAGGTTCTGTGCTATAGCATGAGCTGCAGCACCAAATACAGATTCCAGCATAAAATTTCTCAATTTATTACTTAAGGCTTAACAATTTTCATAAATTTGATGGACATAATTATGTCTTTTTCAAGACTTAACAACATCCCCAAACTTAATCCATTGCTCGCGCTCGAGTAATGTAAAGCAAAGAGAAAACAAAGTAAAACTAGTCAACAAAAAGATAACATATTTCCGACCATTGCCTATATCATTCTAAATTTAAGCAATAAAGTTTATCAACCACCAAATCATCTAGAATCTCCCTCAATTCAGGTCATTCAATCATTTAATTCCTTTCAATAGTGTGTGTGTCACCTCAAACGAATTAATATATCGAGCAATTAGAAACATCGCAACATGCATAAATTCTTTCACCTTCTCTTTCGAATCAGAAATTTCAAACATATGAAAGATTATCCAAAATAAAACAAGCCAATAATAATTTTCAAGGAAAGCATTTTATTGGTGTCTTTTCTTTGGTTATACTGCCTTTTTAATTAAAAGCACGTATGAGTACCGGCCCTCGAGTTACTCAGCAAGTACTCCCTCCAAGAAGAACAACATTTTTTTTTTGTGGGACATAGAACTTTTTCATAGAGTCATTGCTCTTTTTTTTTTTTTTTTTATAAAATTCTGCCCTTGAACTTTAATGTTGGCCTAATCTTAAGTTAAATTTTCTCGCTTACACTTGTTTTCCCATCATCTAAGATAAAGTTTCCAAATCATACATACTCGACGTAAATATCTTGCTCTCAACATTAATACCTTTTGAGGAGGTTTGTCTGGGAAAAAAATAGTCGGGATATCGTAACCTGTTTTTTAGGAGATTAAAAACGATTTGGTTTTTGTTAAACTAAATTGCTAAAATTAAAAAATCCTAGACAAAGTTAGAAACATCTCATACTCTTCACTGACTTTTTTTTCTTCGTTTTGTTTTTACTAGTGTTTAACTACCCTCCCCAAACTTAAATCAGACATTGTCCCCAATGTCGACAAGGTAAAATTAAAACAGTTAAAACACTAGTAAAAATTACTCCCCTGGAAGTTAGTGTTGTGCCTGATCATCTGAATGAGGCGCTGTGGGACTGCCAAACAATTTTGGAAAGACTGGAAATTGAATCTTGGAGTTTTTCGGGTTGTGCTTCAATGCTTCAAACAGTGTTGTGTCCCTCGCTGCAACATAAGAGAAATAAGAATCTAAATTATCATTAAGGCATTGAAGTTGTACCTCAAGAATACTGAGTCTGGATTCCATGAGCTGAAGACTCTGCGCTGTAGAGTGAGCTGCAGCGGCAGACTGCGAAGCATATTTCCTGGCAGCGGCAGACAGATTTTCACTCTCCTCTTGAGTAATTCGGGACATTGTTAACGAGCTTATAAACCCTGTTGTATTTACCTTTTCATCCTATTCCGAAACTTGCACTCCTGCAACTAAACATAAATCCGAAACAAGAGAAGGAAACAGTAGTTGACTGTTGCATTTCATCGCAATTTCACAGAGAACATTAAAAATTATCAAGCCAACATCAATGTTTTTTCCAGTTATCAAGCAGTATAACAATATTGAAGTCTATGAATAGATTTTCAAGCGTTAGGGTAGATTCTGGCATAGTTGCGTGTTTATTAGATTGAAACTCTTGTGTGACAATATTGAAGTCTATGAATAGATTTTCATTATGATTGTGTGATCTTATGTCCCACATGTCCCAAAATGCACTCCTATGACATAAGGTCTTGTATGATCGGTCTACCACATGTCTCAAAATGCACTGTGCTGGTTCTGTGGCTTTCTGAAGTGCTACTACTTTGTAGTTCATTTACGTTTTTGATCATTTTCTTTTTCAGTCGACCAAATTTTTGTTTGATTTGTGGAGGCATTAGTGTCTCTATTCCATGCGATACTGACAACATACATATCGCTCGACTAGTGGTGCACTATATTATGAGTACAGACTTAGATACGTCTCACAATGATAAAATTTATAAAAGTAATAATATATGAGGTCTCACATGAATTGCATATACGGAATAGAATGGATGCATGAGATCTTAGACAAATCTCATCTTCTGCAATTGCATATAGAATTCCCATATCTGACACTATATTGTTACGCACAGTTGCTTCCCTCAAACATGGCATTTTGTGCAAATATCATACTCCAAACCCTTTAAGCTTTAATAATTTTATTTAATTTCAGCCTTATTGATTTCTTTCACGCCTTGCATTTACTATTGGGCTCGCTAATCGTGCTTTTTTGTCTTATTGGTATGCAGACTGTTGTTTTCTATCGTGTGGACATCTACATCTTGCTTGGAAAACAATTTTTACCTTCTTTAGAAGAGGGTCTTAAAAGCACTCAACTAAGGCTGGTTACAATTTACGCCAACTGAATCTCGCAAGCAAGGAAGGGCACTCCAATCAATGTGAACCACGATAAATTAGCCGCATTTCTCCTCCACGATTACTCTCCTCCGATATTGTTCTTATTATTCTTTGTGTGATATTTATAGTGATCAAATTGTTTTTTTTTTGTGTGAATATCTGATTGGTTTGCAGGAAAGTCCTTATTTACTCTTTTAAACAGGGTATGAAGTAAAAATATGATTTTTGGTGGATGTGTATTTATGTAAAGGCAAAATCTAGTTTCTAAATTCTTTGATATGCATTTGTATTGAAAGCCAAAGTCTTGAAACAATATTTTATTCAGCATCTTACAATATTTTTCTGGCCGCAGCACGCCTAGACACATCCAGTTGTGTATTTTCTAGTGCAATTTGTCATGCATAGCTTTTCAGCATACAAATTGGAATAGATTAAAGGATAAACATGATTTGAGAAATAGAAGTGAACATAACCGAACTGACAAGAATGTCTCGTACCAAATCGTTGGGTTGTTTCAATAATTATAAGGGTAAAATGCAATTTTACCATTGACGTATGGTAAAATGATTAACCGACTATTGAATTTTCCAAATAGTCGAATTGGCTATTGGCGGTCGTCTGTGCGTTGCTATAGTGCAGCAAGTGTAATTTATCGCACATGAACGTTGAACGGTTGGTCATTCCAACTCGTTGTCTGATCATCGAAATTTCTTTTATATTTAAAATAAAATTGAGACTTTATGATTTTATAAATTTTTAAATTTATTATATGTTATTAAAAATAATAGATTATTTATGTATCATCAAATGCTACAAATTTGAAACGTGTTTCAACTTAATTTATGTATTAAAGTTTCTTAAATGACTTGCAAGTTTAGGGTGTAAACAAATTTAATTTTGTCCAATATTTTAAAAAAGAATTTACAAGCATATGTAACTAGTCAAAAATGCAAAAAAAAAGAAAAAACACTTTTTATCGTAATAATATATTTTAGGGCGTAGACGGGCAAGTGTTAGTAGGACCTAGGGCTGCGCGGATCCAACCCAATCCGACAATCCGATTGGATTAGATCAGATCGAGTCGGATTGGGCAAAGGTAATCGGTGGAGAAAATCAAGTTAAGATCCGACGTTCGGATCGTTAAACGGATCGGATCGTTATCGGATTGACGACGATCCGATCCGATCCGAACGTCGGATCGGCATTTAAAATCCAACTCGGCAACTCCAAATCGAAATACCTAAATCCCAAAATCCGTAACCCCGACGACGAGCGATTCCGAACCCCGCAACGAGCAATCCCGATCGACCCGCGTTCGTTTATAAGTAGAGTTCTTCTCCTTTTGGTTTTCGATCCCGATCGATCCGTAACCCTACACATCATTTCAGTTTTTCTCCCGATCGATCCCGTAACTCTAAAATCCCGATCGAGCGATCCCGATCGACCCGCAACGGTATTCTTCGGTAATTTGGTATTGTGCTTTAAGTTTGTTTATGTTGTTTGAATGCGGAAGTGTAATTATTTTGCGTCGGCTTGTTGGCTGAGAATGAAATCAATGGATGAGTTTTCGGATGAGAGCTTAATTTTGTTGTTTCAATGCAAATTGATGTTAATTTGATGTGAGTCAATTGATTATGAAAAATTGACTAAAATGTTAACTTTGTTAGACTTTCAGATGTGTTTTCGGATGACGAAGTTAATTATGTTGTTCCTTTTAAAAATAACATGAATGGTGAAGATCTAGCTATTCAACATTGATTAGATATTGAGAATTTTTTGATCATATTAATTAGATTTGAGAATTTTGAAATTTAGTTTGGTTGTTTTTTTACAGAATAGAAAGTACGACTTCTGCAACTATCGACACAATGATAGAATCGACATCTACAACTCTTGCGGGAATTATGAATCATTTTGAGTCTGCCCCTAATCCAAGAAAAAGAGCGTTAAAGGCTGCATGTTGAGATCATTTTACATTGGTTGAAGGATGTGATCTGGAGGATCCGAGAGCTAGTTGCAACCATTGTGAAAAAAATATGCATGTCATACGAAGAAGGCCCTTATATTCACTCAGAGTTGGCTCCGTTCTGAATCGGAAACTCCATTTTTGTCGGAGGTATTAGAAGATTACACAACAATTGACGAATGTATATTTCGAATATGAGTTATTTGTTAAAATTACTATTTATTAGTGTTATATTAATAAGCTTGTTTTACGTGTTTTTGTTTTGTAGAAATTACGGAAAATACAACCGGGGGAGAAGTAGACCCGATTATTGAAATGTAATCCGACGCTTTGAATCAGATTGGATAGTTTTTAATGTTTTAGATTATGTATTATGTTGACAGTATGAATTGTTTTTGTATTCTTGATTGTTTTGGATTATTGTTTTTATGGATAGTTTTGGATTATGGATAGATTGATTGTTTTGAATTATTGATTGTTTTGGATTATTGATAGATTTAGATTATGAATAGTTTTGGATTATGGATTGGTTTGAAGTTCGGATTGCAGAGAAAATTTTGGAAATACATGAGATGAACTTCTCTGGAAAATGAATCGGGCAGATCCGATCCGATCCGATAACGTTGGGTTGGGCGTCAGATCGGATCAGATTACAGATTTGCGCCGACCCGATCAGATTACAACTTACAATCCAACGTTTGTCGGATCAGATTGGATCGACAACAATCCGATCCGATCTAATTCGATGCTCACCCCTAGTAAGACCTATCACAGCCCATTCCTGAGTGGCAAGTGACACTTGCCTCAAGTGGAACATTTGTCATTTTAGTTAGCTGGCTGGTTCATTATTTTTAAAATGGCAAATTTGTTTTTACCTTAATTTAAAAAAAATCAATTTTGTGTAATTTTTTTTTAATATTTGGTTATTTTTTGTTTTGGATCATGGTTTTTTTTTTTTTTTGTTTTGGGTTCATATGGTAACCCGATAGCCCAATTATTGAATTAAAAAAATATAAATAATAATAATTTTTCTTAATTAAATTAAAAATAATGTGATTTAAAAAAATAAATAACAAACCATGCTAATCAGGTTAAGTTCAATTTTGTCTTAGAAGTTAGTTTTAGATTGTGAGTCAATTTTGATTTCAAGTCGATTTTTACTCTATCTTTAAAATAAATAATTATTCAGTTCGATTTTGATTAAGGCCGACTCTAAAATAGACTAGAAGAAAAGGTGCCATGAAGCACTAAGAAAAGCAAATTTGACAACAAAAGTGCTTGGATTAGCAACTTAACCTGCAACGACCAATATGTTTTGATGGAATGATTGAATGAAAGTTTTAAGTAAAGGTGAAAAATGAACGGCTCGAGCCGAGCTTTGAAACATCTAGCTCATTTGCTTCCGAGTCGGAAGTTCCGACGGACACCGAGTGGCTGAATTTTGGTGTTTTAATAAATGAATAAAATTGGGAGAGAGAGAGAGAGAGAGCTTCTCTCCTCTGGCTTGGCTTCCCACCTCTGCTGCTTCGGCTTCGTCTCTGGTTGATGCTGGAGGATGGATGCTACAGTTCGGTTCTCCCAATTGGACCAGGAGCTTCCGTTTTTGTAGTGTTGTCGTTGTCGGTAATTCTTGCTATTCGTTATTTTATGCTTTTTTCGACTTTTAGCTCATTTCAAGCTCCAGAAGATGAATCATTGTGTTCCGGATTTTGATGTGGAAGTCGATTTCTCACTTCCGACTTCTTCCGAACCATCCCGCAACAGGAAGTCATCCATGTCAGTCTGAGTGTTCTGTTTTCGTGTTTTGTTGTTTCTATGCTCCTATATCATGGAAATGTTTGGAACGCAGGGCGCTGGATGGAGTCATGGAACTGCTATGGCAGAATGGCTAGGTGGTGATGCAGAGCAAGAACCAAAGGTCTCTCCGGAAATCACCTCCTCCAAAGCTTCACGACGCTACTATTCCTCCGGAGCTGTCGGCCACTAGAGATATCCGAGAAGAAGATCGACATCTTTTTGTACAGGAGGATGAAATGGCCTCTTGGACTCACTACCCTTTCGTCGATGATTCTACTTTGGACCCAAATTTCTGCACTGATATTTTATATTCAACACCGCCTCAGTGTGTTAATCACAATACAAACAGTAATGCTGCTGTAAGAACGAGTCCAGAAATTGAATTACGGTCAGCACTTACCGTGACAGCGGCTGTAGCTCAACCGCCGCCGGTTGCTTCAATCAGGAGAACCGAGTCCGAAGCTAAAGGGCATAATGTTCAGCACTCCGCTAGGCATGCATCGATTAAGAAATCCTTGGCGCGAGACTTGACGGTGTTGGATTCTCGGGGCACTCTGTCAGTGGGACTGGAATCTAGGGCATCGGAGATGGTTAGAGCAGGTGTAGCTGAACCAACAAGCAATAATTGTTTAGGGCGTGGAACTGTAATCAGTTGGTCACCAGCGGGGACATCGTCAGGTGTTGGAGGCGCAAGTACGGGAAAGGAGACAATGACGTGCGAAATGACAGTGACATCGTCACCAGGAGACTCTTGTGCTAGTGCCGATCCATCCATGACTGAGAAGCTAGTCTCTGATGACAGGAAGCGAACAAGAATAGAGCCTTTGGAGACAGAGTCCCATAGCGAGGTGAAATAACTATTTGTTGCCTGTGGATTTGTGTTATTTCTTCTTCTGTCAATCTAAACTTCTATTCTTCTGAGCCGACCATCTGATACAGATACTGCAAAAGCTTCTGAGTTTTGATGAAATCAATTGAACTGTGGACGATTCACTGACCAAATTATAGTTGTTTCTTCTGAGATTATCATATTTGAGTGGGAATAAAAGTCGATGCCCTTAGCTATGTGCATACTTAAATAAGTTGGGTTAAAGGAGCTAGATACCAGCTTTTAATCAAACTTGGTTTAGTTTTGGTAGCTTTAGACAGTTCCAAAGAGAAAAAAAAAACGTTGCGTCACTAGCTTCACAGTTTCAGGAGGAATGCCTATTTGACTTGAACAGAACACTATTTTGTTACCATGTCTTTATGCTATGCGGAAGAGTCTAATGTAGCACTCACTGCTGGATGCGATTGATTTTGTTTTTTTATAATTGGTTAAAGAATTGATACATGGGATTTCTTATTTTGCTCTCAGTAATATATTTATATCTTTGTTTTGCATAAAGGATGTTCACTTTGAATCTGGTGATGTGAAGAAACAAGTTCGTGGATCAATATCCAATAAAAGAACTTGGGCTGCTAAGGTCCACAATCTCTCAGAGAGGGTGTGCAAATTATATTTTCTCTCATCAATTTATTCGTTTGGTTTGTTATTCCTCTGGCTTAGTGACACTACATTTTGGTTTTCAGAGACGAAGGGATCGCATAAATGAAAAGATGAGAGCCTTGCAAGAACTCATTCCTCGCTGCAACAAGGTTATTATTCATCATGCATGCATACTATTGTTCATGTAATTCACGTGTGCCCACTCTCATTGGGGAGCAGAAATCTATTCTCTTGATAGTATATCTCTCAAAAATTGTAAATTAAAGTTTTTCTTTTCTTGGGGTTGCAGTCTGATAAAGCATCAATGTTAGACGAGGCAATCGAATATTTGAAATCACTTCAATTGCAAGTGCAGGTACTATTTCTTTCACTCCTACTCCCTTTCATTCCTTAGTCTCTTTGATTTTATGTCTGTGTTACCCAAGTCGTTTTAATTTTTCTTGAATGCTTTATTCTTGTTTGAAAATTGGCATTCAAAGTTCAGGTAAATTATAAATTAGAGTGAGGCTTTTCTTTTCTTTTCAATTAATCATTTATAAATAATTCAAGTAAATTATTTTAGAGTGAAAACATCAGGGTAGAATCGAAATGCTTAAATATTAGTGTGGTCAATCTTTTGCATTGCAAAACTGACCTGTGATGGGATTGTTTTACACATTCAATATAGATGATGTCCGTGGGATGTGGGATTGTGCCGATGATGTTTCCTGGTGTTCAATCATAATACATGCCATCTATGGGGATGGGCATGGGCATGGAATTGGGAATGAATCGGCCAATGGTGCCATTTCCTAATATGCTAGCTCCGTCAGTCTTACCAACTCCGCCTGGAGCCCCTCATATTGGACCAAGGTTTCCAATGCCTTCCTTTCATATGACTATGGCTCCTAGAAATGATCCGTTGAAATCTACTTATCATGGTCTTAATATGCTTGGAACACCAACTACGAATCAGTTGAGGCTCCCTAATTTTCTTGATGCTTATCCCCAGTTTCTTGGTTCTCATCCTATACAAATGCCTCCGACTCAGCTTCAACACAGGTATTGCCATCGTATGGTTTTCCATCTAAGCAAGAACTTCAGCTTCTTTGTTTAGGTGCTTCTGTTTGGCATTTTAATAACAATTTGTGATTAGATTGTCCGCGCTCCCTTTTATTTGAACCGTTATCATTTTAACCATGTTAGTTTGAAGTGATTACTAATATTAAGTTTATATTTTATAGAAGCAGCTAGTGACCCAATCAAGTCCCAGTAAGCCATGTTCTAGTAGGGGACATGAAAATCTTGGAAAACAATTACCATCTTCTATTTATGAAATGTAGGCAACATGCCAACAACTATGGAGAGAGATGCCATTAAAGGAAAAGTGCTACTAACTAGTTTATTGGATGTCATTTGAAGCTCACATCCTGTTTTATCCATTCCACACGGTGTTGTTTTTTTGGGACTTGAGTAGTTTTCTTTCTATTTTAGGTTAAAATTTCGTACGAATGGATCCTGAAAGCTTCTCAGTAATATGAACTTTCACTGTGCAAGAGACCAACGTGCAGAGGGATCAGCACTCCGGTCACCTATTATGGAATCTGACAGCTAACACGTAATTGCTTACAAGGATTGAATGAAAATTGAAAATCACTATTCCTTATCACAACATTATCTTACCATTTTCTCTACCTAGGTCATGGAGGATCTAAGAAGTGCAATTTATTTCTATTAGGTGATAATGATGTATAGTTGGATCCAGGATGAAGGAAGCGGCTGGATCAATCTTTTCGAGATTTTTGGTGGTTACTTTTGACTTGAAGGAAGCTGTGAAAGTCAGAAGGTACCATATGGTGAGGGCCATAAATTAATTCACTACTTGCTCTACTTGCTCTTTTTCTTTTGTCCTTGGTGAGAATATGAAGCTCACGAGCTCTGCATGAATTAAAATTGAAGAAAGATAGTGTATTCTTAGATTTTTGGAAGTTTTTTAGATTTTAACTTCTTTTGATAAGAATAAATGCGGTACGAGTAGAGATTGTCATCTAGAGAAACGTAGTTTAGTGGGTAGGATATGTGTGAAAATGAGTTTTATGAAGAGTAATTTTGTGGTCATTCTATTCAAATACAAGCAGCGTAATGATTGATGCAATTAGTGTAAGTGAGTACAGATGATATATTTATAACATCAATTACTGTTCTACATGAAATCAAGTATTTTAAGAGAATAGTATATGGTTGTATCTGAGTGGAGAAAAAGAAGGTGAAATGGACCCGTGGCTGATTTCTGTGCTGACTCTGGATCTTTTGATATTTGCAAGATTCCCCCTTTTAATCTCTCTCCATCAAATATGGATAGCAGAAATGTACTCGAAAATGGCAACAATTGACGAAGAGAGCATTCGCTTGGTGCACTTAGTTGAAAATTTGGAGGTTGGAAGTTCAGTAATGCTAGGTTTATTTGTTAGTCTCATGACATGAGAGAATCTCACCATTGCGTCGTTTAATGATGTATAGAAATCTGTGTTTTAATTTAACTTACGCTTTGTTACCTTGACTATTGATTTAACCCTCATTGCTTAGTGTAATTTACAGTTTACATTATTACTTTATCTGAATTAATGCAAATAATTAAACTGTAACGTCAGAAGATAAATGTAAAGGATATAGTTCGTGGATATTTGCTCCCTACATGTATGACATGATAGAGCAGCAGTTTCCAAATATAATACTAAATATGAATTAACTTGGGTATCTAAGTCAATCGACTAATACAATTTAATGTCTAAATCATTTACTTTCCAAATGTGTTCTTCCATGACTAAATGATTTCATCAAATTATTCATTCAATGATAATCTACAAGATCAATTGTAAATTAAATTACTAATTTAGCAATTTAAGTACCAAATAATGTGATTCACTAACTAATTAGGCAATCAATCAAATACGTTATTAACTTATTGGAAATAATTCAATCCAATGATCTAAATACTGAATAATTAATAACTCAGTAAAGTTAATTTTATATTTTTTAATACTTAAATAAATAGGGTAAATATCAATTTTCTCATTAGTTATGAGATAATTGTAATAAATACTTCGAACTATGAAAATTGTCAATATATCCTTTAAAGTTTAATCTATACCATAATTCTATGGATACCTTACATTTAACAATCTGATTAACTTTAAAGTTAATTATTGATTTTTTAACAATCTATACCATAATTCTATGGACCTGAAAATTCGAAACTTAAACTGATAACCTAATTTCAAAATCAAGTTGAGTCGATTTAATCTTGTTTAAATACTTGCAACAAACAAATCCGCCAAACTAATCTCTTACAATGGAATCAATAAAATATTAATGGTATAATGTTCTTGCAATTATGCACTGTTTAATTGCAAAATAAACAGTAATTTGGTATTTACAAAATAAAGGAAATCAAAATTATATTACATAGTCTTTGTTTTCTATCTACTTTGTTTAGCTTTTTCTGTCTTTTTCAACGGGGTTTCTGTTCAACATTATATCTAAATTATTATAATCAGTATTTTTTTTAATTTAGTACTTGCGATCTTAAATTTCTTTACTTGGATAGTCAGAACCTAATCAACAACTTAGATCTAAGAATTGATTTTAGAAAAATCAACCCATATATCTATACTCTATGTATATAAATCTTTCCTTGTCTAAATCTTTCCATGTGGGCGACCAGAAGAAGAGAACAAGTAGCCGTTGGACTGGCAAAAAGCGAAGGATTTGATCCTGGAGAGCAAAAGGGAAGAATATTTGAAGGATTCTGGTGGAGATTTCGAGGAGATTCTGGAGCATGAATTCTGGTCGGTGTGCAGCTTGCAAATACTTAAGAAGAAGATGCATTTCTGACTGCATTTTCTCTCCTTATTTCCCCCCCGACGATCTCCAAAGATTCGTTGCTGTCCATCGAATCTATGGCTCCAGCAATGTCGCCAAAATGCTCAAGGTAAACTCCTGCATTTAACTAATATTATTTATTATTTATCTATCCATTTTCACTCTATATTATAGTCATATGTAATCCAGGTAGATTTACCATATATTTTATGATATTCTTGTTGGATTTTTTATCTTTTGCCATTTTAGGTTTAACAATTCGTGTTATCCGACATGAAACAGACAAATAAACTAAGAAACTTCAAGATTTTCTGGTTTACTTATTAGGGTTTTATTTTCAGGTCTATAAATCCACTTCTTTGTAATTGACAATTGGTTTTGTGATGATGAACACAGGAAATAAGTCCGCGATTCAGAGAAGACGCAGCAAATGCGCTATATTTTGAAGCACAGTGCAGAATTCAAAGCCCTATTCATGGGTGCGCTGGAATTATTTCTCAATTACATGACCAAATCCACAGCACAGCAGTCGAACTTGCCAAAACTAAGGCTGAGATTGCTTTCTTCCGTTCTATTTCAAGGGGGGAGAGCTTTGAATCTGAATACATTTTGAGCGATTTCGGCTTTTCTTCTTGAACTCACTAGGTTTGAGATTTGGTAGATAACACAAGTGTAAGGATTTTGGTCAAAATATGGACCACGAATAAAAAAAATGATTGGTATCGATCAAGAAACATGACTACTCCTTTTGTTCTTTGCTTTGGATACTGTTCGTCGATTATTCTCATTTCGTGCGAACTTTGAAGACCATGACAAAATTTGTTTCAGAATAAATAGTTGTTATTGTATGTGTTAATCCCTAACCGTACAAATAACGTTCAAATGAGTTGCCAAACAATACAAATCGCTTTCCATCTTATCTTTTTTAAAATATACGTTGATATATTAAATAATATTTATGCAATCAATATAATAAATATATTTATAATTTTAATTTAATTTCAGAAATTATTACTTGACGTGTCATCGTGTAATATAAAAATGAACATCGGAAGTGTCCTCGTTACATCACTCTAAAAGAGGTCATGGGCAATCTATTATCCTCCTCTATAAAATCGGCTATTAATCAAACAAAAAAAACGATATAGTTTGGTCTTCTTCTTTTGTCCAAAGCATCTATAAATTTGAGAGAGGATTTTGAGGAACTAAGATAATTCTAAGACTACCTTGGTCAAAGGTAAGAAGGCAAATAGTCGAAGACATTGAATTATTTTACTACCCTCCACTACGTATTTGTAGTTTTAAAATAGGTATGTTCATCTTCTGTACTATGAAATAGATATGATTATTTCCTCTCAGCTGGTTGGCTTCCGTGTTGGTCTTGTTTTTTGAAAAAAATAAGATCATACCATAAAAATTTGATTTTACTTTGGATATTATAAGATTTTATTATATTTTAATAGAAAATCCCAAGACCCGACTGGACCAACACCAAATTTTGGGTCCGATCATGGTAATATTAGGCACTCGTCCTAGTCTTCAATTTTTAAGACAAAAATATATTTGTCTAGCCCTATTGTCTCAAAAAATGCAACCAGACTATGTCCACCTCTATCGGTTTAACATTGTTTCGATGGCTTTACTATGTTAAATATAGAATCCGACGGACGAAATTGGTTTCTTATAATACAGACTTATTAAAAAATTGTTAAAAGTGCTGAACTGACCAGAAGCAAACCAATATATCATATTCGAAGCCGGTTCTACAGTATGCTTTAGGTATGCTCACCTTATTATTTGTGGTAGATTCTTTTCATTTTGGACTCATTGTGAATTGTTTTGCACTAGAATATGGGTTAGCTTGATTCAATTAATTACAAACTCGAATATTTCAATTATTATGTCGTCCAAATCTACTTCCTTATTAAATTAAGAGAACATAAACTTTGAACCCCATCATTTCCTTTTTGTTAAGCAATTTTAATTAGGGGTGGAAACTGGTTTCGTGTTGATATGCAAAATTAACCCAACCTGATATTTTAGGTTAGGTTGGATAGGGTTTGAAATGATTTGGCCCGAATCTCAAAGCCGGCCCACATATTTGAGGTTGGGTTGTTAGTATTTTGTTCAATTTTATCTAACTTAAATAGATCCAAATTTTGATATATTAATTAATAATAACTAAATCAATCACTCATAACCTTGAAAGTTGATACATTAATTATATAATGCTACGATTAAGGTTACCATTTCAGAGGAGATTGCAAGCAGCTACACCGTCTATTGCATTTCTTCCAAACAATCAATTTCATCTCTCGTAGAAGATTGCTGGCATAAAGGGCTTTTAATTCTAATTCTAGGAAAATATAATGTTGAGAGGCTTCTTCCTCTATTGATCATTATCAAATGAGAGCTTGAGTCTTGATTAAATTATTTAGATTTAACTTTGTTGATCACTAAAAACTTCCTAATTAATAGCTTTTTCCTCTTCTTGTATTTTTCAGTATTCTTTCTACTTTCCCCGCATTTGCTTCATGATTTGTTTGATTTTGGAGATAAATTTGTTTTCATTGACGCCATTAATATTCCACTTGGCTAATACGAAGATTTTGATATGAATATTTTATGTTTCTAATGTTTTGATTGAATTTCGTTGAATTGAATATTTTTATAATTCACTCGTATATTTTTTAAATTCCATTACTTGGATATAAATTGATCATTTTTTCTTAACATTTTTTTTCAAGGCCAACCCGTGCTCAATCCAAGTCTAATCTGAACCAAACCTAACCTGAAACCGACCCTAACCCAACCTGCATATTGGGTACGAGTTAAGTTGTGTTCCATAATCTAATAGATCAACTTTGGATTTAAAATTTTACAACCCGACTATCAAATCAGACCCATTTTCATTTGAAACCCAAACCAAACTCATAATCCCACATCTAATTTTAATGTTTCTCTGAAAATATGTTGTTTTTAGGTTGGAAACTTAAAATTTTCAATCAACGGTCAATTGTGGTGTGAAAGGTTTCTTGAGAGAACCTCGTGAAATGAATTTACAATAAAGAATAGAAGATATAATTTCATTCCCACTAATTTACTAAACAATACAAATATTTATAGAGAGAAGATTATTCTAGAATGTAACACTTGTCACGCATCTATTGGACAAATTATAACTAACTTAGAGAATATTCTTTTATATCAAGGTATACTCATTACAATTATATTAACCTAATCTAATCCTTAACATCCCCCCTCAAACTTCAAGTGGGTTAACACTTTGAGTTTGCGTCCAAAGTCTTCAATGATCATCTTGGCTATGGCTCTCCATCGGAGCTCGAAATTCAATAAACTTGCCGGTGAATCTTCAATGTCTTAAATTTGGACTCGAAATAAATCTTCGCGCGTGCAGCTAATATCGGAAAATTTGATGTTGCTCTAGCTATGATTTTTTATCGTTAAAAATAAATGTCAAAATAAAATAATGCATTAAGAGATTGCATTTGTTTTTTTTTTTTTTCTTTTTTTTTTTTTTCCATTTTTTTTTTTTTTTTTTTTTTTTTTTTTTTCGGAAGAGCCATTGTTCTGCTCTTTTTTTTTTTTTTTTTTAAACATCTTAAACAATAAAATAATAAAGGACTAAAAGCAATTACACAAAAACACAAAACCCTAATTGTAAATGAAGCAATCTTCGCCGGCAACCTCGAGGGATAGCAACGGCGACTTCAAACAAATATGGCGGTGAAACTCAGCGCCATGGTTCGGTACTGAGCAGAGCTGCTTGAGCTGGCTGGGGCCTGGCTTTCCCTCTCGCGGCCACGGCCTTCTCCTTCTTCCCCTGTTTTTGCGAATCGGCCAAGCTCTGATAAATTGCTTTGAGCTTCGCATCTACCGAAGAATGGAGACTGCTGAGGTCGCCGAACTCTATAGTCGAGCTACGGTGTTTAAGGTGAGGGAAATTGAGCTTAGCGGCGTCACCCCTGAGCTTATATGCAGCTCCATCATACGCCATTGCTGCTTCGTCCGCTGTGTCGAAGGTGCCGAGCCAGAGACGAGTCCGATTCTTTGGCAGACGAATCTCGGGGACCCATTTGCCCCAATGCCTCTGTCTCACTCCTCTGTAGAGCTTGGTCGGCTTGGGACCAAGAGAAGCGGTGGGAGTTGGTTTTGGCTTGTTGTAATCGATAGTACCCCAAGGTGTGTGGGTTTCGCTTTGATCCTGGAGACCATGGTGCTCGAACTGGTTCGCATATGGGGGTTCAAAACAAAGGGTGTGTTGATATTGGTCATGGGTTAGGTATGGCTCTGTGAATGATTGAGCGAAGGAAGAAGACGAGGCGTCAGGGTATAATTGGGTGGGGGAAAATGGGAGAGAGAAGTTTCAGAGGTTGAAGAAGCACCCTCGGCACCAAGATCGTGTAGAGGCTCTGATACCATGTAAGTATCACGACAAAGAATAAAAAGATATAATTTTATTTTTATTAATTAATTAAAATAATATAAATATTTATAATAAAAAAATTATTTTAAAATGTGACACTTATTATATATTTATTGCATAAATTATATCTGATTTAAAAAATATTTTTTTATATGAAAATATATTCTTACAATTATATTATCCTAGTCTAATCCTTGGGCAGCGTTGAACTTTAAATGCTGCTTGTAAAGAGTAAAGACCATGCAAAACTAATAAAAAATCAATTTATTTTGTCTTTCCCATATCCCCTCTCTCTTCTATTTCCCGAATCCCTCTTTCTTAGACTCACAAATTTCCCTTTCTTCTCATAAAGCCCTAATCTATTTTAGTCTCTCTTTTCCCCCTTTCTCCAACAAAAAGCCCAAATTTTCTCCTTCTCAACAAAATACATGATTTCATGCCTACTTCTTCAGCAAGTGGTGAGTGAGAAGACAAGCATACTCCTGTACAAAGCCCATAAGACTTCCTCTGTAAATTTGACAGTTGACATGGCTCAAGGAGCCATAACATGAGGGTAGGCTAGCCAAGTGCCTAACACGGTGGTAATTTTTCCTCTCCTCTTGCCTTAGAAGAGGCTTTGTTGGATCCTTAACATCTATACGTCGACATGTCCACGCATGTATTAAGATGGCAAGACACTACCCCACCAAGCGGCCCAAATGCACACCTTACTTGAGGCATCAATTTACAGAGACTTCGATTATTATTATTTGGTAATAAAATTAAGACACTAGCACTCTAAATTTCTATAAATGGAGAACTTAATGCATTTTTAAGCAGCCAAATTTTTAGAGAGAAAAATGGACGAAGTATTTTTGAAAATTTTCTAGAATCTCTTTACTGAGCGTGAGCTTGTGATTTACTAATTTGTGAGTACTTGAGCATTTAGATATTTTTTAACCTGATTTTTTTTTATCATTGTGTGAACTTGAAAAGACGACTCTAAGTAAGAAAATCAAGTGTAAGATTTGATTGACACTTGAAAGTTAATCAAGATTGAAGTAGAAGAATCTTTAAGTTACAGTCTTGGAGCGCTAACGTAGATAAAGTTGGGCCAACTGCGTTAACAATCGATTATGACTCTCTTACTATATCTCTAGTAGTATATTATATTTAAGCGCATTAATATTACCAAAATCATGAAAAAGTTAGCATTAACCTAATTCACCCCACTTAGGTTAATTTTGATTCTACAATTTGTATCAAAGCCTAGTCATTTTTACTTTATGGCTCGCTCGTTTGGCTCGGTATTGTAGCGGCTCGAGCCAGGCTCGAGCCGAGCCCGAGAGTGCAGCTTGCTCGAGTTGGCTCGTGGGCTCGGAAATACCGAGCCAACCGATCCGGCTCGAAAGCCAGCTCGAGAGCTGGCTCGGTTGGCTCAGACCACTTGTAGTGCGGTCGACACTTAGTATACACGCGGTCGACACTTAATGCATATGTAAATTTGGATGGCCGACCGCAAAATAAGGTGTCGACCGCTATACGTTCCAGAACATTTTTAAGTGTCGACCGCTAATTAAATGTCGACCGCAATACGCATGATTGTTGTGAAAGTGTCAACCGCGTGGAAAAAAGAGTCGACCGGTAGTTGTAAAAAGGTCGACCGTGTTCATAAAGAGGGGCGACCGTTATAATGTAACGGCTATAACTTCCATATGCAACGGTAACTTAAGGTCGACCGTTTTAAAACTGAAGGTCGACCGCATGTAGCTGTTATGCGTGAATTCTATAAATTGTAGAGGTTAGCTGATAAATGTTTTACGTAAACTCTCTTGTGCAAATCACTCTATAGCCTTCAAGCATCGTTCTACTGCAATTAACAAGCTGCAACAAATCGGTGAACGGTATTAAGTAGATTTTTTGTTCAAAATAGTCATTATTTATTATGGATTCACCGCCGAAATACGTAGAATTTGAAACGTTTCCGTCTTCCGACGACGAGGTGCAAGAAGTTGCACCTATGAAGCCGGCTTTTTCTGTCGGATTAACACACACATCTGCACAAGCATCCACCTCTGGCCCTCGAGTAAAGAAATCGAAAACGTCGGAAATATGGAAACATTTTCAAATAATAGAAGTGAAAATAGGAACGACAATAGAAAATAGGGCATAATGTAAATATTGTGCCAAACATTATGCTTATGAATCAACAACTAGCACAATGAATCGGCATTGCAAAAAAAATCACGAGCAACTGCATATGAAAAATTGTATGCAATCTCAATTAACTGCACAATGATCATGTGAGTGGAATGGATTTGCACGTACTTTATAACATTTTCACTGGAACCAACTTTAACGTTGGTTATGTAATTTTAAAAAGGATCATTGATCTTTTCGAAAACTCGTCCAAGTCAATGCCGTTCAACCTTTTGTTGGCGGAAATTTTCCACAACAACGGTGTGTCATTTCCTCCCTCCGAGACACCTGTACCGGTTAGGAGAGTCGACACCTATTCGACATCTACCCTTGCAAGAATGGGTATTGTGGAAAACACGGACGGCGAGTGGATCTTCAAAGGCGATCATCCGGACTCGACATCACAGGCCCTCCAGCACGAGGGGGCTGAGTACGACCAAGAACAACGCGCTGCAGCAGCTAGTCGTCCTTCGACAACCCGCCGGATCGAGGTATCTTTGGAAGACGTCAAGCTTTTAATGGAGAATTCATTTGAGAGAGTCCAACGACGGCTTGACACGATGGATGTCCGCCTCGCAAAATTGGATCGGCGGTTCGACGAGGCACAAAACCGACAATGGGCTGGAATTTTTTGTACTTCGCCGGTACCCTCACCCACAGCTGCTCCACCTCCATCGGACGATACCCCTATGAAGTATGTTCGTTCTTTTGTACTCTTTTCAAACAATTAAACAATTTTTTGTAACATATTTTACTTTTTAATGGCACAATGAATGCTTTTAGTGTTTCTATTTCGATTCGTACAATGCATGAGTATTAATTGTTAACTCTTTTGCGAATTGATTTCAAATTGGATTCTTTCAGTGTATTATTTATTCGATGTATTGTTTTCGTGTTTCTTTTGCGTAATGGAGGCGATACATACAAATGTTATCATGCAAGTTTTTTTTTGGCTTGAAGAAAACAATATGCATAAATTGGTCATTACATAATATCGAATAAGTTATACAACTTCAATATACGAAATTTTTTTTTTCTTGTTTGGCTCGGTTCGTTTAGGCTCGACAGGCTCGGATCGGCTCGCTCGTTTAGGCTCGAGGCTCGCGAGCCGGCTCGAGCCAAATTTTTTTAAAAAAAGCTCGACAGAGCCGGCTCGAATAGGCTCGACAGGCTCGAAAGGCTCGGCTCGTTTGGCTCGTCAGGCTCGACGAGCCGGCCTTCCCCGGGCTCGAGCCGGCTCGATTGCTAGCTCTAATTGTGATCTTCTTTATTTGAGATATTTTTTATTGGGATATTGTTAGGGCTTTTAATCTACATCTAGACCTCCATATTTCAACAGTAATAATTATGTGTATTGAAAATGTAGAATGAAGATTTATGTTCAATCTACTGACTTTGATTTGTAAAATATAATGAGAATGATCTGTATGTGCCGGTGAAAATGAAAAAGGGATTATGTGTTCCTAATTTATCTAATGAGTATGATGATTTTGATAAACGACACATTGTTTTAAATGCTAAATGCATGAATATGTTATCATGTGTTCTTTTTACAGATGAGTTTAATAGGGGACACAGATGTGATAATGTACATGAAATTTGAAATTTGCTTGAAAGAACTCATGAGCAACAAATCCACTAAAAGGAAATAAGTATAGAATGTTTGTGTATGAGTATGAATTATTTGCTATAGAAAAAGATGATACAATTAGTTCTATATTTACTCGATTTACTAATGTTACAAATAACATGAAGGTGCTTGATATAATTTATCCAAATAAAGAATTGGTTAGAAAAATTCTACGATGTCTACCAAGAGGATGGCAAATCAAGGTGATGACTATTCAAGAGGCAATAGACCTTAAGGTTCTAAAGCTTGAAGAATTAATCGGATCACTCATGATGCACAAGATTACATTGCAAGCTAATGAGAAAGAAGACTTTAAAGAAAAGATGATCTCCAAAAAGAAGGATATCGCTTTAAAAGTTTCATCAAGAAAATAAGTTGATTCCAAAAAGAAAGAAAGTGATGAGAAGATGACACTAACTACAAGGAAATTTAGAAAAATTATTCAATGGAAGAAGATGCAAGGAAAACGAGTCTAGAGAGGAGAAAAACAACCAAAGGCAAGGAGAATCGTATGTTACGAATGTGGAAAACTGGATAATTACAAGGCAAATTGTCCACAACCCAAGGAGATCTCAAAATTTCACAAGAAAATAACAATGAAAGTCGCTACTTAGGTTGATAGTGAGAGTGACACTTCTTCGGAGGATGAAGAAATTACGAACATGTGCTTATTGGTTGTTTGTGTAAAAAAGTATCGTTAAAAATTACAAGTACATAGTTAAGTAATATAAAAAGAAATTAATCCCAAGGAGATAAGAAGACTAATCTTTTCTAAAAATTATGTAAAATAGCTAAGTTGAAAATAATAAAAAGAGTTGGATGGTTTTTGTTAAAAGTAGAATAAAAATTGAATTGTAAATAGATAGAATTAAAGACAGTAAACCGATTTGAATAGACGGGTTTCAGAGATAGAGAAGGTCAGATTGGATTTTCTCGAGTGAATTCACTCTCGGTTATGGTTGTTTGCTATAGCCCAAGCTACAACACGTATTCAAGGGAATGATTTCTAAAAAGACGATGGCTAGTGTCGCCTGTCGATTGAGTTCTTCTCTTACCTTATTTCAATCTTATGAAAAGAACAATGAAATCTGAACACTTTAAGAACTAATTCTACTAACTCCCTCTTAAGGTAACATTTTTTCTGGATAAAAATATCTAGTTAAGTTTGAAATAAATCTAACACTCAATTAACTAAACTACTTTCTATATGATTTTCTAAGAGGGTATTAGAAATCATTAGGTTCATTATAATTGTGTCATGCAGCTTATACACCATACGAATCAAGGCCAAGTTGCATTATTCAATAATTAGAATAAATACTAACTAAGAGTTCATCAACAAGATACTTTCCAATCTAACCAAAATAAAGTTAGTTGATGTTAAAACAGAAAAGAACAAGAAAAAGTTTTTCAGAATTCACAGATACAATGTTTAATAGTAATTTCAAATTCACCATAGCAACTTGACAGTTCTAGTGGTGTGCCGGACATCGCCGAATCACCTTTGATTTTTCATGAAGTTCGGTCGCACAACACTGCACTTGTCTCATTCTCGTCCTTTTTCTCTAACTCTGCGAGTTTTTCGATCAAAGATTTGACCCCCCCTAGTGGGGAGATTCGCCCTCTCCCTGGTCTACACCTTTTTTTTTATCAGAAATGACCTTCATTTTAATAATTTTTGGTAGCTATTGGTGTAGATTTTGTGGAGATGTTTCTTCTCTCTCCAATTAGTTGGATATCCAATTTGATGTGCCAAGTAAAATCTCTAATTTTTTCCTTTAGAAGTATCATTTATTTCAATTATATTCAATACAATCCGTGCAAAATGATCAGCAATGAATAGATAAAAAATAATAAAGAAATAATCGTGATTTTTGTATATTTTTGTTAATTGTCCGGCAATTTTGTGCTACAATGCTCCTTACGGCACAAAGTACACAAAACACCTAAAAAATCTAAAAATTGTTACTCAAAAGTAAATAATTTCATAATTTAAAAGATTAATTAAGTTTTTTTAAGACTTAACAAAGGTTAAGGAGAAGGGTCGACCAAAATAGAATTTTGGTTGACCAATTCATTGAATCATAATTTAAAAAAAATGCAACGTCTCTGAGAGAGTCAATAAAAAAAGAAAAGGGCTGACAAAAAAATTAGAAAATAGGTCGACTGATTATGTAAAGGGTCGAGCATAACATGTCCAATGACTAGTTTCCAAATTCAAATGACTAAAAAGGGTCAACCACTAAGAGAAAGTGTCACAACCCGTAAAACTTTACTTAAAAATGATTGCGGTAAAATTTTTCTTCTTTTAAAAATATTCCTCTTGAATTTTTTTTCGTGAAAACACAGCGGAAGACTTTAATTAGAAATCGTAGTAAACCCGATATTTACTTGAAATAAGACATTGTTAATCAAAATATCCAACAAATAAAATACTGCAAAGCTCATATAATATATAGTTTAATCAAAACGTGTAATATATATAATAAACATCTTTACACAGCATCATTTAACAAAACAAAACTTTTAAAACACAACTTTGTTCAAAGGTAAACACTCCAAAATACTTCAAATGTACATCTTGACATCCCCACCGGTCGGCACGTAACGATTCAAGCTTCCCCCACCGAATTCGCCTCCTCCACGACATGATCGTTACATCGAACAGGGAGGGCTAAGTCCCTCACCTTCATCTTCATCACCTACGTCACAAAGCATAACCTATGAGCCTAAAACTTAGTAAGTAATCGAAAGAGCCTATATGCCTAACATGAGCATGACGTTTCTTGAAAAATATGTACATTCATTTCGTTCTCTATCGTTATCTTGACTTAACTTGACATGTGTGGCGTCACATCGTATGAAGGTGAATAGGCACCATATGACCTCCATGAGGCAGCCAATTCCACCTTCTCCCATAACTTGATCTTGACATTACGTACATTTATGCATTGGATGATGAATGTGTCTCATACCACCTTCATCATCCGTTGGGTGACATTTTCAAAACATGCATGAGAAAACATTTTCGTATCTTTCATAAAACATGATGCATGAACATGATTCATACATATGCATGACATGATAACCTAATTTAAGTACAAGCAATATAATACATCAAACATCTCCCAAGTCAACCATAATAAACATTCCTAGTATACTTGACATAACTTAACTTTGACTTATGATAATACATAAACATCAAACAATGTCAATCAAGCACCAATCAAACCCAAAGCACTTGGGTCGGTGTACGGTGTGATACACCCCAACATAATATCATTAATAACATTATTATATAAACAAACAACTCCTAAGACATTCTTACTTAATGAATATCTAAGTAATCATACACATCATTCCCATGTCCTATCCTTTGTGATGTAGTCCCACAAGGGGCCAAACACATGCAATGATTACTTACTTGGATTCCTTAGCTTTAACTTGGTATTCTGAATCCTTAATGATCTAATGAGTTTGCTTATATACTTTAACATAAAAAATAAAATAATATAAGCCACACTCGTAATACCTTATTTTACCATAATTTTGCGGCGTTCATAACTTTTGCTACAGAACTCTGATAAAAACACTTAAAAGCCTTATAAATTCTACATCTTTAAAATCGGGTATAACATGACCCTATTAGTTCATACCTAGTTTCTACCTTAACTTCCGATATACACAACTTTTTTTATACTAATCAGATCAAAATGCATAAGGTATCATTCTAAACCTTAGAATGTTGGCTACACTTCATTAGAAGAAATCCTGACCAAATTTTAACTCAACAACTTTGTAAAATTTACATTTCAGAAACTGGGTAACATGACTTATAAAATGTATACCCATAAACTACCTTCACTATTTCATCTATTCTTAACCATGTAACGTAAATTTCATCCCTTATAAGTCATTACAGCACCAAAATGAACATCTTAAAGGTATTTGTTGGTACCTTAGGGCTTGAGTCGTAGGCTTTTCCTTCTCTTGCACTTTTAGCTCTTAAACACCAAAATTTCTTGCACAAAACACTAAAATCTCACACTTTTGTCACAAACCCTACTTTTCTCACACGAATTTGGAGAGGATTTAGAGAGGAGAGAGATCTGCAAGAGAGAGCAGAGAGAGAGAGCTGAGAGTTGGGATGACTAATAGCTGAAGACTCCAACAAATTTTATCCCTTTGGAAGGTGAGTCATGTTCAAGCATGAGGTGTGGCCATCCAAGCTCACTACCTCTTCATGCATGAGGTGTCACCATCCTTTCCAAGTGGCACTTCCCTATTGGTCCATACTTAATTAATCATGTATTTACTTTCTTAAAATTTTATTGAAAAGTTAATACTTCAGCAATAAGATGTCGACCTCTTATTCAAGGTGTCGACCCTTAATAAAACCCGAGAGTTTCAAGGGGTGATCCCTTTTGAAATTTTTATAACTTTCGTTCTACAACTCAAATTTCAATAATTCAAAAACTCATCTTTTTCGTTTTGAGTCTAGTATAACTTTGTAGAAGACGTGAACTTCAAATTATGAGTTTAACATAATCAAATATACGAAATACCAAACATCGCTCAAAATCCATAATTCTATAGTCCGATTTTCCTTCACCAACTTCAAATAAAAATGACTTTCTCTCCATAAGTCCAATAGAAATGATCTACCTATCAATCTTCTTATATAGACGTCTATTACAAGTTTGTAGAACAACACTTTGCTAGTTATTCCCTTCTAAGACATGATATGATTCTAACACAGAAACTGCTATTTTACAAAATTCCAACCAAGTATTTGTTCCAACCTTTGAGGTCTAACATTCATAACTTTCTCTATACATTTTTAAACCAAGAAATTCTTGTTTATGTAGTTTCATCTACTAATCTATTAAATTTCATTAGAAGAAATCAACTTCATGTGAAGACCCTAAAACCTCAGAATCAGGTAAATACTAATATTGTTTCCGATTCGTCAATTCATTACTTCTTACTTCTAAGGTGTAATTTCATCTCCATATTCATCTTTTCTTAGCACATTTCATTCTTTAACTATAAAATATTACATTCATATAATGTTATTTTACATCAAAAGTTGGGTGTTACAAAAATGGTCGATCGAAACTGGGTGAACATGAAGCGATATAAATAGAGAACTTAATGCATTTTTGACGCGATCATTTTTTAGAGAAAAAAATTGATGAAGTACTGCTAAAATCTTTCTATAATTTCTCTACTGAGCATTAACTTGCGATTATTTATTTGTGAGAACTTGAACTTTTGATATAAATTATGAATATTAAGGAATAAATATATAATATCAGAATACACAATGTATTGAAAAATTATTCTAAAATATATTATAATAGTCAATTTAAAATTTTAAAGTACACGTTGACCCTATTATAGGAAAAATGAACACTCGTAGAAAATAATAAAAAATGAAGGGTTAACAATGTTTAATGAATTTAGATACTTCTAAAAAATTGTAATACATATTTTAAGAAAGCATATGACATTAAAATTTTTATAATTGGATATTTATAGGAGAGGTTATAAAATCTCAAAGTTGACCTAAAAATAAGATGTTAATTAGAATTTTAATATTACGCCTACAAATTGACTACTAACAATGGGCACTATAAAAAATTTCACTATAATGAAAAAACCAAAGGTAGCAGACAATTACAATTAAATGTTAATGATAGTAGAAATTTAACGTATTTACATGAGAGACTAAGAGAATCTATTACAAATTACGTAACACAAAAAATAATATCTCTATCAATGTTTGATAGCAATGTACATAGAAAACTTATTCTAGAATATATTAATCCTAGTCTTAGACAACTTTCTTGTCGTACACTATGATGTGACATTATTAAAATATATATCAATTTGAAAAATAAATTAATTACTTTAGTTTTACATACGCTTACAATGTCTATTTGTATTACTTTCAATTTGTGTAGTGTACCCAATATACTCGGATATATAGTCGTTACTTCTCATTTCATTTATGATTCGTGGTAACCAAATAAAAAATATTAGAATCATAGTTGTGAATATCTTAATCGTGGTATTAGTATTTATCAATGCATAATTGCTATTATAGAAGAGTATTCTGTTAGAGATAAATTTTTTAATATTACTTGAGATAGTGCTTCCGATAATGATGATTGTATTTATAAATTTAAAAGATTATTTCGATAAGATATTATCAATTTTTGTTTTTTTCATATATGATGCATTTGTCATATTTGAAATTTATTAGTGATGAAATGCAATTTATTTTAACGCATACTGATGCAATTAGAAATGAAACTTCTTGTATTATGTTATCTAACAACCGTAAACAAAAATACAAAGAATTTTGTATAGCAACTAATCTAAAACAAAAAAAAACTAAAAGTGGTTGTATAACTAGGTAAAATTGTACTTATTCAATATTAAAAATGATAAACTACATGGGTTTGTATTTATGCCTCTATTAGTGAAAAAACATGTTTTACTCTAGATCAAAATAATTACGATATTACTATTTTTTTTAGATTATTGAAACCATCTTAAGATACTACAAACGAATGTTTGAGAATTTATCATCTCACTATAATGCCCATTTTCTTAAACTTTACTTTATATGAAAAGATATAATTTTTTTTATTTGGATCATAAATTTGTAAAACATAACAGTGGGAGTTGAAAACACATTTTATAATTTGATTCTTCTTTGGAAGAATATAAAACTTGCATGAACTTTCTAAGATACATTATAATAAAAATTCTCACATTTGTTGCTTTGACAACAACTTTCTGACAACCACGTTCATGGGAGCACTCCATCGACTACTCATATGTTATCTTCTTTCTTTTAATTATATCAACATCTACATCACATATATCATAAAGTTTATATGTGATCTTAATGCATAGTAAGTAATGCATTAAAATGATTACAGATAACATGATCATGCTTTTTCATAAAGCAATGCAATTTTATTTTTTGATGCTTTATTTACTTTCGATACACGGTTATGTCACTAAGAAGTTTTCTTTTCTTTAGTTTTTATTTTTATCACAATAATCACTTAGAGTATTAGATTTATAAAATCACGAAAAAAATATTCAACCTAAATCACTATCTCCCCCTCGTAGGTTGAAAATTGGTCCAATAGAAACTTTACAAATTTTACAGCTTTCAAATGACTTAGGTAGAACTTGAACAAATATGCACCAATTCATTTGATCTTTTATATATATACACAACTAAGCCATTTGAACACGATTGGATACCATTCATACAACTAATGAATTATCATATCATTCGATAACTAATTATCAATAACTAATTATCATGTCATTCTTTAATACTAATCTAATTGACAATTATTCTTTAGGAAATCATACTATTAATCATGATTAATCTAAACAAAGTGTTGTGCGTTAATGTAATCGCTAAAATGCAAGTACACTTGTTGCGATTGTAATAATAAAATATCGATCCTACAAGGGCAAATCAATTTTCAACCAATAAAATAGTTATTAAATATTAAAAAAATAGAGTTTGGATTTTTGGCTTTTGATTCTATCTAAATAATTCAAGAAATCAAAATGCAAAAAGTTGTAGTCGAATGAGAATTTAATAAAGACTTGATTAGAATGCTAATACTGAGGTTGATGTTGCCTCTCGATTGATTTTTTCACACATATGACTTAAACTTATAAAAATTGATGTGTTATTTAAGATTTGAGGTTTGAAAACAATTTTTTTAATCACACTATATTGAAATGAATATGACAAAAACGCTCTTAGCTAAACTGTGTCACTCAATTTAACTACCAATGAGTTTTATACACGTCTTAACAATTATGTAGTGACATTTTATCATGACGTTCTATATGATATCTAACAAGATATATTGGAGGTTATTAAACCAAATTCGGAGTAAAAATCTATAATTTTTTTAAGTATAGTAACATCCAAAAAAATCTTAATTTTATTCAAATCAAAATGGTTCAACAATTATCAATAATCAACAAAATTTCAAACGAAAAGCAAAAGAAGAGAACTATGGTCCTTGCCGTCACAAACAATTGGTTGCACAACTTTGTTTCCTTGCCTTCGTAATCGTTGTCATCGAGCTTTGCCTCGTGTTGACGCCTTTGGTGAATCATGAATCTCATTCTCTAATTCTGCACAACCCATTTGTGGTTCTCAGCCTCAAAGTTATAGATCTCAGCAGATTTCAATCGATTAGGAAAATTATTGAGATTCAGAAGGTTTTCAAACCTCAAAAGCTATTCTTATTTTCATATAATAGTTTTGAAATAATTGGTTGTGATCTTCCCTTCTTTACGAGAACTTCATGATTTTTTCTTGTGCCGCAATCCTCTTTAATTATATGTAACTGCATCAAAATTAAATTTGTGAGAAAATAAAACAGCAAAAATTTCAGCTCAAAATTACATAAAATCTATCATGCAAATGTTATTCGTAAGGTTGTGACTTTTTCGCAATCTTTAATTAGAAATATTTTTTTTAATTAAACATTAATGAATTTCAAATACTTTAACTACAATAAAACCATAAATATTAAGTCTTTACGAGACTTAACACAACGTTTGAAATGACACTTACCTCAATATTCTTAGCTCAATACATTTTTTTTGATGAGATGAACACATCTTCTCAAGGGCTTGGAGGCACAATCTCACTATTTCTCCTTCAAATTTCACTTTCCCTCTCTAAATCCATTTTTGCCATTTTCTTCTCATCTTTGCCCCTCTGGGGCTATCTTCCTTTCTCTCTCTACAACCACAAAAATGGATGACCCTCCTCCATTATCAAAAATTTCAAGATGAGGTTCATGTAAGTCATTTTCTAGCAACCTCTTATTTATCCAATCATATTTAACCATCTATTATTTTACTAATTGAAATTCTATTTAGGTTCTTAGAAGAGAAATTTGTCATTTTGTATTTCTCATACTATAATCATACGTGTGCTATTTGATATGTATCAAATCCTTAACCTTCACAATATATAATTCAAACCACTTCAATTTAATATCATAATATCTAGAATTAAAAACTTAATATATTGTTGTTTGCATATGATTAACAAATAAAATGTGCAAGTGCTAAATTCACTATGCATATTATTCTTTCAATTTTTGTAAACTTAGCATATACTTTTAAAAAGATATAAACAAGTAAAGAAATTAATAATTAATAAATTGAAACAAAATTATAAAGTACTTAGCTTGACGTATCTAATATTTTTTTTTATTTGCATGCATAATGCATCTTAGAGATAAAATAAAAGATGGTAAATTATTGCTTGGTAAAATTAACAACAATTTAGGTCTAGTTTCTTGAGTGAGTCCTAGTCGATTAAGGAATGAGCTTCTCCTTTTTTTCTCTAACCAAATTAAATATTTTGATGCTAGTCATTCATTTTCTTATTCTCATATACCTTCTAGCTCTTGATTCTGGTCTTGAATATTTACTAAATTTTATGGATTCTATAAATGCTGAAATAGATAGTAATATTCATAATTATGGTTCAAAAAAGTGTGAACTTGATTTTTGTTTAGAAACACGTTGTAATATTCTTCTTGATGATAATTTTAATATATTAGGTTGTTAGAAAACAAATGCGTTATAATATCCAACTATTTCTAAGACGTCACACGATTTACTAACACCTCATGTTTCTCTTATAGCATCCAAGTTACTTTTAGTGCAAGTACATGCGTATACGATAATTGATGAGGACATCTTGCATCGGATCTCATGGACTACCAAAGCAAGGATGCAATTGTAGAAGAATTCGAAATTTTTTATTTCGACAACTAGATATTTTTTAAGTTTTAAAATGAAATTTTATAAACTTGTAATTTTTTAATATTTAGTATATGAATGACATTAGATAGTTGTCAATTTAGTTTTGATGTATCTAATCTGTAGTGACGCAATTGTCAAATTCATTTTTAAAATAATTTTTTAATGATATATAATATTTTTAATAATAATAATTATTATTTAATTATATTGAATATTCCAATAATAATTAAGATAAGGAACTACAAAAAATATTGAGCTTGTTTTGCTTGGCTGGTTTAGGCTGGAGACTCGCAAGTAGCCTTGAGCTAAATTAAAAAAAAAAAAGTCAACATGTTCAACTAAAATAAGCTCAACGAACTCGCTTGAAAAAAGTTTGATAGACTTGAAGAGTTAAAAATTTTGAGCTCGGCTCACTCAAGCTGACTCACATGTCATGTGTAGTCAAAACAAACTAAGAACTGATGTGTGAGAGATTTATTATGGGTCAATGCTTGTAATACCCAAAAAGAAAATTGTTTACTTTTAAGATAATTAAAATATTTAAATAAATGTTAAAGATGAAAAAGCTAGGGTTAGAGAAATTAGCATCAAAATGATAGCAAGTAAAATTACACTTTATGCTTAAAAGATATGTCACATTCACTAGATTTCCTCCTTAATCAATGATATTATTTGCATAAACTTTAGTCCAAGAATATTATTAGATACAAATATAATTTGGTAATTTAAAGTAGAGAAGCAATAAGAAAGTGCCACGTGTCCCTATTTGATTAGTGACTAATTGTGATTAAAACATAATTAGTGAGTGATTAAGGGGTAATTAAGGTTTACTAATCATGATTATTTAAGTTAATCTTAAGGATTGACTTAGTACTAATATAGATTAATTAATTAAAGTATGTATGATTAAATG